>CM034148.1:338814881-339190975 GCA_019776745.2 Taxus chinensis | reverse complement strand
ATGTCTTTGTTGGGACTGCACTTGTTAGTTTTTATGTAAAATGCCGAAGTCTAAGAGTTGCACGCCAAGTGTTTGATGAAATGCCTACTAGCAATGCAGTCTCGTGGAATATCATGATGGGAGGATATGCCAAAAATCAATTTGGCGGAGAGGCTTTGAAACTGTTTTCTAAAATGCAGAAGGAAGATATGAAACAAGATAGTACTATTCTAGTGACTGCCCTGATTGCGTGTGGGAGCTTGGCAGCTTCGGCGCAGGGCAAAATGGTCCATGCTCAAGCTCTCAGGGCTGGGTTTCATACAAATTGCTTTGTTGGGAATGCCATGGTTAATATGTACGCAAAATGTGGAATCATGAGAGACGCTCGTCAATTGTTTGACAATATGTCTGAAAGGGATGCGGTGTCCTGGACTGCAATGATTGGGGGTTATGCTCAGAATGGTTGTAGTGAGGAAGCTCTGAAACTATTTCAAGAATTGATATGGACGGATGTTAAACCTGATCCATTCACCTTCGCAAGTATCGGAAGTGCTTGTGCCAACCTAGCACTGTTAGAACCGGGCAAGCAGCTCCATGCTCATATTATTGGGACTGGGTGTGAGTCATCTCCAAGCGCAGCAAGTTCCCTTGTCACCATGTATGCTAAGTGCGGGAGTATAGACGATGCAGCTCAAGTTTTTGACGGAATAACCTACAAAGATTTGGCATCATGGAATGCCATGCTTACTGGATATGCACATAATGGAAATGGCAAAAAGGCTTTCGAACTCTTTCAATTGATGTTAGAGGCAGACATGAAGCCAGACCAAATCACTTTCCTTGGTATTCTGACCGCATGCAGCCGTGCAGGACTAGTGGATGAAGGACGCCATTATTTCGATGTAATGAGAAGAGAACATAATGCCCTGGTCACAACTAACCACTATGCCTGTATGATAGACCTTCTGGGCCGTGCAGGGAAAATGTGTGAAGTTGAAGGCATTGTCAACAAGATGTCTGTTGAACCTGATGCTGTGGTGCAGAAAGCATTGCTTGGTGTCTGCTGAAATCATGGCGCTGTGGAGTTGAGCGAACGTACAACATAACACCTTATTAAGTTGGAACCCAAGAATACTTTACCTTATGCACCATTGTAAAATGCATATGCTTAGGCCAATAGGTGGAAAAGGATGTGGCAAAAGCAATAAAAATAATGAAGTACAGGGGACTGAAAAATAGCTAGGGTGGGGCTGGATTCAAGTGAAAAACATGTTCTACACATTTGTTATGAAGACACATTGCACCCCCTGTTGGAGGAGATGTATGCATATGGTATAGAGATTGGCTAGCAAGATAGAGAAAGGAGATAAGCTCTGGAAAGTGTTCAAGGTTGCATATGAGGCAAAACAAGTTTGATAAGCTTTGGTAAACCCCTGTGAAAACTAAAAATCTAATTTTAAAATTTTGTTTCTAATCTCATATAGCATGATCACTTGAGCGAGACTTTCTTTGTTTTTTTTCTTTCCAAGCATTGGTATTTGGGTTACAGCATAAAGGTAACCTGCATTCTCTTGAGAGAGACTAAATAAGTTATCTGTTTTATTTCCCGAGCATTGGTGTTTGTGTTAGAGTATAACTGTAACCTGCATATTCTGGGGACATTCCAAGGCTTAAGTTATCTGGAAATGGACAATACTTTTAAAAGTATTAATTTTAGTAGGCAATATCTTGTAAGTTTGTCTCTAATGTATTTTTTTCAACTGGTATGCAAGCCTCCAAGAGAGTGGTCCACAATTATAGACAAATAACAGTGGTCGAGAAATTACTTGGATCTGCTACTAGCATGGACACATTTTTTTTTATCTGGTCTGCAAGCTTTTAAGAGAGTGGTCTACAATTAGAGCTAAATAACAATGGTCAAGACATTAGTTGGATCTGCAAGCAGAATAGATAGACATAATTTTTTCAATTGGTCTGCAAGCTTCTAAGCAAGTGGTCTATAATAATACTTGCAATTGCATGCGAGCAGTGCAATGTGAATGCCAAAAGGGAGGTGGAGGTGGATTGTGCAGGGGGAGAATGTATTCGTCGATGATTGTGGGTACTCCTTAGACTACTTGTCAGTCAAATATGGCACCTCAAATCGTATGGAGCAGGTTTTAATATGGGAATTGAAATTGACTGGAATTTTCTTTCTGTTTCAAGACCTCAAATTGTAAAGAAAGATTTCTAATGAAGTCTTTCACACATGACACAAAGTGAGCACACTCTGAATGTATTCAAAAGGGTTCGAATGGGAAAAACTAGGGGAGAGGGATAACCTAGTTAAAAGTCCCCAATAGATGTCTCATGAAGACCATATTAAACACATAATCCTCAAGAGAATGCATTAATATGTAAACATATAAACAATTAACAATTAATAAAGACTCTTTTATATCTGTAAGCAAAACAATTTTAATTTTATTTAATTTATATTCTTTATTTCCTTTTCAACATTTCCATTTCAAGTGAGTTTTATTATAGATTGCAATAGACTCTAGAACCCTCGTGTCTTTATTTCCCTTGTAACCTCACCATTCAAGTTGATTTCTACTCGAATTGGTCATTCTTGGCCTCATGAGTACATTAATATTTAGATTATAAATTACTCATAACTATGATGGTACAAACTTGGATATTAATGGGTCACGGGGTGGCTTAAGAATTGCATAAGTTGTTAGTTAAGATGTGAATGGCTAAAGTATAAATTCAATGTTAATTTGAATGTGAAGTTTTTCAGCTCCCGCTTATGCTTATTTATAATTTGCATTGTGCTTAGTGAGATCCAATTTTTTTTTACTTTTTTCTTTATGCATTTCCATAACATGTTTACCTTCAAATATAGTGTGCATTTAGAGGATGGTGGAAAAGGTTTTCTCTTTAAACCTACCGATTGCATTTCCATGCTATTCTCGAAGGCTTTAAACAATGTTATTTTGTGCATATTGTACAATTAAAATATTCTAGGGAACCACATAGTTTAGACATGTAGTTAAAAAAAATCATTTAATTTGAGCATGGTTTTCACATTTTATATACATGTAATAAGAATCAACACAATAATGTGTCGCAATGTTATATTATATATTAGAAGGTTTGCATGGTAGTAATAACATTAAAGAAATGACAATTCCAAAAAAAGTCAATTTTAAATATAATGAACCAAATCAATAACCATATTAAATAATCATGCATTAGGGATGCAAGTTCACACATTTCTACAAGCATGAGATCACAATAAGACTATGGTAGTATGTTACCATGACACTATGAGAGGTACATGTGAAACATGTAGAAAAGGTGGCAACACATGTAAAGTTGAACTAAAGACATTGATAGAAACAACTTATGCCACTAATGGCAAAACATCCAAATACAACCAAGCATACAACAAAGCATACAACAAAGATTTAATTAACACCTACAAAATGAGTAGTCATTGTGCTAATCTTACAAAAGAGGCCAACATCAATTGGAAGTTGTGCACCACAATGGCCAAACTTGCCACACAAAAAGGAAGCGTGTAACAAAAGTCCAATATTAAAAACATAATTCTATTAGCCGAGGACCAAAAACCAAATACATAAGCCTTGCAAGGCTTCCACGCGCCATCGACGATGCCCAATCACCCTCCAAAGTTCTCACAATTGTCAACCGTGGGTGAGTTTATCCATCTTGGCATATGCTTTTTAGTGTAAAGATTTGTCATGATATCTAGATATATTTGCACTTAACATTTTAAATAAAAATTTCAAAGCCTATAAGCAAAATCATTATCACTTTATTTAATGTAAATTCTTTCATAATCTATGGAAAGAATACAAGTTTGTTGGAACAACTTGTCATCACTATTACTCTTTTCTTATTCCTCGATTAAGGTCACGTATCTATACACCTTCCTTCTGGATTGACTTTTTATCTAGGAACTAAAACCACCATCAAGAGACAAAAGAAGAAGAGAATTTAAAAAAAGATTTTATTATTCTTTAATTTAATTTTGGGTTTAGTACTTTCGTCTATGACACACTTGTAACGAGGGATTGTTCAACCAGATATATCATGTACAACAACATTCTCCCTTCTGACAATAAGCAAGGAAATTGGAAACATTATTAATATGAATAATCGTGATGTCATTTGTCTTTCGAACATAGGACCTAAAAGCCTATGGAGCTTTTTTGGATAAAGGATTTGAAATTATATGGAGTTTTCATGGCATTACAAGACCTTGAGTTGCGTGATGCACTTTTTGACTACTTTTTTTTAAGAATTTAGATGACAGTAATGTTATTGGCTTTTTTGGATACATGAGAATGCAGTAGGTTCTCGAAATTGTTTTCTACCTTGCATAATTTTGCTAAAACCATATATGAAATAAGAGGCACCTTATCAACGGATATGTCATCAAACAACAAAAATTTAATGGCCATAGTTGTAACTTGGATCATATATTTCTAACGAAGCCTCATTCACACAATTGTTTACATTCTTCAAAAATAATATTTATTCAATAAGATATAACTTCTAATTAACATCTTTCTATAGCGAATGTCATGTCTAGAGATTGTCACTTGTCTGAAAAAAGGATGAGAGAAATTTAGATAGGATTTTTATTAAATGATATTTTCATTGTTGTGAGAGGATGGAGAAGCACACATCGCTTAAGGGAGAGCGGGGAAATATGTTAGAACATTATAAACTTATTAGTTGCTCAACACATAAAACTTGTAAGCACAATTAAAAATTCATAGCTCGGAAAACTAAATAAACACACTTTTAATTTCAAATCAAGGACAAAAAACTAAAGCATATAATGAATTTCAGGAGTCTATCTAATTAAACGTTTTCAATATTTCTGTTACATATTTAAATTAAAGATGAGGAAAATAAGTAACAAAAAAGGAGCAATATATTAACCTCAACACAAGCGATAATTGCCTTTTTTTTTTATTCCAAATTTTTGATAAATAAATCAAAATAGTGTTGATGTAGAATTCGGTGTTTGTCTTGAGAGTGGGTTGTTTCATAAGCACCAAATGCTTTATTTTAGCAAAATTTGTCTATGAGGAAGAAACATTCACTTGATAATTATTTTAGTGGATTCCAATAACTAAGAAACAATCTTTCAATAATTATTTTTGTAGATGACACATTTAAAACAATAAAATATCGTTCTTGATGAATGAATTCTCTATAATTTATACATATAAATTGGTAAGAAAATTTCTAGAAGAGCACATCGTATATTGGCGACACCTAAGTATGATGCCAGAAACTTCTCTTTTCATATTTAGATACACCCAAAACAGAATGAAATTTCTTGACAACGAATGGTTAAAATGGGAGGCTAAAAACATTTCACAACCTGAAAAGTAGGTATATATAACACCACCAAATGTCTTTTCCAGATAACAAAATCCTAAGGATAAGCGATCATTTGGCACCTACGGAGATAGAAATGCCATGGTTGTACTGGATATTGACTTTCTCTCACGGCTTATCCAATGTAATCACCTCCAGCAAAGCCACTAATGGCATATGAACTACATTTGATGTTTCCCTGTTATATACAAAGAGATGGAAATTAGTACATTGTATTGAACAGAGTTATGCGATGCCCTTTTCTTGCCGTAGAAGACACTAACACTGACATTGAAACCATGGCCAACACTATAAATAAAGAGGATAATAAACAAATTGTATAAGAAGGCCTTACACACCATACCCTTCAGTTCATCTTGCAACTTCCTCTGAGCCACTCCACTCCACAATTTTTGGCACGAGCTCAACGCTAACATTCACCATAGCAGGGACTGAAATTAAAACCCTAAGTGATATTAGCTTACACATCAAATAGAAGGATCAAATGGGTCGTAACCACAAAAACCGGCTACAAACGCTATCTAGTCTTCCCATACTTGCCGGTAACTGAGCTATTTTGCATCCTTTCACAGCAGCAGTCAAATCTACCCCATCATAAAACGACGGAACATTAAACACCCTCAACTCAATATCAAATGAAATTAAATAGGCCTCCATGGTATTCAGGCCATTCTTATATCAATATTTTTGTTACATATTTAAATTAAAGATGAGGAAAAGAAATAACAAAAAGGGAGGAATATATTAACCTCAGCACAAGTGATAATTGCCTTTTTTTAATCATTCCAATTTTTTAATAAATAAATCAAAATAGTGTTGATGTAGAATTCGGTGTTTGTCTTGAGAGTAGGTTGTTTCATAAGCACCAAATGCTTTATTTTAGCAAAAGTTGTCTATGAGGGAGAAACATTCACTTGATAATTATTTTAGTGGATTCCAATAACTAAGAAACAATCTTTCAATAATTATTTTCGTAGCTGACACATTTAAAACAATAAAATATCATTCTTCATGATCAAATTCTCTATACTTTATACATATAAATTGGTAAGGAAATTTCTAGAAGAGCACATCGTATACTGGTGACACCTAAGCATGATGCCAGAAACTTCTCTTTTCATATTTAGATACACCCAAAACAGAATGAAATTTCTTGACAACGAATGGTTAAAATCGGAGGCTACAAACATTTCACAACCTGAAAAGTAGGTATATATAACACCACCAAATGTCTTTTCCAGATAACAAAATCCTAAGGATAAGCGATCATTTGGCACCTACGGAGATAGAAATGCCATGGTTGTACTGGATATCGACTTTCTGTCATGACTTATCCAATGTAATCACCTCCAGCAAAGCCACTAATGGCATATGAACTACATTTGATGTTTCCCTGTTATATACAAAGAGATGGAAATTAGTACATTGTATTGAACAGAGTTATGCGATGCCCTTTTCTTGTCGTAGAAGACACTAACACTGACATTGAAACCATGGCCAACATTATAAAGAAAGAGGATAATAAACAAATTGTATAAGAAGGCCTTACACACCATACCCTTCAGTTCATCTTGCAGCTTCCTCTGAGCCACTCCACTCCACAATTTTTGGCACGAGCTCAACGCCAACATTCACCATAGCAGGGACTGAAATTAAAACCCTAAGTGATATTAGCTTACACATCAAATAGAAGGATCAAATGCGTCGTAACCACAAAAACCGGCTACAAACGCTATCTGGTCTTCCCATACTTGTAGGTAACTGAGCTATTTTGCATCCTTTCACAGCAGCAGTCAAATCTACCCCATCATCAAACGACGGAACATTAAACACCCTCAACTCAATATCAAATGAAATTAAATAGGCCTCCATGGTATTCAGGCCATTCTTATATCAATATTTTTGTTACATATTTAAATTAAAGATGAGGAAAAGAAATAACAAAAAAGGAGGAATATATTAACCTCAGCTCAAGTGATAATTGCCTTTTTTTAATCATTCCAATTTTTTAATAAATAAATCAAAATAGTGTTGATGTAGAATTCGATGTTTGTCTTGAGAGTAGGTTGTTTCATAAGCACCAAATGCTTTATTTTAGTAAAAGTTGTCTATGAGGGAGAAACATTCACTTGATAATTATTTTAGTGGATTCCAATAACTAAGAAACAATCTTTCAATAATTATTTTCGTAGCTGACACATTTAAAACAATAAAATATCATTCTTCATGATCAAATTCTCTATACTTTATACATATAAATTGGTAAGGAAATTTCTAGAAGAGCGCATCGTATACTGGCGACACCTAAGCATGATGCCAGAAACTTCTCTTTTCATATTTAGATACACCCAAAATAGAATGAAATTTCTTGACAACGAATGGTTAAAATGGGAGGCTACAAACATTTCACAACCTAAAAAGTAGGTATATATAACAGCACCAAAGGTCTTTTCCAGATAACAAAATCCTAAGGATAAGCAATCATTTGGCACCTACGAAGATACAAATGCCATGGTTGTACTAGATATCGACTTTCTATCACAGCTTATCCAATGTAATCACCTCCAGCGAAGCCACTAATGGCATATGAACTACATTTGATGTTTCCCTGTTATATACAAAGAGATGGAAATTAGTACATTGTATTGAACAAAGTTATGTGATGCCCTTTTCCTGCCGTAGAAGACACTAACACTGACATTGAAACCATGGCCAATGTTATAAAGAAAGAGGATAATAAACAAATTGTATAAAAAGGCCTTACACACCATACCCTTCAATTCATCTTGCAGCGTCCTTTGAGCCACTCCACTCCACAATTTTTGGCACGAGCTCAGCGCCAACATTCACCATAGCAGGGACTAAAATTAAAACCCTAAGCGATATTCGCTGACACATCAAATAGAAGGATCAAATGGGTCGTAACCACAAAAACCGGCTACAAACGCCATCTGGTCTTGCCCATACTTGCAGGTAACGGAGCTATTTTGCATCCTTTCACAGCAGTAGTCAGATTTGCCCCATCATCAAATGACGGAACATTAAACACCCTCAGCTCGATATCAAATGAAATTAAATAGGCCTCCATGGTATTTAGGGCATTCTTATATCAAAATTTGAAAATTGTTTTAATGTATTTTATGTCATCCTTTATAGATTTGATTTTAACGTTAGCTCCTTTATTTCAAATTTATCCATTATTTACTCTTAAATTATTAATAATAAAAAAGTAACAAGAACAATACCTGGGATATGACATGGTATGTATTACCAAGTGTAGCCCCTGCCTCGAACCACGTCGTTGCGGAGGCGAAATCCACATTAACAAAAGGCTCTTCCGCCGTGCAAGAAGTGCCCTCGTAGCCATGACTGTTGCTCCGCACGCGTATCTGGAACCCCTATGACTGCCGCCTGCACCTCTCGCTTGGGTACATTCGATTCGGTATACCTGAGATTCTCTATAGAAAAATTGAGCATTTCCTCAAAATCAGAGCTCCTAAAATTGGTGATATCATTTTTGAGTCTTGATGAGGCAGTCCACAAAAACTGCTTTTGCTCCTTCCATGGAAATTATGAGAAAGAGAGGCAATCCAAATACTTACAGAGATCCGTATGGAATTTGTAGAAGCTATCTCGTTGAAATCTTGCATCACCTGCAAATAAATATTTGGCATGTCATTAATAAAAATCTCGTGCCCCTCGAAAAGGTTGTCCGCCATTCACAACCACTGCAACAGAAAGGATAAGGGTTTCAAACAAGGAAAATACACAGCCGATGGAAAGCAAACAAATAAAGTTTCAGGCACTCCAAAAGAAATGGACGGTGACACAAAATCTGCGGTGAGTTTAAAATCTCTGGCAAAACCGCAAAGAAAAAAGGCACTAATCTTTCAAGGAGACGGAAACAACAGGATTTTCTCTGGCTGCATCTATACGTCTTCACCAGGTCGGGATTGGAGAGATGCCGTCAAAAAACTCAGGAACTTCCCCCCACGAAGCACAGGGAAAAGGCCTCGCATTATGGTTCCAGTATTTGTGGACTCAAAAAAACTATTAACTTTTTTTTTTGACACAGTGCCTGTCAACTATGCCACGTGGACGACACTCAATTCACAGTACATGAACGTCACCTGCAGCTCGTCCTCAGTCTTGTTCATTGTCAGAAATTGGAGGCCCTTTCTCACTTATAGACACCAATAGGGCGTAACTAGCAATACCCGGAGGCGTAAGGAGACACCAATAGGGGTAGCAAAGTATGTAGAGAAAATATTATTAACTACAAAAAAACAAGTGCTATGAAGAGGAGAATAATGGCATGTGAGAAGCCATGCACATTGAGATTAAGCCAAGGAAATTCAACTTCACATGTATTGGAAAGGTTCCATATTGGGAATTAATCCATCCACGCACACCAAATACTTGCTTTTAAGGCACTAATAGCAAGGTACAAACTCATAGAATCTGCCACAAATAGTTTTCAAGTTTGATCGCTTTATTGTTTTGTTATGTTTATTTGATTTATGATAGGTAAAGATAGGTTCTTAGTTGGGTTCCATAATATAGGCACCAAATCTAAGTTTAGGAACACGACGTAGATTCAAGAGTGCTCAAGGAGCCCTAGTCATAGTTCTAGCGGATAGTGACCCTAATCTTATGATAGTTATATATTTTCAAAGCCTATACCTAAGATAAAGATATGTATCCTAATTGGATTCAAAATAAGAGTAATCAAATCATTCATAAAGTGAAAGGGCATAATATAATAAGACAATGCAATAGATCAAAGAAAACATACATCTACTCTAATCTATAACAATGAATGACCAATAAACAACATACATGTGTAAGGTAAAAGACTAAGAAGGGTTGGAAATACTTACATGCAGCGTGTATATGACTGTTTGTGTGTAATGCTCCCCATAAACAACAACATCAAGCGAGAATCACTATGCGTGGAGTAGGGAAAATATCAACAAGAAGATCTCTAGTCCTGACTCATTTTGGTGACCCAAATGTAAAAAGGTAAGCTCCAAGTCCAACAAGTAAGTGTCAAATAGTGTGAAAATATGCTAGTTATAAGTGCCTTCATATATGATCAAAAGGATTGTATGGTGGTGGTTTGACAAAAAAGTGGTGGGGTATATATACACAACGCCATCACCTATGGGCAATAACATTAGCCATAGAAAATTAAAATCCGACACCATCGCCCATGGGAAATGGCGTCAAACTTGGGGGAATCCCTAAGGTTGAAGGGTGAAAAACATGTGAGATGGAAGCAAGAAGATAAATAGAGGTAAACGATGAAGGTCAAGGGTGATCGAAAGCAAAGAGAATAACGCACAATAAACATAAACAAGTGAATATAATAAGAAAAGTTGACATGATGGACGCAATGTGTGAAAAAAGGGAAGAAACAAGGCAATGGTAAGGGAACTAAGGCATAATAGTGGCATCTCTTAAATATTGTAGTCTAGCCAATGTGACCTAGTTTGATCACACCCCAATTCCGACACTAAGCCCCTTGAGGTACCCACTCAGGAGGAAGATGCATCACCAATCCCTACATAAAATAAACGGTTAGCAAGTGTCGAGAATGAGGTGTATACATATGGCCCAACCGAATATTAACGCATATCATAATAGTGAAACACTAGATGGTCTTCAAAAAAATCTATGTAACACGGAAAATCAAAAAATAAATTTTGAAAGAAAAACAATAATGAAAGTGCTATAAAGAAATAAATGAACTCCACTAAATGAAATATACCTACATTGTATTTACCTTCCAGTGTCGCTCAACTTGCCTATGGTGGATGTAATAGTTGTTTGGAACCTTGAATAAACAAGACTGAAAAGTAATACTAAAAGATAATCGGTAAAATAAGACATAAATCACCTAGCTAGGAGGTCGTGAGAAGGATGATAGCCTAACTGTGAATAACAATGCTGAAGAGTGCAAAAAAATAATGAGTAGAAGTTATAAGGATAGTAAAGTGTGATAAAACATGTTAATCTTGGACGTGATGCCATGGAGTTAGCTGGCCTGAAGAAAAATAGATAAATTACCAAAGTATTCAAGGTAGGAAGCAATGGCCATATAAACCCGAGCAAGATGAAAATAGAGTAAAATAACAAGTTGATGAAGTAATTAATTTGGAGAATGCTCTCAAAGAGAAGGTGTTATTCTTTGAATATTTCTTAGAGTTGGATTTTTTATTTTAAGGGAGGGTGGGCACCATGAGTTGCCCCAAGATTTGGTGTGGTGAAAGAATTGACAACAAAATATATGGTTAGGAAAGCTCGTTTAACATATGCGTAACAAGTTTCATAGTCGAGAAGAGATCGACTAATGTAGTAGATTGCATGTTCTTTACCTTTTTTGTCCTCATGAGCCAACATTGCCCCAACAAAGACAATAGAAGATGAGGTGTAGAGAATGAGTGGACAATTGGGGGATGGAGGTTATAATGTGGGAGTAGTATGGAGATACATTTTCAAATTCTTAAAGGCTTGTTCATAGTCCTTGTTCCATTTGAGCACATTTGTTTTAGGAGATTGCAATTGAATGGGTAGAAGATCTGAATCTGGGGAAAAACTGTTGGATTACCCCAAGTTTTCATAGGAAAGTGCATATATTGGGTATAGATGTAGGATGGGGCATGTCAATAATAGCTTTGATCTTTGTATGATCCATGTCTATCTCACATTTGGAGATGAGGAATCCTATGAGGTTGCCTTGAGTGACCCAAAAGATACATTTTCTCGAGTTAAGGTGGACCTTCTATTTACGGAGCCATTGAAGAACAACATCTAGGTCATGGGCATGATCGTTTGTGTGTCAAGATTTGACGAGAAGGCCATCCACATGGACTTCAATGATATTGTGAAATATGTGTGTCATATCTTGTTGATAGGTTGCATTGAAATTTTTGAAGGCCAAAGGGCATATTAATATAGTAATAGGTGCCCCATTCAATAGTGAATGTGGTCTTATGTTGATCTTCTATCACTATTTAGACTTGGTTGTAGCTCAAATTCCATCCATGTGGGATAACAAATAGTAACATGTTGTGGCGTTGATTATAGCATTGATAAAAGATAGAGGGAAGACATCCTTAGGACAAGTGAGATTAAGACTACGAAAGAATGTAGATACGAATGGCTAATGTGACTTTGTTACGAACTTGGACGATGTTGGAAATTCATTTAGAATAGTCAACATGACGAACAAATTTGGGATCGAGAAGCTTTAAGAATTCTTCATGACATATAATATTAATTTCAAGAGGAAACTTGTGAATTTTGTTTCTAATAGGCACAACATTGGGATAAGTAATAATGTTGTGTACTACAACATAGGGATAATTAATAATGTTGTGTACTACAACATAGGGATAATTAATAATGTTGTGTATCCCCAAGCAAAAACCTCCTTATTCGTATGAAGAATTTCATGATGTTTATCATGTAGGTGATGAATGCAATCATGGGCAACATGACTACATGGGATGGATCATCGTCAATTTGAATGTTAATGTTATTTTCGAAGAGCATGGTATTACCATTGTCAAAAAGATAGGGGGTGTTAGGTAGCTTTGCAACCTCATCTCTCATAGCATCGTCTGTAACAACAAAATCATCAAATAGGGTGGTTGGTCATAGAGATGACCAAATTTATGATGTTGGAGAGGAAGATTATCTAAGTATGTGTGGAGTTCAAGGATAGCCTCATCATTTTCAAAGGTAGGTAGTGGGCCATTTTATTCAACATTAATTTTTGATGGCCACATATCACTTGTTGTCATGATGTTGAGGAGAACTAATTTTTCTTACATCTAAGACTTTAGCATCTACGATGGCGTCCTGATGAGGAGATGGAGATGGAGCATCCCGATCGATGCAATCAGTTTTTCTATCAACATAGGGATCAATGGTGTCGAGAGAGGATGAATTGGAACAAAAAGGATCGATCATGTAATGTATAAACTAGTTGATTGCGTCAAATAGGATTGGGTTATGCTCAACATGACTATATCTAAGGGCAACCAGGTCTGTGGTAGGAGGAGGAAAATTCATGTGTAGTGGTGTAGTTGTAAAGTTGTTGTAGGACCTAAGCGGTGTCTAAGAGAGGGGGATTAACTAGGGGGCATAAAGTAGAGTTTCTTCATCCTCACTATCACTAGTATCATAAGAAGGAAGGTTCAAATAATTAGAGGTAACGATCATGTGAGTGTCATGGTTGAAGGCTTACACTCTTGCCAAGATATGTTAGTAACGAAGAACATCTTAGTGATGTGATTCAACAAGAGATAATATGTAGTTTTCATTAATGATGAGTGTAGTAGAATGAGTTAAAAGAGTGTGGGCATGTCGGGTCATTGAAGAGGCGTGTGATCTCAAATTCATCACTTTCAATGGAGTGGGTATGATGAATAGAGGAAACAAAATTACAAGGAGGTTCCTCAAATTATAAAACTAGAGGAAATCAATCTTGAGGTAGTAGAACCGAAGGAAGCCAAAGTGTAATGATATTTGGTAAGTGGTTTTTATCTATTGTGCTTTGAAATTAATTAGGTTCATCATCATCTAAGTCAGATAAAGTGCACTCAATATCAAGTTTATAGTTATAAAACTTAGGGTATGGATGTTAGGTACCGTGGAAACAATGAGAATGCAAAAGGGTTTTCAACGAAAGCGATAAACATGTCCCAATAATTTGGTTCAGTATCATGTCAATGTCAATGGCATGTTTATGCATGAGATTGTGGACCACTAGAGAAGGATTCAAACAACGAATATCCGCATAGGACCATGCAAATACATTTGAAAATTATTTTAGAAGTGTTGTAAAGGTGGCATATTCATCTACATAAAAGGATGCCCTTAGTTTGAGGATCTTGGGCTCTTCCTCCATGCCGATGTTAATGTCAATGGTTTCCTCAATTAATGACATTGATCCATCTTACAACATTTCAGGACCTAGAAGAAGTTGATCCATAACTGGATCATGTTCAAGAATAAGGGATTATTGGAAGAATTTAGCGAGGGGATATTCCTCGTCAAGGTAACAAGAGAAGTTGGGATGAGGGATATTATATTGAGATTGAAGGGAAAGGGGAGACTCATGTTCGCCAAAGTAGGTGTCAATGTTCAAACATATTTGGAAACCTTTTTTTATGATCCCCAACAGGTATATTGTCACGAGTTCCCATGAACTCAAGAATTGATTCATCATTCTGAAATGAGTCAAGAGGGGCATGCTCTGATTTTTTTTCCCATTGAATGAGTTATGGATAGGTGAGAGTGATATTGATGGTGAGCACAATGGTGTCATGGAAAAGGTTAGTGGCAACGAGGTATTCGTATTAGCTACAAACTAAACTTGTATCAATATTATTGATGGCCTCCTTAATTGTGTGGGAAGTATCACTAAGGTCATCACAGATACTTCAACTAGGTGGTTGGTACCCAAGGCCGTGACCATCGAGGTTGGGGATAACATTTAGAGGTTTGGGGATGTCTTGTTTATTGCAACCTAGTCCTCATCCATAATAACCCATGTGGTCCATCATCTTTTTGGGAATCAGACATTTGTTGTCAGAGCACTAGGATGGTATGGAGTCATCAATGAGCCATGTAGTGTCGGAGGGCTCAAGGTACTCATCAGAAAGGTATCCAAAATGGATAAAAAGGGGAAAATCCTAATAAGTATTTTTGCCTTTTGTTTTGATAGATACTGAGCCTTCCATGTTGTTTGGGTGATAATGGTAACTTGTTTATGCTAAAGGTATGATATTCTCTACACCATGTCGATTTAGCCTTAAGTGATGGAGTGGGTAAAAGGGGAGTGGATATGGATGGAGTGGGTTAGAGAGGATTGAATGATGATGAGGCGTTAAGTGATGCGAATGGAATAATGTTTGGTGGGACATATGAAGTGGTGGATGATGATGGTAGAGATGATTGTATGGGGTTTGATAATGGGACAATATGGTTCCCAATAACTTTCTACGTTCAAGTGCTTGGCAATATTGGAAAGGCTGAGGAGCTCCATGGATGGTGACTTATATGCCAACATGCTCAAATTTGAGACATTGATGTAGTGTAGATGGTACGACATGGATTTCATGAATCCATGGTTGGCCAAACAATAAATTATATGGGAGTCGTATGTCCACAACATGCACTAGGGTGGGGAGCATAGTGCCAACTGATTTACGCTCAGTATTGTCATAAGATTTAATGGTAATGATATCTTGTTTCAGATCTAATTCATTGTATCCTAACCGTTGGATAAGAGATAAGGTACAAATATTTAGAGAAAACCCATTATCTACTAGCACGCGTTAACACGAGTATGTTCAATATGTACTTTAATATAGAGAGGAAGATTATGTGTGGGGTTGTGTGTTGGAAGGTCATGTTGAGTGAATGTGAGTGGAAGCATTGGATAAGGATAAATATGGGTGACAAGGGCTTGAAATTGTGTGGGGTCAATGTCATTTGGAGAATGTGTTTCTTGAAGGGTGTGATAAAGGATATCTTTATGGAAGGGGGATGTTTTAAGAAGATCCATAATAGATATTTTTGTAGGAGTCCTCTCAAGTTGTTCAATGATGTTGTATTAATGTTGTGGTGTGGGATTAGAGGAGGATGGAGTAACTCCTTGGAACACCACACGACTCCTTTGAGTGGTTACAACACACTGAGGGTATTGTAAGGTGGGCACCAAAATGTAAGCAAAAAGTGGTGTTAGTGTACAACTTATAAAATAGGAAATAAACTCATTCAAATCCTAAACCAATACAACTATCCACCTACCTCAGATTGAGCAATGATATAAAGAGGGAGAAGATCATATACCTGTACTTACCTACAAGTGGAAATCTTCCTTCTTTGATAACTTGGATGTGCTCAAGTGGATGATTGTTTTTTGCTTTAGATTTGTGGATTCAATTTGGCAGCACTTTCCCTTATCAAAATGATGATTTTTTTGCTTGATAGAATAATTAGTGATTGATAGTTTGCTTAGAGATTTTGACAGCATATACTTGAAATTGTTCTAAGGTGGTGGAAATGGAGTGTGGAACCTCTATTTATAGTTAGAGGAAGGATTAATCAAGGGTTATGATTGATATTGATCCATGTAGGATATGGATCAATGGTTGAAAAGGCATGAGAATGAAGAATTCTCTAGAATTAGAAAATTATAGAGATCGGAAGAACTCTTCATTGGGGAGCCAAATATTTGAATATTAGAGGATAAAAGAGGGAAAATAATAGAGGCTTCTAGAAATAGAAGCCTCTAGATTTAGAGGATCATTTAGCTTGGGATTAGGTTCCATTAATTATATTTGGGGGGGAATTAGATGGAGAGCCTAGTTGTAGAGTAGGCATAGAGTAGGTGGTGGGTGGGTGGTAATTTTAAATTCCTAGAAATAGTTAATGGAGATTAGTTAGTGAGATTTTGATATATTAATAAAGTATTAATTTGACTAAGGGTAGGATGGGATTTTGAAATGGATAATAGAAATAGTTGGAATATAATAATTAATTATTATATGATTAGTGATAGGAAAGGGATTAATATTGTAAAATGATTGTGATTATTTGCTAAATGATCATGTCGACATTTTATATGTCTACAGGCCGCATGCTCCTTCAGTGACATTGCATGCACCCCAAACGAAGGGGGCACCATTTGGGTGAATCAGTCACCCCATACAATATTATACACAACATGGTACTGGTACACCACAGTTTTAAGTTTCATACAGGGCCTAAAATCAGACTTGGGTCCTTAGCACAATAACCTTTCTTGGATGCTTGAAACCTGGGGGCAATTACACAACAATTGGTAGTTCTTTATAATCTACAGAACTCCACATAGTGGCTTTTATATGGCATGTAGTCCTTAGCAAATGTGTTTATACACACGATGTGCGATGTTGTTCTACATTGCGGCAAGCTGTTAAAGGTTGGAGGATGACACCAGACAATTCTCCTTATAGTTCTTCCATTTCATTGGCATGAGATTGCCCAAAAAAATTTGCGTGTCGACATCATCTACAAGATAATTTTCTACACCCTTTCCTCATCACAGATCAGGTGCACATGTTCTTTTTTCACACTTTCAACATTTTTACATACTTTCCTTACACACTTTTTTTACATATTTTGATCATATACATGCGTATTTGACTACTTCTTTGTCTTCTCTTTTGCAAATATGTCCACATGGGAAATGGCAGTCAACATCAACAATGACAACATTACACACACCAACAATGACATTGACATCAACAATAGGTACATCGTGACATCTGCACATGCGTTTCCACCCTAGGTTCATTTTTAGATAACTTTTTGCACTTTATCCTCCTTAGCATCTATGCTTCACATTTTTCTATCACTCAATGCTTTGTCTTGTCTCTTGACACTCTTTCATCATCGATCTACATGGTTATCAGGTACGCATCTCTACTTACTTTATGTTACCGAGCTTTTCGCTCACCAACATAAAGTGGGGGCAAAATGTAGACACAAAATCACACATTTTGGGTAATTATCTAGTCATGATTAAATATTACTATTCATATGATTCCTAAGTAAGAAAATTATTAATTAACCCATGTCTTTGGCCACCTTTCTTTGCTTTTTGTTGTTTCTTTTAGTCTTACACCTTTATTTTCTCTGCCTACCTTTATACACTCCAAATTATGTCATCCTGGCCACCAGTGGCCAGCCAGGACCCCAACGTCAGGCGCCCTTGTCCTCTTTGTACTTTACTCACACTTTGTGGGTCCTTTTTAGCCGTTTGAGCATCTTATATTTTTGGTAGTTGACCTTTTTGGGGTTAATTACGAAATTCAAGCAAGGGAATCATATAAATATAAAGTTATGTGATCATAATAAGGGACCAAGAACTAAGCATTAGCTATCATCACCTAAGGTTACATCCATCAAGGCATCTAAGAGCTCCATTGCATCCATATAACACTGTCACAAGGGACACAAGGGTTGTTTTTCTGCATTACACTTCATAGGAGGGAAGTTCATTCTATTCCATGCACACATTTAATACATTCTACATCTAGCTACTTTCTCACTATCCAAGTGTGACACGCACAAGAGCAACCTAGGGCACAATTCCACACACACACATAAAACTACACTGGGTCTGAGATGTAGTGCAATGCTCAGTTGTAATTTCACCATCATGACAATTGAGGACGGTCTGACCCCTCATTTTGCATTTTTTTAGGATTTGATGTCTATGTGAGGGTTTTGCAGGTTCATTCTTCATTGTAGGTTTCTAGCGACCTCAACGATCTTGGTGTGACCTCAGAGTGATCAAAGGAGACTAAATCCAAACAACTTAAGACACCGCAGAGGAGGTTTCCTGAGCATTTCCAAGACCTAGGTGCCCAAAAATAGGTCTAGGGTGCCCCTGTCACTCTCTAGGTGCCCTAGTCGAACCTATCTCTCCAGATCTAAATTTGTAGGGCTTCTATATAGCGCTTATTTCTTTCTATTGACTCAATCAGAGCTTTGATCCAATCCAGATTTTACTGTGAATCAACTAAGACTTCTTACCATCTCCTTGCACATTAGGGTTTCATTATTTGTTGCTTAGCTTATTTGAGTGCAAACTATAAGAGATGGAGGGAAATTTTTTAGCATGATGCTCATGGCTTATTGTGAACTTGTTCGTGTTCTTCCAAGCATTTAGATGGTTCTCCTACATCAAACTCCCTAAGTAGGAAAAAATTTGAACTGCAGTTCAAATGTAGTTCTTCATCATCCTTTAGCCTTCGCTGAATGCCTAGATCCCAAGGTCTTGTTTCAAATGCCAATGTTTGTATTTCTTTAAAATGGTCTTTACCTCTCATGTTCTTGATTTTATTTTTCTTCTTGTGTATTCTCCTCCTCAACTCTTTCTCATCTCCATAAGACCATGCTCTATCTACATCATCATACATGTCTTCCATGTGTTCTTGTGCTTCTTCATTTATGAAATTTTCTTACTGAATTAAGTGTTTGATTTGTCCCTGTACTCACAACAACAAAATAAAAGTTATATGCAAAAATAGTGGGCCATATAACCTCTTGATTGTCTTCAGGGCACTGATATTCTTCATTTATTTTTGTTTTTTCCTTGACCATGTTCAAATTGGTCTTTTTCATTTTGTTTTCCTCTTGCTTTACCTCTTCTTCAAGATGACAAATGAAATTCTCAGTCTGATTTGATCTTAAACACAACCCCTTAGAAGGATTTAACAAATCATCTATCCCTTTCAACTCCTCATTCAAGGCTAAATCATCCATTTCATCATGGATCTCATAAAATCTAGGTACTAGATCTATGTTTCCATCCTCCATACCATGTTTCAAATCAACATATTCTTCCATTGTTTCCTGTTTTAAGAAGTTATTATCTCCTTCATTCAATAAGCTTTCACTTTCCATCCTTTCTTGATTATGACTTTGAATTTCACCAATCAACCTATAGTATTTATCTCGTTGCATGTTAGCCATTTTAGTCACCTCATTCCACATATCATCATAGAAGATAAATTAAAAATATATTCACAACCATTATCATGCAAATCATCACAAGAAATATCTTTAGCTTTCATCTTCCTGGTATACTTCTCATGCTCTTTGTTTTCATGGAATTCCTCTTCCATGCTCATCATTTCATTCTCATGTTCTTGTTTGCTTAAACATGCTTCAATTCTTCTCCACAAGCTTCTAGGTGCAATTATCATCTTCTCATGTCCATCATTATCTGCATCTTTTTGAGATGTTCCTCCACCACTTCTTATGCTCTTAGGCATCCATACTTGTGTTTTTGTCTTACCATCTAATTTCTTGAGCCATTGAGGGATTTTATAATAATATTCTTGTGCTAACATTGAGAGATCAACTCTATTTATCCTTTCATCATTTTTTACATTTGCATGCTTATCAAAAGTATGAGAAAAATCAGTCTTAACAAACAAACATGTCTTCTCAATCACCTCTTGCTTGGGTGTATGCTTCACTATCCACTTAGACACTAGGCATCCATGATTAACTGTTGTAATTCATGTCTCCATCATCCTCTTTTCTTCTCTAACATGTACATCAACAACTGTATATTTATGAGAAAAATTCACACTTGCATTCACTTTTACTTTCTTGACAGGGTGCTCCATGGATTCTTTGGTTTGCTTTTCTTCTTTCTTGTTTGTACTATCCTCCTCTTGCATGCATGTCTGTTCACTTTCTTCCTCTAAGTGCCCTATGGCATCATGGAATTCATATTCATACTCATTTTCATCATTTTATGATACAAAGTCTTCGATACCTTTCTCATGCATTGGACAATGCATCTCTTCTTCTAGGTAGACAACATCAATCTCTTTCTTCATTCTTGCGCATTCACTTGTGTGTTTGGTTGCTTCTCCTGCACCAATATTCTCATTTTGCAAGGTCTTCCTCTTGACCTTCTTCACAAGGTTGTTCATACCTACATTTACCCATTCAAAGAAAACATTAGAAATAAAAATAAGAGACCACAAGGTCCCCATGAATTCCTCCTTCATGGAAATTCTCATCTTTTCAAGTGCTCCTCTTGGCACTTCACCTTCTCTTTTCATTTCTTTCTTATTCTTGTTCTCCACAATGAGAACCTTCTTTATCACCTCTTCATCTTCACAATGTGGCTCATCCTTCTTCATCTCTCTCTTCATGGAAATCATCCCTTTCCTTTCTCTTCTTGATAAGTAGCTTAATTGGACACTTTACTCTCTTACTCATCCTCCATCCAACTCCTTGGATTGGTACATTTATCATGGTTTCCATCATATTATATGATTCCTCAATTCTGTCTCTTATTTGCCTAGATTATTCCACTTCTCTTTGATACTTTTCCTCTCTTTGCTTTATCCTTCTCTCTTTTTCTTTAGAGAGCTCTCTCATCATTCTTAACACTTTTTCTATCTCCATTTTCCTTTCTTGAGTCTCTTTCACCTCAAGCTATTAGATCACACTAACTTTTTCTTGGATATTCTATGGTTATGGAGGTATCCTATAATTCACTTGAGCTTCACTAACTCTCTTAAGCCTCTCTTGGTTTCTTATTTTTCTAAGCCTTAATGGCTTGGTTGTCCCTTCTCACAAGTCCTTGTAACCTTCTGTATATCAACATCAAACAATCTCATTAGCAATAACATGTATCAAATATCCTTATCAATCATGAATCATATGTGCATGTTGACAAAAGAATAAGATATAATGGTACAAAAATGCTCTAATACCACAAATTTGATACACCATGTAGCTCAGCTATTCCATTATTACTATGTCATCATAAAATACTTCATACTTTTCCCACATGACAACATCATGTATGTTCAAGACTCCACTATCAACCCGGATCCTTATATGCTCTGTTCATCACTGAACTATATTCACATGCATTCATTGTCTTGCTTTGTTCTCAATATACTAATCCTCAATATGTTTTGTAACCTAGTGCTCAATCATGTAGACTTATTTCTTGAAATAGGGGTCTTTTAAAATCTCTATATCCCTCCCAAAAATACCATTGCATCATGCTTATTCAATCACCTATTGCCGAATAAGCAATTACATGCCATATTAGGGAATTGATTTTTTTTCTCCTGGTACACGGTGATCCTTGAAATCCCTACATCCTCTGATGCCTTCTTTGATGCCGGACCCTTTTGGTCTAGATCAGGAGTCCTGCCCCATGTCCTCCGGGGGATTTTCTCCTAGGCCTCCTCCCAAGGCATGGAATAAGGTTGTGGAAGGGTCCACTTCTTCACCTCATTCGGAGAAGCTGTCGCCTATCCTTTTTGCAGGGTCCTTATCTCTTCACATATCCTCTCACATCATGGAGGTGGCTGTTGCCTCTAGAGACTTGTCTCTGGTAGGTAAGTTAATGGGTCCTAGGCCTCCTCTCGAAGATATCAAAAAATGGGTACGCATGAAATGGAACCCTTGTGGTGCCATAGAAATTTCTACCATGCTAAATGGCTTCATTCTCTTTCCCTTTAGATTTAAATAAGACTTCGCTCATGCACTTCTGGGTGGTCTGTGCTTTTTTGGCAGAAGAGGTTTCTACATACAAAAATGGACCCCAGGTTTTAATCCGCTCACTGAAACCATGACACAGGCACCAATATGGGTTTGTCTCCCAGGCCTCCCTCTGGAGTTTTGAGACCTAGCGATTATCAAAGGTATTTTTCTTTCTATGGTCCCTCTTATTACAATTGATCAAACCACAAAAGCAAAAAATAGATTCATTCATACTCGTTTTTGTGTCAATGCTAATGTTAGTGGTCCACTCCCAAAATCGATTGATCTTCTCTTAGACTTTGGAATATGGACCCATTGAATATGAATATATCCCTCAAGCATGCTCCATCTACAAAAGTATTGGATATCTAGCTATGGGCTGCCCCTCCAAGCCATAACCCAAAGCAAAAATCCATGAAGCTTCCCCCAAGAAAAAAGAGAAATATATACCAAAAGTGTTATCTGAAGAGGCTCCTGTCATCCCTACTTCAAACTCATTTTCTCTCCTTGAGGAAGGATAAATCTCTCTTGATGCTTGCATAGAGGCTCCTCTCGCCCCCCAGCTTCCTTCTTCTTTGGTTGTTACCTCCACTGAGGTTCCTCTTGCCCCCCCTCCCATCATCTTCGACTGTTTCCCCTTAAGTTTACTCTTTGACTCCCCTCCCTGCAGCTACTTCTATGTTCCCATTTTCCTCTCCCTCCCCTTCCCTCTCAGCCAGAGGTCTGCTAACCCTCCCCCATTCCGTCTCTCTTCTCGGAGCTTCCTCATGTGGATTCTGTCTCCCCCGTTCCTTCTTCCCTTCCTCTCTTTGTCTCTTCGCTCTCTCCTTCCACTCAAACCTCTGATGACAGTTTTAACCTTCGGTTGACCTGTAGTAGCAACAAGAAACCAGATATAGGCAGTGAGAAATTACGTGGACGAACTCCGGGCAGTATCAAGCTCCAACAAGAATCAACCTTGAACGTAGCTCAAGGAACCTAGAGTACCATCCCCATGGTTGTGGGGAGCAAACCCAAATCCAAAAAATGAAAATAATCTCTTGGAATATAAGAGGTCTCAACTCTCTATGAAAAAAGAGTCCTCAAGGATATGAAATTTAACCTCTCTCCAGATATTATTATGCTTCAAGAAATGAAGCTTAAAAATGATGACAGTCTCTCAAAAATTTGGCCTGCTACATCCTTTGTGACCCAACACTTGACTGGTAACTCAGGTGGCTTATGTACTATCTGGGATCCTAAAATTCTTAAGGGTGATTGTCTTCTACAACATCCTAATTTCTTATGCTTACTCTTCCAGGAATTAGGCTCAAAATATACTTGGATCGCCATCAATGTCTATGCTCCAAATCTGGATACCCATCATGAAAAAATTTGGTAGGATATTTCTATTTTCATAAGAAGCTGTGAAAATATCCCTGCACTTATTATGAGGGATTTCAATTGTACTCTTTACCCCTCTGAGAAACAAGGAGGTACCCTTGCTAATCCCTCCAACATGGAAGCTCCTGCTGACTTCTTATGCTGTGAGGAACTCTTGGACATGGACCTTCACGGAGCCTCCTTCACTTGGTCCAAACATAAAATTGAACGAAATCATATTCAAAGTAGGCTTGATAGGGAAATGGTATATTTAGACTAGATCTCACTTTATTCTAATTTTTTTATCAGTACTTTATCTAGAGTTGCCTTAGACCATAGCCCCCTGATAATTTGTGCTAACAATAAGATAAATACTAAAAATCCACCCTTCATATTTGAATTGGCCTGGCTTGAAAATAACCAGTTAGAACCGCTGATTAAGAGTTGGTGGCATATCAAATTTCAGGGCTCCGATATGTTTAAGTACTCCAGTAAGCTTAAGTAAATCAAAAAACAACTTAAACTATGGAAGGTCAAAGTGTTCAGTAACATCAAGCTGCGTAAACAAAAGTTGACCCAATAAATTACTAACATCTTAGCTCTAGTTGAGGCAGAAGGTAGAATTGAGCATCTTCACAAACAAGAAATCACCATTATTAGTGAATTCCATAACACTTTGAAAGAAGAGGAGGCATATTGGAGACAAAGATCAAGAGCTCTTTGGCTTGATCAGGGGGATCACAATACAAAGTTTTTCCACATAACAATGTCCAAGCACAAAAGTAGAGACAAAATCAGAGAGCTGGTAACCCCAGAAGGTAATATTTTATCCTATGAGCTTGATATCTCTAATGAATTAGTGTCCTTTTATTCTAATCTCCTACAGGTTGAGGAACCCCCTAATGAAGACACTATGTCAAAGATGATACAACACATTTCTAAATTGATCTCTGTTGAAATGAATGGCAAATTAACGAATCCCTTCTCTATGGATGAAATTCACAAAGCTATCTTCACTATGAAAGGTGATAAAGCCCTTGGCCCTGATGGATTCCATGCTGCCTTTTTCCAAATTTTCTGGGAAGTCATCAAGAAAGATATTTTTAATGCAGTGAATGAATTTTAGACTAGTGATTCTCTTATGAAATAATGGAACATAACTTTCATTTCTCTGGCCTCTAAATCTCTTGGCTCTAAGTCTGTGGCTAAATTCCATCCGATTAGTCTCTGTAATACCTATTATAAGATCATCACCAAGATGTTAGCTACTAGACTAAAACCTCTTATGAATTACCTCATCTCTCCACAACACAATGGTTTCATCAGGGGTCATCTTATCTAGGGTGGTATTATTACAGTTCATGAAGCCATTCACTCAGCCCAAAAGGCAAAGTCAGCATGGATGATTCTTAAATTAGATATGCAAAAAGCATTTGATAGAGTCAGCTGGAGTTTTCTCATTTGGGTGTTGAGAAGTTATGGTTTTGATAATAAATGGTGCAGCTGGATTTTATCTTGCATAACTACCCCTTGTTTTTCTATCCTCCTAAATTGCATCCCGGTTGGCTTCTTCAAAAACAACAGAGGCATAAGGTAAGGAGACTCTCATTCCCCCTTCCTCTTTCTGTTAATGATATACACCCTCAATAGAGCTTTAGAGGAAGCTAAGAGTCAAACTGTTATATCTGGTATCAAAATCACCACTTGCTCCCCAACTTCCACCCATAGTCAATTTGTAGACGATACCCTTCTCTTGAGTGCTTCTTCTGTGATCGAGGCAAGATCTCTTAAAGAAATATTAGAAAATTATCAAGCTACCTCTCAATAAATGATCAATTTTAATAAAAGCAGCATATCCTTTTTAAACACCTCTCCTCAAAATCAAAGAAGGATTGCTGATATCTTTGGTTACAAAATTATGGACTTACCTTCCTCTTATCTAGGAATTCCTCTTTTCAAGGGTAAGCAAATTAAAAGTCTTTGGAACCCGGTCATTGAAAGATACCAGAAAAAGTTAGCTTCTTGGAAGGGAGCTCTCCTAAGTCAGGTTGGAAAAATTCAACTAGTTAAAGCTACATTACAAAGTTTGCCAATTTATTTCATGTCACTTCTCAAAATGCCCTCTTCAGTGATCAATGCTATTGAGAGGATTGAAAAAATATTCCTCTAGTTGGGGGTGGAAGATAAGAAAAGGATCCACCTTGTCTCTTGGAATGAGGTTTGTAAGCCGACCAAGATGGGATTTCTTGGGATTAGACTCTTAGCTGATATGAATGAAGCCCTGCTGGCTAAGATAGGTTGGGAAGTGGCTTATGGCAACTCACACTAGGTGTAAATTTTAAGAGCCAAATATTTGACTCACTCAGGAGATTTTATTCTCTCCTCTCATCCTCGTGGATCTTCCATATGGAACTCGGTCATTATCTCTCTCCCTCTCTTACATGCTGGCACCAAATGGAGGTTGGGAAATGGCAGATAAATTGATTTCTAGTCAGATTGGTGGATTGGAGAAAAACATATTTACCTTGACCTTGTTTGGGATGCTATCAAAATACCCCTCATTAATCATCATGGCAAGAAAGTTAATGGTTACTGGAGATTGATGAATTCAATTCCCTCTTGGTATATCCTGAACTGGGAAGGTATCAATGGAGCTTAGTGTCTCTATTTGAAACAGTTGATAACTGCCCTCTCCTCTTACTATATTCTCTCTACCTGCTGATGATCGTATCTGGCCCCCATCCTCCTTGGGTTCCTTTACTGGTAAAGCCGCTCATGATTCCAAGCCTCAGACCAGCTCTGACCCTCCTCTCAACAACATTTGGCCCAAAGAAATGATTCCTAAAATGGGCTTTTTTTCCTGGATCACATCCAAGAATTATTTCCTATTGGGGGAAAACCGAAAAAGAAGAGGCTTTTCTCTTCCCACTCGTTGTGTTATATGCTGTAAAGCTTTGGAGTCCTCATCTCATCTCCTCCTTCATTGTTCTTTCTCCCAAGATATCTGGAATTGGTTCCTGTCTCATTTGGGAGTTGCTTGGATCTTCCCTAAATCCCTTCAAGATGCCATTAATCAATGGTTTTCCCCCTTCTCACACTCAAACCTCTCCCTCGCTTTGAAAATTCTCCTCCGGCATGGCCTTTGGGTATATGGAAGGAAAGAAACAAGAGAATCTTCAAAGATCAAAACATGGACCCTTTGAAAGTTGCAAATTGTATTGCTATTCTCTTCCAAGATAATCTTAACAATTACCTCTGGAAGAAATATCAGCAAAAAATATAGTTTTTTGACAACAAGGAGTGGTGTCAGCAGATTGCAATTCAAATTAAGACTAAACCCTCAATTTTGGGTCGCTCTGAAACTCATTGGTGCCCTCCCCCCTTTGATGGATTAAGCTTAACACGGATGGGGCATCTAAAGGAAATCTAGGGAAGTCCGGTGGAGGAGCGATTCTTGGTAATGATAGGGGGGCCCCTCTGGCAGCTATGAAAACTAATTTTTGCATGGGGAAAAATCACCGAGCTGAAGCCTTAGCGATTCTTAATGGGCTTGAGCTTACTCTACAAATTGGAAATGGCCTGTTAATTGTTGAAAGTGACTCTCTCAATATTATTAATCTACTAAAATCAGAAGACCCATGCCAATGGACTATCAATAATATTATTGTAGACATTCATATACTCTAAAGTAATTTTCTAAAAATCTGGTTCCAACATGTTTACAGGGAGGGAAATATAGCTGTGGAATGTATGGCTAATATCGGTGTCCTCCTCAACAATCAAAAAAATTGGGTGGGAAATTTTCCTGAAGACCTCCTTTAAATAACTCATAATGACTGTTCCTTTTCTAGTTAATTTCCTGTGGTGGTTTTATGCCAATTCTGATATCAGTAGAATAAACAATAAGAAATCCATTACATACGATGATGGTGGTCATAATTACCACATTATGATGATAATACACTCTAAGGACCTTGGCACGTACGGTGAGAGTCATACCACTCGAGCGGATCTTGTTTCTAGATGCACCTTTTTACATTGTAATCATGATAAGGACAGGTGGAAACTTGGTGTGGAAGCCTCACACAATTCAAATGAGCCTCTTAAATTCAATTCAAGACATCTCACCTTTGTTATTCACCACAAAATTTTATCATGGGTGGTCAGCTTAAAAGAATCAAACCAGTCTCTTGCGCCGAATTGCAGGATGATGAAGAAGTTTGGAATATTTTGAAGGATAATGGCATCACAAATTGCTTGGAAATAATTATGGGTTACTCGAGCACTATCTCTTATGGAGTCTTGGCTACCTAGTCGAGGGGTTGGGTTCAAATTGGCAATACCTTCTTCACCATTTCTACCAACACCATAGCCTCTGTGATTGGATTGCCAGCTTCTAGGGTAGTTTAATTCAAGAGGTACTTAGAAGTGGAGCTCCAAGAATTCATCAATAAGGGTGAAAATCCAACCAAATATCTCTTGGGCTATGTGTGGGAGTCCCCGCATCCCCCTTATAATAGAGTGGCCGAAGTTATTATGAGATATTTTACTATCGATGGACGCTACAGGCTGGTTTTTGGTCCCCACTTTTCATCCTTTACAACCTGCGTTGGGGCAAAAGACTCAATCTTTCTGCCTTTTTATACCAGTCTTTGGAACACTCTATCAATATGGCCTGGGAGGGTGATGGCCCCATTCTCCATCAATGCCTTCTCTATCTTATCTTTCAGTATGCTACTTCCCATGTGGAACTTGTTCATTTTCTTGTCAAATCCGGTAAGTTCCACCACACCCCATCTCGTATCTACTTCCATCCCCTACTTCTCACCCTACCTCTTGTCCTCTTCTCCATTTGCAAATTTTATCTGATTCTGAGGTTTCCATTGTGGGTTCTTCCTTCGAAGGTGTCGTTTCTATTGATGTCACCATATCCCCACCTCTTTCTCTTTGTCAGTTGTGTCTCGAATTCCCTGCTATTAATCTTCTGGTTCCTGTTAACTCCCTGGTTTTTAACTCAGATCTACTTCTCTCGGAGGCTCTGCCGGGGTTAGCTGCATTGTACCTAGATGTCCCTGATTCTGGTCTTGCGGACATAGAAGAGGAGCTGCTCATGGAAGGGCATACTATTCAGAAGGAAACTGATGAAGTTCAAATGATCGATAGTGAGTTTATTCACCATGCTATGCTAACTGAAGATCATCCTAAAGTGGAAGATACCAAGGCTGGGAACATTTCAAGGGATAAGGATGTAATTACTAAGAATGATAAATACTCAACCTGAGGATAGCTAAGTGGATCTGGTGTCTTCTATCTTGGCCAAAGTCCAGTGTTCTTTCACTCTCCTGAAGGCTTGGGAAGTTTATATGAACAATACTAGGACTGCTATCATCAAAGACTGTTCTGAACTGATTGCACTTGCTGATATGCTTGCTGAAGAATCTAGTTCCATCCACACTAAGAATACTATCAAAGAGCTTAAAAATCTTCTGTGATCTTTAGTTTCTTCGATATGTTCTTGTTTTGTTTGTTCTGTTTTGTTTGGTTGTTTATTGTTTTTTTGGAATCCTCATGGGTATCTTTATTGTAATTTTCATCGCTCTATTTATCCTGTTGGGATTTTTGTAAGAGGTTTTGGGACCTTCTAAAACCATCACTTTACCCTTATTAAAAAAAATCACCTATTGCCAGTTCGACAAATCAGGACCCTGTTCACAATCATATAAATTATATCTTAAAGGGAACAAGATGGATAGTTCTACAATGTTTTCTTCATATCAAACATTCAATGATAAATGAATCAATAAACTCTTGTACTCCTGATTATACATGCATGCAATTTAGAGTTATCAATTGGTACCATCATCAATGTCCTGTGTATACCATGAATTCAAATTTATCTTCTTAGCAACATAGCACATTAGTCACTAGGTACATGAAGCTCATTAGGATCATATTCAAGCTATCATTAGATGGAAATTCAACATCCTAGGAGTACTTATTCCAATGACTTATAATCATTTCAATCTTATCTCTAAATATTCATGAGGTTTCATACTTTAAACCAATACATGTAATTTAGGCCTTTGCTCTCACATCTGTCCCACTAATGTAGTCATACTAATATAGAGGTTCATTAGATCATTCATACCTGTTTTGAATTGATAGATGCATTATTTGGGAAGGATAGATCCACTTTGATTGGATCATGCACGAGTTATTCTTGTTCCCTATGACCTTTCTGTCCGCTATTCTAAAAGTCTTCTTGTCAAGTAAGTCTTAGATTTACTCTAGGTTCTTGGTCTTTCCCTTGGAATTGGATAATGAATTCTCAACATCTAACACAATAAATTTTATTGTACCCTAAAGCATGCAAGAAATTTCATCTATTACTTCCTTTGATAGGTATTTAGACAAGCCACAATGCATGACAGTCTATGAAGGTCTAGACTGAAAATGGGTGATGACAGTCATTCCAAAGATGATTTATAAGAATGAAAAAAAACACACAATTTTAATATCGTTTAAAACATTAGTATCTGTTATCGAAAATAAGCCCCTTGCTTATTTATTTGGCAAACTCCCTTCATTCCTCCCTCCTGTGTGCCTCAGCCATGAATTTTCACTTTTCAAGCTCTCAAAATGTTCTGGAAATGGCACCATTGGACAGAGCTCTTTCTCAGCTTTCCAGAAAGGTAAAGTTTTCTTCCTAACTCCATGTATTTTTGAAGTTATGGCTTGGCGGGGTTTTTATGGGAAATTTTCCCTTGACAGGCCTGCCGGCCAATCAGAAGCTGCCACATCAGCAAAAGTGGCGGGGGGCGGAGGAAAACTTGGAATTTTTACTAAGTGTTTGGCGGGGTTCAAAAGAAGAAATTTCACCTTGAGGGCCCGCCGATGAATAAGATGCTGCCACGTGTCTAGGTGGGGAGAAGTTGGGAAAATTTCCCAAGGGTTGTCACAATCAAAATTTTTGATGCTAGGCCCATGTCCAATAACATTATGCCACGTGTCCTTAGGCCGAAGGAGTGGCGGAGGGTGGAGGAAAGATTGAAAATTTCACCAAGTGTTTGGCGTGGGCGCTAAGGGAAAATTTTGGCCCGTAAGTCCGCGCAACAAATGAGATCGCGCCACGTGTTCTCAGACTAGTGGAGTGCAGGGGGAGATTGGGAAATCTTCCCAAAGCAAAATCAAAGGGAAATTTCAAAGGGAAAGCCTGCCCCCCAAAACTTGAGCCAATAGGATCATGCCACGTGTCCATGTGGCGGCAAAAAACATAAGGAAGGCCCGTAGAGAAAAATGAAAGGAAAAGCCCGCATCCAATGGGGTTGTGCCACGTGTCCAGGTTAGAAAAGATGGTCAAAAGTGATGGAAAATTTGGAGGGGAGGCCCGCGACGAATTGGATCATGCCACGTGTCTTTGGGTCATCCAGCCGGCAGAAAATTTTTGGAAAATTTTCCAAAGGCTGAAATGATGGGAAATGAAGCAGGTAGGGTTCACAACAAATAAAATCATGACACGTGTCACCAAGAGTGGTGGGGCATGGAGGTTTTTGGGAAAATTTTCCCAAATGCAAAAAAGTGGGAAAATTTCAAATTTTCGGCCCGCCAACCCATTTTGGCCCTGTTTTGCCCTAAATTTTCAAATGGGCATAACTTTCAATCCAGAGCTCGGTTTTGGGCGTTCTTTATATCAATGGAACGATGGTGAAATTATCTACATGATTATAGGGTCAATTTGTTTTTGATGGTGTTCGGAGGGAGAAAATTAGAAAACACCTCTGGCACGTGGAAATGAATAGAAATGACGTTTCAACCACCATTTTTTAATGAAGAATGGCTCGCATTCTCTCCCAACATGGTTAAAAATGTCAGGGAATGGAATTTTGAGGGTGCCCATGCTGTTTTAATACCATTTTGGCTCTTAGCTCTGCAACTTCCCTTTTCTTCCTAATCAGGAAGATTTGTGGAATTTTTACCTTTTCATGCAAATACAACACCCCTCTTTGCCTCTTGGCCATTGTAATGCACTATATTGGACCTGGAATGATAATGTATGCTCTGTGATTAAAATTTTCTCAATCCTTTCATATATTTATCATTGTTTCCTAATATTTCATTACATTTTGGCAATTTGTGCATGCTTTGTGTTGTATGTTCTTATGGATTGTGTATGTTTTATAGTAGCAGGTGTTTACTACTCCTTTGGTGCATCACCTTATTTACACTAGGTTTATTTTTACATTTTCTCAACCATGTCTCCCTGGATAAGTTTGATTAAGTTATAGGTAAACCCTCTGCAGAATGCCATGCACACTTGAACAGAGGAGTTAAGGAACCAACCTCTAATCTGGAGATTCTTTTCCCACTTTTTACAAGTCCCACACTTGGGGAAAAGATTCAATGTTGTGCAATCACACTGGATGCTAAAATGTCAAACTAGAAATCTGATAGAACATCCAGAGGGTGCTGCTGATTTTCACTAATAGTTTTGGCACGCCCGGTGGTACCTATGAGGTCTTCATCTTCATTGCAAAAAAATTTATGCGCATTTGTTTCAAGTTTCTTGCTTAAAAGAGCCTTGAATTGCACATCTGGCGACTCCAAGGAAGAAGAATCAACTATTTTTTTTTGCAGTCCAGACCTAAAAAATCATGAGAAGAATCACCACAAGGTCAAGAGTTAGAGAGGAAGAAGTATTGTTTGAGTATCTACAATTATCTCCAAGAAGAAGACAAAGAGGGAGGAGAATTCAAAGGTCTCCATCTCCACCAAACATAACTCTATCAACTCCTCCACCTGGTAGACCTTTCATCCAATCAACAAGGGTCCTAAGGCCAATCAGAATGGCACAACACAACCCATATGTCAATTTCACTAGCATCAGCCCACTTGCTCTCAATGCACAAAATACAATCCCAGTTGCAGCACTGAAGAACATTCCATACTTTACTGGAGAGAATCAGACCACTCCTGGTGATCATGTCAAGGATATTGCTAATATTTGTGCAATCCATGAGATTGATGAGATGCAAGTTGCTATCAAACTACTAGCATATTCATTCAAAGGGAAGGCTTTGCAATGGTTCAGGAGCCTTGCTTCAGGTTCTATCCAAAATTGGAACCAGTTATGTATAGCCCTCCATGAGCAATTTGGAGAAAAGGGAGATAACTTGTCCCTTTTGGAACAATTGACAACTATCAAGAGAGCTCCCAATGAGTAGCTGACTGACTTCAACTTCAGATTTCAAAGGACCTGGGAGAGAATTCCAATGGAAGTAAGGCCAACAATAGAAGGTGCTTTTCTATATTACCTAAAAGCTTTAAATTCTGATATTTCTATGTTAATTAAATCCATGGGAGGCACAACTATCCATGCTGCTTATAGCATTGCCATTAGAGCTGAAAATTATCTGATTCAAGCTAGTAAGCTAGCTCCTAGGCCTCCAATGCCATTGTATCCAAATTTAGAGAGTCCAAGCACTAGTCAAGTGCCTATTTTAGCTCCTATCCCCACTCCTAGAAATCAAAATTCAAGTGAAGCTTCTACTTCATCTTCTAGTGCCTCAAATGAACTTCAAGAAGTCATGAAGAAATTACAAAGTTTAGGTAATGAGACTGGTTACACTCAAGAGGCAGCAAGCCCAAAGTTTTAGGCCTTCATATCAGCCTCAAGCTCAGCCTAACAGGTAACCATATCAGCCTCAAAGACCACCCAATCTAGCTGCAAATCAAAATCAAGCAAGGCCTCCTGCCAACAGACCATTTCAGCCCTATAATCCCAATGCTACATCTACCTCTAAAGCACTAGTGCCAGTACAAAACAACATAGCTCAGGAGTATGATTGGTGTTTCCCATGTAATGAACCTCACAACCAGTCTATGTGCTTCAATGGTGCTCTAAATCAAGCCTTGATGGTAACAACAACTAGTGTGGAGGGTGTATGGATTCAAGGAAATAATCAACAACAAGAAACATCCCAGTAATAATCAGCTCCAAATGTTACCACACTTGTAAACTGGCAAGAATAAGATTTTTTTCCTATGAATCAAACAATCTCTCAAAGTGTTGCAGCCAACACAAGGTCAAAAAGGAGAAATTTGGGTGAAGGATAGCCATTGGCTCCAAGTAATCCACAACCTTCTACCACTCCATAAACTATTGGCAAAACAAAATGTAGTTCCAAACATGCAAGGACCACCCAAACCAGCTCCTAGACCAACTCAGATGCCAGTTGTTGCTGCCCATGTGCAAGGAATGAATGTGCAGGCCAAGGGACAACAGAGAGATGCTTCATCTCCATTCAACATCATTGATCAGATGAAGAAGACAAATGTGAACATATCAATGTGGGAATCACTATCCATCCCAGGCCAAAGAGATTTACTACAAGCTGCCATGAAGGACTGGTCAAATTCAAATCAACAGGCCCAAATGCAAGAGAAGGTACTCACAAATGTTACCCAGCCTGAGGGGAATCATGGAGGACAACAAGGTAAAATGTTGAAGCCCCCTCCATTCTATGTTTCATTGATCATTGGAAACCAATTAGTACACAACTGCATGATTGATTCTGGAGCAAGTAGTTTAGTAATGCCCAAGAAAATAACTAATCGGTTGGGGCTTAAATATGAAGTCATATCCAAAGGGGTAGTGCAATTGGATGGGACAACAGTAAAAACAATAGGAGTGATGAAAAACTTGAGTCTCACTTTGCATGCATGCCCCACCATTGTTGTTTTGTAAGATGTCTCGGTGATAGATCTTCCACCACTCTTTGCCCTATGTTTGTCAAGGGATTTCATAGCTAATATTGGAGGTTACTTATCTACTGATTGGTCACACATTTTATTCAGAACAAGATATGGAACTAAGGCCACAATCAGATCTGAGCCTATTGTAAACTTTCACATTGAGCCTCACACTCCAAGCCAAATCAATACCAACTGTTCAGCGTTTGATCAAGAGGATTATCCAAGCACTGATGAAGCTGACACCAAGGTTGGAAGCATCCCATATTTGACTCTTGATGAATGGAAAAGCAAGGTGCATGCTTTTGATCCTTATCAATAAATAGAAGAATATGAGCTAGGAGTCTATTGCACGGATGAAGAAAATCAGCCTATTCCTAGCATCACCAAGCTATATCACAAGGATGACAACGAGGTATGGCAGTTGTTCTTTGATGTATCAAGAAGTAGACAAGGTGCAAGAGGGGGTGCTATGCTTGTTTCGCCTCAAGGAGTTAAGTATTATTCAGCTTTTAGATTTCAGTTTGCATGTTCTATAACACTGCTGAATATGAAGCTTTGATACAAGGATTGCATTGGTCAATCAAGAGAGGAATAAAGAACTTGAAAGTCTTTGTTGAAAGTGAGTTGATTTTCAACCAAGTTAAGGGGCAGCATGCTACCACGAATGATCTGCTCAAGTGCTACAAAAACAGGGTGTGGGACCTCATTGAAGATTTTGAGGGCTTTAACATCAAGTCCATCCCTAGGAAAGAGAACCAAGCTGCTGACAGGCTTGCAGCAGTTGGAGCAGCCTTTGATGTTGTTGAAAGCATCAAGAAAGACAAAGTACAACCAAGAATTCATGTGATTGTAAGGCCTTCAGTGCCAAACAACAATGTAAGTTGGAAAGTGTTTGAAAATGATCAACAAATCATCCATTTCTTGCAAGAAGAGGCTGAGTTCTTAGTTAAAAATTAGGAAAAGTTAGAACAGTAGTATGGTGATCAAGTGGTACAACTGAGAACCAACAAACTACCAAAGGGACTTTGTCACTTTGGAGTCCATTTTCAATCCTAATGATCAGTTTAGGAAGGAGAAAGAAAACATCCAAGTCAAGGGAGAAGATTCAGTGCCCATCTTGGTGGAAGAAGGCAAATCACTCTAAATTGGTAAAATGACAACTGAGCAAGAAATGTATGAGTTCATAACACTTTGTCAAGAATTCCCTAATGTGTTTGCTTGGAGCTATGAATATTTGAAAGGTTTCAATCCCAAGTTAGCTCAACACACTATTGAATTGGACCCAAGTGCTAAACCCATCAGGAAAAAACAAAGGCCAGTCAATCCGCACCTAGAGCCTCTCATGAGAAAAGAATTGAATAAGTTGATAGACTCAGTATCATATTCCCTATCAAAGAATCTAGTTGGGTAGCCAACTTGGTTCCGGTTAGAAAGAAGAGTGGAGAAATCAGATTATGTGTTGACTTCAGAATTTGAATAGAGCATCTCTCAAGGATCATTACCCACTTCCTTGTATGGAACATATTTTATAAGTTGTTGCTGGATCTGAGAGGTTTTCATTACTTGATGGCTATTCAGGGTAAAATCAGATTATGGTGAAGGAAGAGGATCAGTTCAAGACAACCTTCACAACCAAATGGGGGACTTATGCATATAGGAAAATGCCATTTGGGATGTCCAATGCCAGGTCTACATTCCAAAGGGCAATGGACATGGCATTCAAGGATTTGATTAACAACATGGTGCTGATATATCTTGATGATATCACTATTTTTTCAAAAAATGCAGTAGACCATCTCTTTCATTTGAGACAAGTATTCCAAAGGTGGTAGAAGATTTGGGGTATCCTTGAATCCTAAAAAGTGTATTTTTCTAGCTCATGAAGGAAAGCTCCTTGGCCACATTGTCTCTAAAGAAGGATTAACAATTGATCCGGAAAGATTTGAAGCCATAAGAGCACTACCATTGCCAAGTCACAAGAAAGCCCTTCAAAGTTTCTTGGGAAGGATAAATTTTGTTCGGAGGTTTGTCCCAAGTTTTGCAGCCCTAGTCAAGCCTATCACCAAGATGTTAAGGAAAATAATAGCTTTCAAATGGACAACAGAAGGCAAGGTAAGTTTTGAAGCAATCAAAGAGGCCATCTCACAAGCCCCCAACTCTCATTAACCCAGATTTCTCCAAGGATTTCATCCTCTATGCATTTGGAGGTGATGATACTATTTCTGTAATTTTGGTACAACAGAACAAAGACAATGATGAGAAGCCAATTGCTTTCTTCAGCCAAATCCTGGAGGACTATGAGGTGAGATATTATTTCATTGAGAAGCATGTTCTTACAGTAATTAGGAGCTTGAAGAAATTTAAGCATCTAGTTTCAAACAACAAGGTTCAACTGCTGGTTTCTCATGTGGGAGTTAAAGACTTCCTCCTCAATAAAGACCTAAATGAAAAGAGAGCAGGGTGGATTACTCGTGTCATGGAGTATGACATTGAGATCAAAGTCACCAAGTTGGTCAGAGGAAAAGGATTGTGTGAGCAGCTGGTCTTGAACAAACAAAAGGAAGCATGCAATGAGAAAGAGGTTGTTTTGGCATTGCAAGACAGCCATGAGCAAGGAAGCACTCAAGAAGAAAATGATAATGTCCTCACTCCTTGCTGGACCCAAGACATAATGCAATTCCTACACACAGGCCTATGCCCTCTAGAGATGAAAAAAACCAAAAGGAGACACTTCAGATTGTAGGCTGTCCCATATGCCCTTGTTGATGGTGTTTTGTTCAAAAGGGATGTGAATGGAGTGCTGTTGAGATGCATTGGTACAAATCAGATTCATAGAGTGTTGGAAGAGTTCCATGGTGGATCAGCTGGTGGTCATTTTGCACCAAGAGTGACAACTCTCAAGATCATGAGGGCTGGCTATTATTGGCCCAAGATTTTCAGTGATTGTTATGCATGGATCAAGAGGTGCAAGAATTGTGCATTCTTCACAGGTAAGGAGAGACTAGCTGCCCTTCCATTGCATCCAATTTTAGTTGACCAGCCATTCATGCAATGGGGTTTGGACTTCATTGGAGTCATTAATCCAAATTCAAGCCAAGGACACAAGTGGATTCTAACAGCAACAGATTACTTCACCAAGTGGACTGAAGCAGTAGCACTCAAGGAAGCCAATGAATCTAGCATCCTGGACTTCTATGAGGGAATAACAACCAGATTTGGCATACCTGCTACAATAATATCAGATAATACATTGGAATTCATTGGGTCCAAGGTAACTGAATGGGTTTTCAAGAATGGGATCTACCTAAGCACTTCATCAAAAATTTACAAACAAGAACTTGTTAAGGATCATTAAGAGGACTCTTGATGAAAATCAGAGGTCTTGGCATACTAAATTGAAATCAGCCTTGTGGGATGATAGGATAACCCCCAAGAGATCTACAGGTAATTCTCCATTCAAGCTTGTTTATGGAAGAGAGGCCATTTTTCCCATGTCACATGAGTTGCCAACATTGAAACTCATGAAGTAGTTGGAGTTGTTGGATTTTGGACCCATGGAGGTTAGGTATGTAGAATTGATGGAGCTCCAAGAAATCAGAAATCAGGCATCCCAAGTAATGGAGAAGGATCAAGCTTTGATCAAGAAGACCTTTGATAGAAAGGCCAAGGATAGATCTTTCCAAGCTGGAGATCTAGTGTTCAAATGGGATGCAGACAGAGCAAAAGCAAGGAGGCAATCAAAATTTGATGCCATTTGGAGTGGCCCCTACATGGTCACAAAGTGTAAGGACAACAATGCCTTCCAATTGTCTACATTGGATGGTGAAGAATTGTAGATTCCAGTCAATGGAATCCATTTGAAGCATTGCTACTGAAGGAAATCCTCCACCTTGTACATATTAGCTTAGGTTTTCATTCCTCCAAGTGCTTATGCACATTGTTTTGTTGTAGATTAGCTTTGCTTTCCCTAAGTGCTTTGGCACAAGCTTGCTGTTCCAGGAAATGTGTTTTGTAGGCCTTGCTCCAATCAGATGGTGTTCTACCCTCCCCCTTCCTCCTTGCATTGTTCTAATCAGTTGGGGTACCAAGAAGAGAATTTGATGACTCCATGCCCAATGGATTGCTTCAGGCAACTGGAGTAACTTCATCCAGCAGGCAGATGACCCCTCTGAGTCACCAAAATTGTTATCCAAAATGAAGCCCCTTATTTATTTATTTGGCTAACTCCCTTCATTCCTCCCTCCTGTGTGCCTCAGCCATGAATTTTCACTTTTTAGGGCACTCAAAATGTTTTGGAAATGGCACCATTGGACAAAGCTCTTTCTCAACTTTCCAGAAATGTAAAGTTTTCTTCCTAACTCCATGTATTTTTGAAGTTATGGCTTGGTGGGGTTTTTGTGGGAAATTTTTGCTTGACAGGCCCACCGGCCAATCAGAAGCTACCACATCAGCAAAAAGTGGCAGGGGGCGGAGGGAAAAACTTGGAATATTCACTAAGTGTTTAGCGGGGGTTCAAAAGAAGAAATTTTCCCCTGAGGGCCCGCCGATGAAAAAGATGTTGCCACATGTCCAGGCGGAGGAGAAGTTAGGAAAATTTTCTAAGGGTTGGCGCAAACAAAATTTTCGGCCCTAAGGCCCGCGTCCAATGGACATTGTGCCACGTGTCCTTAGGCTAAAGGGAATGTCGGAGGTGGCGGAGGAAATATTGAAAAAATTCACCAAAGTGTTTGGCAGTGGGTGCTAAGGAGAAATTTTGGCCCGCAGGCCTACGAGCCAATGGGATCACGTCACATGTATCAGGGGGCATCGGAGCTTCGACCGCTGGGGAGAAGTTGGGATTTTTTCCCAAAGGTTAGCGCAAAGAGGAGTTTTGGCCCCAAGGTCCACAATGAATAGAAACCTGCCACGTGTCTTCAACCAGAAGAGCATGGGGGAGATTGGGAATTTTTACCAAAACAAAATCAAAGAAAAATTTCAAAAGGAAGTCCCGCCTCCCAAAACCCAAGCCAGTTAGGATTATGCCACGTGTCCATGTGGCGGTAAAAAACACAAGGAAAAAACTGCAGGGAAAAATGAGTGTGGAAGGCCCGTGTCTAATGGGGTTGTGCAACATGTCCAGCTTAGAGAAGATGGTCGATAGCGACGGAAAAGACAAAGCAAAATGCTCGCGGTGAATCACATCATGCCACATGTCCTCGGGTCATCCAGCCGGACGGAGGATTTTTGGAAAATTTTTTCAAAGGCTGAAATGGTGGAAAATGAAGTAGGTAGGGTCTGCAACAAATCAAATCATGCCACATGGCACCAGGAGTAGCGGGGCATGGAGGTTTTTGGGAAAAAATTTCCCAAATGCAAAAAAGTGGGAAAATTTCAAAATTTCGGCCCGCCAACCCATTTTGGCCTTGTTTTGCCCTAAATTTTCAAATGAGCATAAATTTTGATCCAGAGCTCATTTTTTTTGCATTCTTTATATCAATGGAAAGATGGTGAAATTATCCACATGATTCTCAGGGTCAATTTTGTGTATTTTGGTGGAGTTTGGAAAGAGAAAATTGAAAAACACCTCTGGAAAATGGAAATCAATAGAAATGATGTTTCAACCACCATTTTTTAATGAATAATGGCTCGCATTCTCTCCCGGCATGGTTAAAAATGTTAGGGAATTGTCTTTTAAGGGTTCCCATGCTATTTTAATACCATTTTGGTCAGTGGTTGGAGCTTCTCTCACGTTTTCCCATGTTTCTCTCTCCTGAGCTTGTTTTTTGCATTGTAAAAGCCAGAATGGGCTCATTTTTAAAAAGTTAGACATTATTTCTGGCTCTGCAACCTCCCCTTTTCTTCCTCCTTTGGCAGATTTGTGGAAATTTTACCTTTTTCATGCAAATAAAACATCTCTTTTTGCCTCTTGGCCATTGTAATGCACTGTATTGGACCTAGAATGATAATGTGTTCTATACGTTATTGAAATTTTCTCAATCCTTTCATATGTTTATCATTGTTTCGTGATCCCTCATGTACATTTTAGGTAGCTTGTGCATGTTTTGTGCTGTATTTTCTTGTGGATTGTGTATGTTTTGTAGTAGCAGGTGTCTACTAATCCTTTGGTGCATCACCTTAATTAGACTAGGTTTACATTTTTTGCATTCTCTCAACCTTGTCTCCCTTGGAAAAATTTGATTAAGTTATAGGTAAACCCTCTGCAAAATGCCATGTACACTTGAATAGAGGAGTTGAGGAACCAACCTCTAATCTAGAGATTCTTTTCCCATTTTTTACAAGTCCCACACTTGGGGAAAAGATTTAATGTTGTGCAATCACACTGGATGCTAAAAATGTCAAACTAGAAATCTGATAGAACATCCAGAGGGTGCTGCTAATTTTCACTAATAGTATCATCATTTATAACTCTTAGAGCATTGGAATCACCTCAAATTTCATAAATTACACCTTACTCTGTTTTCTGTGTTGCTCCCATGAATAAGAGATTTTATGTTAGAGATATCTCCTTCCACATGTGATGGTTTGATCTGAAACTTGGGGAAATTATTCTTATTATCAAAACATAGGTTTCTTCAAATTTATAGAAAATTTCATTAGTTAAAATGAGAGATATCAATAGCCCTAGTTCAGGGCCGTGGGTACAAAAACTCTTATAAAGGTCTTAATACTTGATGTCAAAAGCCAAATTGAATTTTTTTCGATTTGTGACCAAATTCCCTTGTTCTTGGAAGAAAGTTAAGTATTTTATTACATCATTAACATAGGATGTGTTTATAGCTCGCTGTCTCCTCCATACCCTCATACACAATCCAATATACACTTACAACCACTGAATTTTGAGCTTTTAATTTACTGATCAGACTTGATTACATCACAACATATTGAGACACATAACATGAGGGAGTAATTAAAATAATTCAAGAAAAAATTAGCTTTATTCATCCCCTTTGGACTGTCATACATTATCATTTCACATGAATCTTCACTTTAAGTCCAAAAAATCAACTCCTTCCTGAGGGTTATTCACTATCCAATCTTTGTATCTATGAAATTTGACCCTTCTATGCATAATTATATGCAAACTTCCCCGATCCTATTTAATGATATAATATATTTCTCATTTTGGTTGAGATATCATCTCAACTTACCTCAAGAATAGGTAACTCTTTTTTGAAAACAACTAAGATAGTTTATTCAACTTAGAAGCAATACTAACAAGATCATGTTGACCTCATAGATTCAAGGAAACCTCGTATTCACATATCACACTCACAAGAAATTTGAATTTCTCCTCTAAAACACCTAATTATTACTTTTTCACCAATGGCCTTTTACATTACAATTCAATAATTCAAACTATAAGAGATGGAGGGAAACTTGTCGACATGATGCTCATGGCTTATTATGAACTTGTTCTTATTCTTCCAAGAATTTAGATGGTTCTCCTGCATCACTAGCTATCTTGAAAATTAGATTACATTTATGATGAGAATTCAACCTCATTTTAGATGAACTGAATAATCTACTAATCACTGTCAAAAACCTACCATCTGGTCTCATTATATAGAATGAATGTCTTGATTATCACCCTGACATGATGTTCATTTCACTTGACAACAACCTCAACAATTGAGAATTGTGATCCAAGGGATTCCATTTGATCTGCCTCTTTATTTAACTTTCTTGGCACCACCTACAGATTGAGATCATCAAAACCCTCAAGTAGGTCCCAAATTCTATGCTTATTCTTTGTGGCACACCTCCCTCTCACCCGATGAATCACGAATTCTGTGTCTCCAAAAATCCACAATGCCTTGATCTTCCTCTTTTCAAAAATCAATAGACCATGCACTAGTGCCTCATATTATGCTATGTTATTAGAAGACGTAAAATACAATCTGTGAGAGAAGAAAAAATTCTGATTCAATGGAGAAATTGGCATAATACCAGCCCCAGCTCCATTTCTACTTCTAGAACCATTAAAGAAAATCTTCCACTGTCTAGGAGCATTTTCCTTTTCTTTTTGAGCATGCTAGGCATCACAACTTATTCTTCAAGGATACATTAAGTACCAATACCAGTTTCAAAGTCTTCAAGAGCTTTGACATAATGATTAAATTTGTGGCACCTTTCAGCCCATTCATTTAGTAATAAATCATGGGAGGAGGAATATGCTGCTCTACTAAAACTAATCTTGTTCTTGGAATTTTTGTATTAAGAAATTAGCTGAGATAGGGGTGGGGTCATATGAATAAATATGATAAGAAAATATGGGCTCAGACTGTATGGTAAATTTGGTACCATACCTAGTTCTCAAGAGCATAAGGGTCCAATCTAAAGACAAGTAGCCATCTACCTTGGCTGTGAAGTCTCTTGACAAGTAAATGGAAAACATAGGAGGTAATTCAATCACTGATATGTCATGGGTTATAGTTAGGCTTGGGTAGGCATGATGGGTTTATTTTAGATCTTTTATGACTGTTAGGACACCTATGGTTGAGCCATCAAGCTCCAAAATACTTTTAGCAACAGGGCTATACTCAATACCTAGGACATCAAAAATTTTCTTTCCGAAGTACTAGAACCTGAATCTATCATACAATTATGAACTAAGTTTTTACCCATAATTAATGACATATAAAATGGTGGGGTCTTGACAAATTTACTTATTTGTTCCTCCTTTGCATAACGAACATTAACAGTAGCATGGATATTTTGGATCACTAGATTGGCCAGGGGAAGCTTCTTAAGCACTTAACACAAGAGGTCCCTTTATGATGGGATAGTCAAAGCATCCAAAATTTTCACATTGACATTCATCCTCTTCATTTTATCCACAATGTTGAAAGGGAGGCCTATATATTTCTGTAATTATGGTACAAGATTCTCTTTTCTTGGCTGCTGCAACGATGAAACAAGCATCTTTGGTTAGGGAGTAACCTCCTTGCTAGAAACCTTAGGTACTCTCTTTCTATCATTTACAACCTCCCTCTCTTTCTTGACAACATTTCCCTGATTAGAAGAGGATGCATGTTGAGATTCCAACATCCTTTTCGTAGACCTTCTATTATCAGCAACTTCCTGATTTAATGAACATAAATCATCAGTGCCAAAAAACATGAGATTTGTTTCCTAATTGGCCTCACGAGCTCCTTCCTCATTAGGATTGGGTACTTCTACCAATGGCTCTTATTGGTTGGAAGAACATTGAACCATGAGGGTCTGGTCATGTAATACATATGCACAACCATATAGACTACGTAGTTGATTGTATGTGAAACACTATTCAGTCTCCTATACCATATTATTTTACACTGGGACTAATTCTTGACTAGAGCTTACAAAAGGAGGTGGTCAAGGAGAAGAAACTGTAATAAGTGGAAGAGAGGCATTTTGAGCCTGACACTTATTATTTTGCTAATTTTGTTTATACCTTTGATTTGGTTGTTGATTCTTTTATGGATGATAAACTTGATTAAAGCCTTGGTTTGAGTAGGTTGGGAGTGTTGCTCAGGAATAGGAGCAATGGAAGGCTGAGAAGCTTGAGTTAACTTAGGGTACAAGGGCATAGGTGGTTTAAGATCTAATTTTCCATCTTGAATCAAACAATTTTCAAACCTAATGGCCAATGCATAAGCTTTAGACACTATTACACCCCCATATATTGAATCATGACAAAAACATCAAAATTTAATTATCTTAAATAGTAAATAAATGCACCTTCGGCAGTCGGTCTTACCAAAGCTGGAATTATCTCCCAGGTCTTCTGAAATCTGAAATTGAAGTCTGTCATGAGCTCATTGGGAGATCTCTTGATGGTTGTCAACTTTTCTAACAAAGAAAGGTTATTTGTATTCTCTCCAAACTAATTACAAAGGGCTGTCCCTAACTCATTCGAGTTGGTAATTGACCCTGCCATCAAACTTCTAAACCATTGTAGGGATTTTCCCTTAAAAAAAGACACCAAAAACTTTACAACTATATCTTGTTGAAAATTTTTATGAACAACACAAACATTGGCTATATCTTGAATATGGTCAGTTGAAGTGGTATGGTTCTCCCCGGTGAAGAAATGAATAATTTTTAGAGTTGCCACTGGAATGGGATTCTAGGCATTGAGAGCAAGAGGACTGCTATCTGTGTTCATATAAAACTAACCATGCTATGTGAATTGAAACTAATACCTAATAGTTCTAAAGAAAATTTAATCAAACAAGAACCATTAAGATAAGAGCTTATAGAAACTAACTTATTCAAATGCATGAAACATGAATGAACCAAACTAACATACTAAGTCATTCCTACTCTTTAGATTTCTAACTAAACATGAACCTAGTTAGATCATTTAGCACTCAAATGTTAATTGTTGTTTTCCTCAAGAGTTGAGGATGGAATATCACCAAGAAATGGCCATAAGGCCATTTTTGGATCTTCCCATACTACTCAAATTTGAGTGAATGGATGCAAGATGAAGATGCTAATCCAAATCAATGGAGAATTCTCAAGATCAAAATGCCTATAGTTTTCACTAATGCAAATGAGGTGTAAGTTTAGAAGGAAGGAGGAGGGTTATTTATATAGATTTCTTGTTTTGGGAAAGGCTATCAATTTGATGGATGTGGGCTAAACCCCAAAGAGAAAATACAAAGGACATGCATGTTTAATAAAGTATGTGCACTTTGTTGGAGTTAAAAGAGGTTTAATTAATCAAAGGTGATTAATTAATAGGTAGGGGTAAGCTTATAAAATATAATTAGAGGAAAATTAGTATGATTTTAGAGGATGTAAGAGGAAAATTTGATCCAATAAACGATGATTTATTGATTTAGAGAAGTGAGCATAATTAATTAACTTAAGTAGAAGTTAATATTATTTAATGAAATATCGTTAATCAACATCTTGAATGATAAGAAGTTAATTAATTAGCGAGATGTAATTAATTAACATGAATAGAGGGAAAATGATGGTTTATTGATGAAGTGTTGTCAATTATCAAGAAATAATATAGTTAGTGTAATTTAATTATTAAAACTACGTAAGAGGATTTTAGGTGTCTATATTTTCCCCTCTTTGGGGTGGTGTAAGCGAGGCCACTTCAAAGATAGTAGAAAATTACAGACAAGTAAATTTTGTAGGGATAGAATAAAAATTAGTAGAATGAAGGATGCCCCCTCGAGTGTTGATGGGGTGATGAAAGAGGTTGATTGATGATTGAAAAAACTAAAGGAAATAGATAGAAGAAATACGAGGGGGGATAAAAGGTGATCCCTATTACCCTAAGTGATTTGGAAGAAAAGTGTTGATAGAAGAAAATGAACTGGAAGAAAAATGAAGAAGATGAAAAGAATGGACATAACTTTCATCTGGATGATGTAAAAACAACTTTATTTCATCACGTTGCTTATGATCTATGTCATCAGTCCTTATTAAAATATACACATACAACAAAAGTGTAAGATAACATGAAACACCATACTAAGAACATTTGTTCATAACCAAAACACTAACTCAATGCAACATAAATAACATAATACAATACGAGAAAGTACACAAGCTAACCTAACAGTGAAACAAGTACAAACACACATAATCAAACAAACAATGTTCAAGGTGGTTGCATAAATGTTTTTGTTATCAAACTTCAATTCTGACTTGTGTGATTTAACGAAAAGGGTTAGGAATGAAATCCAAAGCAAGGATACATGCGAGGTGAATAAGAAAAGGATGTATAATTCCCATGAAAAAGTAATCATGTACTATGAAACTACCCCGAGTAATACATTTTTGTAAGGGAAGGCAAATATAACAAGAAAACCGTAGAACAAAATTATCCATGAGTCACGCACAAGAACAAGAAAGAATCAAAGAAATATTTTTTGTAGGAAAATTTTGTGATGTTTGAGGGTGATGAATTTGACACAGGCTTCACCTGCGTGCATACTTGTTACCAATATTTTTAAAATTTTGAATTTTACAATTTTTTGGATATTTGAACAATTTTTAGAATTTTTGAATAATTTACCAATTTTTAGGAAGAAAATTAGTTAGAAGAATGAAATAGATGTGGTCCATTGTAAAAATACACTGGAAAGTAAAAGTATGCCACAAGTAGCAGAAAGGGTCGTCAGGAAGGAAAAACATGCCCCACCGTAGCGAAAATGGGCAAAAAATGACTATTTATGAAAAATAATCATCTCGACGAGTGTTAGAAGAATTTAGAAGAAGCACGGCAGTCATCGAGCCCATTGGGGTCAAGAAAAATGATGTGGGCGGGGGGGGGGGGGAAATTATAAATAGAAAGGTGGGAGGGTAAAAATTCATCGCGGTGAGTTACTTACTATTTACCCTTATTGATTTTGGAGAGGAATTTTCTGTGACTTGCGAGAGGAATGCTGAAAATTCAAAACCGTAGACACCATGCAGACAAGGTGCAAGATTACATGAGGCTTGTATCCTCTTTTACCTTCTCCCTTTAAATCCCAAGTGCACTGGCTTATCACCCATCAGCTGGGTGCTCACTTGAGGTGCATAGGGGTGCTGAGCCCCTCCTTTATGTGAGCTTTGTAAGAATGCCTTGCCATTAATGGAGGAATGTTTAGATAAACATGAATACAATAATAAGAAATGATACTAAATATAATCATAGATGCATCATGAAAAGAAAAAAAACATTATAACAATACGAAGGAACCAAATCTGAACCATGAGCAAAGTGAACACTAGGGTTTGAACCCATAAACACAGATATACAAAATAACCAGTTATATATATTGAAAATCAGTGTTTACAATAGCCATACTACATCAAAAAGGTCATAGCAGATCGAATAGATCAAGGTAATAACATCCTATAACTATAAACCCTATATTACCCCCTAGAGCCATTACATATTTATCACCATGAATCCGCCATTGCATATATACTCGGCCTCTACATATACCCTCTAATATCTAACTCTCTATGTTAATAATGCCCTTGTCTAGATCCAAATGCTTCCTTAAATAGGATAGGATAACACCTAACCATCATTCCAGAAGTAGGACTGCATGCCAATTGTCATCATATCATGTATACTTGAGTGTCCAAGCCATCCAGATGCCAGCTAGCCATAAAAACCTCCACTTTCCAACCCTTAACCATAAAGATTCCCTGGAATATTATTTTCTTGAACCTCAAGTCTCCATGTAACAACCTTTTCATCATTACGCTTATCCGCAACCTCATGTATTTTTCACGTGATGCCCATTAACTGAAATGCGGATAAGTCCTTAAACCGTTAAACCCTTTTCTTTCTCCCGCACACCAACCTACCTCTCCTTGCACGCATTCACCCATGCGTTTTTCTCCATAGTACCTTCCGCACACACTCATCCTTTGCTTTAGAACTTAGTCAATTTTTTGGTTGCACATCACCCACACTAAATGTGTTATCCATCCTTGGAAACAATCCATCCTCCAACAATCAAGGAATAAAGAATGGAAGGAAATAATAATATGTACCCAACTTACGCTAAAGAACAAAATAATTTTATCATTGCTGCAAAAGGATTGGGAAGTCTTTATTCAAGGATGCTTCAATTTTATTCTAGGCATACACCTCACTCTGTGTTTGTTTAAATAAATCCCCTATTAGCATGTTGAATTCATCAAATGATAAATCTTCACCCTTAGCCTTCAATGTATCACAATGTTCTCCATCTGCTTGCTAAGGTTTCTTAACGTGTCCATCCTTCACGTGACCTGGGGATATAATTACTTTAATTTAATTTTAATTGAGACCCTTAGGTCTTAAATCACCTCTGAATTCTTCTCGAATTTATCTATGATTTTTTCCTGCTCCACCCTGTTACCCTTGTTCTTCTCCTAGTTTTCCTTCAGGTCTGCCTCATGGGTAATAACCAATATACCTGCCAAACTATCCCTATCTCCACAATTGTCATAGAAAATTTTGGCCATGTGCACTGTGGTTTTAACTGAGGTAAGGAGCTCGAAGTACCAAGTAATGTCTCCCTAACCTTCAAATTCTTCTATTCTTCTTGTGACATCGAAACCTCCTCTACCGAGTCCAGCGCAAGCGTTTGCTTCTCCATTGTGATCAAGCGCATCAAATACTCCAAGTAGAGAAAAACTTACTCATACTTCTTCTCAGGAGGGGAAAAATATGGGAATGCTAGAATGATGGAGTTTGATATAGTCTCTACCTTTTTATAAGCTTCGAGCACCTTCACCTTTTCCTCTCTTAACTCAGCCTTCAGCTGCACAATTATGGACTCCCCTTTTATCTCCTCATCTCTCTCAATTATATCCTCATTATTTTCTTCCAATTATTCCTCTAGGGATTTGATTATGTTATTCCTCCTAAATAAGTGTGCCTTTACTTCTTCTGATACCTTGTTGAGTGCGTTACATGCCTATTCATCAGTTAACCGCTGAGTATCCATGATAGGATTTACCTCATTAGGGTTTTGCGTCTCTATTATTGCATCCGCACCAACTTTGAACTCAAGCTCATCAACATGGGACTCAAAAGTCCATGAAAACATCTTCCTTGTGCATGTGTATGAGCTGTATTTCTCAAAATATGAACAAAAAAAGAGTTGATCTGTGGGCACTGTGCTCTGGAAGCACATGCATAGTACCTTGTTAGGGTCATTGACATAAGTCATGTGTCCTTGCACTGCTGTTGTGCCTTTACCATTGATGTGTGCTGCCTTTGGGAAGTTGACCACTAGACTCTTCTCCTTGTATACGCTCTCTTTCGCCTCTCTCAATATCTCCTCAGCACTATGCTCCACTTTGTGCTCCACTAATTTTTTAATGATGTTTTCCACTTCCCTTTGCATAATGTCCTGTAACTGTCCTCCAGCCAGGTGTGGAGTCTTCTGTGCATTTGTCCCTACTTCTTAAATTCCTCCCACATTATGAGTTCCCTCCACATAATAATTATGCTCCTCATCAGATTCATGGATATCATGTACAAGGGGACTCTTTCCTTCCTTAAACTCTTCATTATTCTCCTCGGAGTCACCATCCTTCACGCTTTTTATCTCCTTAGAGTCTGAACTCTGTGCCATCTTATGCTTATTCTTCACTCATGGCTCCTTTATTACATGGAACATCTCCTTCTCAGGTGACTTCTCTTTTACAGGGGATTTCTTCCTTCGAGTGTAAGTACTTATGCTTGCATCTGACTCCCGTGCTTCTGTGGTCCGAATTGTATGCACACTTGGTGCCCTGCTTGCTAGAGTTTCTTCTATTTTCCTTTTCTTTGGCACCACCTTATTTCTTCCGGCAGGGTCTTCTGGGATGGATACATCATCCTCAACATATGCACCCTTTTCAAACTTGGGCCTTAGGTGTACATAGACCCTTGTTGTTGTCTTTCCTGCAATAGGTATTGACATATATTTTACCATATGTACATCATGAGAGACATACTTCTCCACATAGGCATGCTTATTATGATACAATAAGGTTTGATGCAACACATGGTGATCTTGATCTACCTCACTTAGATAAAATCGAAGCTTTTTGGTCTCCTTGAACCTGTTAACCATGCTTTGAAAGTATTGTGCTGTGAAGGCAAATGTTAGTTTACACCATGGAATTTTCGTGCCATCTGTTAAAGTGAATCTGCTTATGCAGAAGTGCTAGTATACCGTTAACTTAGCCTCACCATCCACCAAGGATGGAAGTTGCTTAGGGATTCTCCATTCTACCCCGGATGCATTGCACATTCTCTTATACCACTTCTCCAAGTGCACTTCATATGGAGTAGTCATTGTATCACAAGTGTATGATTCGAACCTTTTACTGGGGGAAGGGTTCTCAATAGCGTATTACCATACATAACTATTCGTCCCATCAGGAACTCCAATATCATAAAACATAATGGTAAGAAGGACGTTACTATACATGATCTTATCCCCATCGCACGCAACATCTATGATCTCCTTCGTAATGAAGGATGAGAGGTTGTAGATTGTTCTCTTTGAAATTTTATTGCAAATGTACAACCACCTCTTGTCCACTTACGTCCAACGCTTTTGTCCATTGAACTTGGTGAGTAGGTGTGCAACCATCTTCATTACTAGGTTAGTTATATTGGTGATATCAAATTAGTGTAAACCCTTATTTTATTCATATTCCGTAGCTATTTCCTTAATGATGTCCTTGTCCCCCAAGTCATCCTCTAGTGTGTTGAGTTGTGGAGCTCAATTACTTCAATTTAGCATGCAATGGAAACTTGCTGGAAAATACAGTAACCATCATCAGTTAGGGGGGAAATGACATTGGTCACCCAGGACTGACATCAGTCAGGTATGACTGGCATCGATTAGGAAAGGGAGGAACTGGAAGTGGTTAGGTCTAATGGGGGTCGGTTACCTGTGCGAGGATGTTTTAATTAACTCTCAGGAATTAGATCTATTTTTAGCATTAAAGTATATATATTTATTGTAATTACATGGCTAAGTGCCCTAAGTCTATAAATGAATATATAAGCATAAAATCTAGGGTTTAGAATGACCATGATTAATAAGAATTAGAAAGAACTTGTAGAAGTTGGCAAGAGAGAGAATTCTTGGTGATGAATCAAAAACTTGAAAGAAAGAAAGTACTGTACATCTAAGAGGTGTGGAAGATTGTAAATCTTCACTGTATATCTTTTTAAAGCTTTGGATAATAGACTGGCTTGTTTCTTGGTGGATGTAGAGCACACTGGATGAACCGCGTTAAATCTGGTGTTGATTTATGTCTCTTGTTTTGTATATTTCTTCTGGTAGAATATCCTCTTTTATTTGCATGTATGCTTAGATCTGATATATTTTCTGTATAACCAGTGTGCTAACCCCAACAAATGGTATCAGAGCTTTGTTTGAGGGTTTTGTGTGTTGACATATTTACTCACAGAGGGTTTTCTGATTGAGTGGGAGCTACAACAATGACAGAAGAAAATAAATACAAGGTAGAGAAATTTGATGGCTGAAATTATCAATTATGGAAGATGCAGATTGAGGATTATCTGTATCAAAGAGATTTGTATTTACCGTTGGATGAGAAGTCTAGACCTACAAATATGACTGATGAAGAATGGAAGATTCTTGACAGAAAGGCTTTGGGATCTATAAGATTGAGCCTGACAGTATCTGTGGCTTCCAATATTACAGAAGTGAATTCTACGGTAGACTTAATGAAATATCTTGCTAATTTATATGAAAAACCTAGTGCTTCAAATAAAGTTTATTTGATGAAGAAACTATTTAGTTCTAAGATGCATGAAGGTGGATCTACATCTAGTCATTTGAATGATTTCCGATCTATTGTAAATCAGTTAAAATTAGTTGCTATACCATTTGATGATGAAGTAAAAGAACTTTTATTCTTATGTTCTTTGCCTGATAGTTGGGATAACTTGGTAATGGCTGTTAGTAATACAACATCTACTAATAATATTTTGAAGTTTGATGATGTGGTTAGTATAATATTGAATGAAGAAATTTGCAGGAAGAGTACAGAGGAATCATCATCTGGAAATGCTTTGAATGTAGAAAGCAGGGGCAGGCAAAAGGAGAGATCCAAGAGTAAGAGTAATGGGAAATCAAAGTCAAGGGATAACAAATCTAAATCTAGAAGTAAGGGAATTACTTGTTGGAAATGTGGAAAGAAAGGACATGCAAAGAAATATTGTTGGTCAAAGGATAAAGAGAATCAACAACCAGAAAAAGGTAAAGAAGTAAATATTGCTGCATCAGAGGTAATGCAAGATGCTCTTATTCTTTCTTTAGACAATAGAATTGAATCATGGGTTTTAGATTCAGGAGCTTCTTTCCATGCAACCCCTAATAAGGGTTATTTCAGAAATTATGTCTAGGGAAATTTTGGGCATGTTTATTTGGGTGATGATGAACCTTGCAGTATTACTGGTAAAGGGGAAGTTCATCTAAAATTGTAGAATGGAAATACATGGGTATTGAAAGATGTGAGGCATGTGCCAAGCCTCAGGAGGAATCTTATTTCTTCAGGGCAACTAGGTGAATCTGGTTGCATGGTTACTTTTACAGGAGACTCTTGGAAAGTCACCAAGGGTGCTTTTGTTGTGGCAAGAGGTAAGAAGGTAGGAACATTATATTTATCTACTTGTATTACTGATTCCTTTTCTGCATTATCTACTTCAGATTCAGATGCATGCATGTGGCATAACCGGTTGGGTCATATGAGTCAAAAAGGAATGTAGATCTTAAAGGCTAAGGGTAAGTTATCAGATTTGAAAGATTTAGATCTTGATTTCTGTGAGCATTGTATCTTTGGAAAGTAAAAGAGAGTGAGATTTCTCAAAGTTGGGAAAACTAAGGAGAAAAAATTGGAGCTTATACACTCAGATGTGTGGGGACCAGCTCAGGTAGCTTCTCATGGAGGATCCCACTATTATGTTACTTTCATTGATGAAGCTATAAGAAAGGTATGGGTTTATTGTATTAAACGTAAATATGATGTTTTTGAGACTTTTAAAAGATGGAAAGCCCTTGTTGAGAATGAATCAAATTCTAAGTTAAAGTGCCTTAGATCTAAAATGGTGGTGAATATTGTAGCAAGGATTTCAATGATTATTGTTCAGTGAATGGGATACGTAGAGAAAGAACTGTTCCAAGAACAACACAGGAAAATGGTGTTGTAGAAATAATGAACAGGATAAATCATGGAACGTGCTAGAAGTATGAGGATACATTCTGGATTGCCCTTGCAGTTTTGGGTAGAAGCAATTGATACAATGGTTTATTTGATTAACCGCGGGCCTTCAAGTTCACTAGATGGAGGAATACTAGAGGAAGCTTAGACCAGAAAAGAGGTAGATCTTTCTTTTCTTAAATTTTTTGGTTCAGAAGCTTTTGTGCATGTTGATAGGGAAAATAGAAAAAAGTTGGATGCAAAATCCAAGAGGTGCACTTTCATTGGTTATGGATCTGGTGATTTTGGTTTCCATTTTTGGGATTTATAGAATTCTAAAATTATTAGGAGTCGTGATGTTGAATGGAATGAAAAGAGAATGTACAGGGATAAAATTTTGGTACCCAAGGATGAACCAGTTGAGAAGTTTATGAATGAAAATGAACTCTTAGATTTAAAAGAGTTATCGACAGGGTTACACAGTAACCAATGTCAGTTGACCCATGACTAGCACCGGTTAAATGAACTGGTATCGGTTATAGAGGATCCAAACCGGCATCCGTTAGCAGAACTGACATTGGTTAGAGGTGACCAGCATTGGTCACTATTAGATTTGGATAGGAATGTCTAGGAGGTCCAAATTGAGCCTCCAATACCCCAAACTCCTGTGAGAAGGTCAAAAAGGGTAAGTAAACCTCTAGAAATATTTACACCTTCTCTATTTTATTTATTGTTGACTGATAATGGTGAACCAGAGAGCTTTGAAGAAGCAATGCAGGATAAGACTCACGTTCAGTGGGAGCATGGCATGGATGAGGAGATGGACTCCTTGGAACAGAACCAGACTTGGGATTTGGTTAAGTTTCCAGTAGGTAAGAGAAAATTGTAGAACAAGTGGGTTTACAGGATTAAGGAAGAAGAGGGTGGACAGAAAAGGTACAAGGCAAGGCTTGTAGTAAAGGGATTTACACAGAAAGTAGGTATTGACTTTGGTGAAATATTTTCTCCTGTTGTTAAGATGACTTCTATTCGTACTGTATTGAGCTTAGTTGCAGTAGAAGATTTGCATTTAGAGCAACTAGATGTGAAGACGACTTTCCTTCATGGTGATTTGGATGAAGAGATTTATATGTAGCAGTTGCTTGGGTATGAAGTCAAGGGTAAGGAGAAACTAGTGTACAGGTTGAAAAAGAGCCTATATGGGCTCAAGCAAGCTCCAAGGAAATGGTACATGAGGTTTGATAGTTTTATGCATGAGCATGGTTACTTGAGATGTGAATCTGACCATTGTGTTTATTTCAAGAAGCTTGAAAATGGGAGCTATATTATTTTGTTACTGTATGTGGATGATATGCTTATTGCAGGATCTAGTATGTAGGACATTGGTGAGCTTAAGAGAAAGCTAGCTCACACATTTTATATGAAGGATTTAGGAGCTGCAAAAAGAATCCTTGGCATGCAAATACATAGAGACAAGAAAAACAAGAAATTGTATTTGTCTCAAGGAGGATTATATCTACAAGGTGTTAGAAAGGTTCAAGATGTAGAATGCAAAACCTGTTAGTACACCTATGGTTGGACACTTCAAATTGAGAAAAGATCAGTGTCCATCATCACATGAGGAGGTCAAATACATGACACGAGTGCCATATGCTTCAACAGTTGGAAGTCTCATGTATGCTATGGTTTGTACCAGACCAGACATTACACAGGCAATGGGAGTTGTGAGTAGATATATGGCTAATCCAGGTAAAGAGCATTGGAAAGCAGTCCAATGGATACTCAAGTATTTGAAAGGGACATCTAGCATGCAGTTATGCTATGGAGGTTTAGATATTTCATTATGTGGCTATGTTGATTTGGATATGGTTGGAGATCTGGATGGTAGGAGGAGCACTACTAGATATATTTTCATAGTAGGTGGGATGAATAGTTAGCTGGATTTCAAGATTGTAGAAGGTTATGGATTTTTCTACTATAGAGGTAGAGTATGTTGCAGCTACAGAGGATAGCAAGGAGATGATATGGATGAGTAGGTTCATGGAAGAGTTGGGAAAGGAGCAAGGTGATTGTAAACTATTTAGTGACAGTCAGAGTGCAATTCATTTGGCAAAGAACTCAACATTTCATTCGAGAACGAAACACATTCAATTGAGGTATCACTTCATATGTCAGGTATTAGAGGATGGATAATTGAATCTGGAAAATATTCATATGAGCAAGAACCCTGTGGATATGCTAACGAAGCCATTAGCAAAGTAGAAGTTGGAGCTACACTCCACTTCTTGTTGGTCTTCAAGTTTGAGACTTGAAGAGGAAGAAACAAAGCTAAGGAAGATCCAAGAATGATGTTGTACATGTATGGTGCAGTAATTAATCTCCAAGTGGGAGATTGTTGAGTTGTGGAGTTCAATTACTTCAGTTTAGCATGCAATGGAAACTTTCTAGAAAATACAGTAACCATCATCGGTTAGGGGGGAACCGAAACCAGTCACCCAGGACCGGCATCGGTCAGGTATGACCGGCATCAGTTAGGCAAGGGAGGAAATGACAGCGGTTAGGTCTAACCGGTATTGGTTACATGTGCAAGGATGTTTTAATTAACTCTTGGGAATTAGATTTATTTTTAGCATTAAAGTATATCTATTGATTGTAATTACATGGCTAAGTGCCCTAAGTCTATAAATGACTATATAAGCATAAAATCTAGGGTTTAGAATGAACATGATTAACAAGAATTAGAAAGAACTTGCAAAAGTTGGTGAGAAATAGAATTCTTGGTGATGAAACAAAATCTTGAAAGAAATAAAGTACTATACATCTGAGAGGTGTGGAAGATTGTAAAAATTTATTGTATATCTTGTCAAAGCTTTGGCTAATAGATTGACTTGTTTCTTGGTGGACGTAGCCCACACTGGGTGAACCATGTTAAATCTGGTGTTGATTTATGTCTCTTATTTTATATATTTCTTTTGGTAGAATATATGCTTTTATTTGTGTTATGTTTGTGAAGCCTGTTTTCATGTTATAGTGTGGTACACCTTCTATGTGTTACACGGTGGTATTCGCTGGTATCAAGGGGGTTCGGGGGGGTGAAGCCCCTGAAGCAAATTTTCATGGGTGGTTTATTAACCCATGGGTAATGGGTAACCATTATGGGCTGTTTTTGGGCCCATGGTTTTTTTGGTACCCATTATTTTGATACCCACAGTTTTTTGCCCATGGTTTTGATACCCATGGTTTTGTATCAAACTGCTTAAGAAATTGTCTATTTATATGGTCTTATGCATATGATAGATAGAAAAGAAAATGTATTGCAGATGTGCTTTGAATTCAGGTGTGAATTCTGTAGAGTTTGTTGAGCATAGCTCCAAACAGATTTGGGTATTGTATTGAGAGAGTGGAGGCTTGTAATAAAATCTGAGCAAGTGATTCTTGGTGGACGTAGCCCAAATTGGGTGAACCACGTTAAATCTTGTCTCTCTGTGTTGTGTTATTTATTCTGCACTTTTATTTGAGATCTGTAATATTTTCTGCATATTAGTTTCTACTGTTGCGATTCTGTAAGGGATTATTCCACATATTTTATCTCTTATTTCCTAACAATTGGTATCAGAGCCTAGTTTGGTTTGCTGAAGTGTTGAATCGCAGGGAAAGTTTTTAGCTTGAGTGGGAGCTATGGCAGATGATGGAAGATCTAGGGTTGATAAATTCAACGGGTAGAATTTTAGTCTTTGGAAGATGCAGATGGAAGATTACCTTTATCAGAAGGATCTTTATACTCCACTGTCTGAGAAGGTGAACAAACCCTCGAGCATGACAGATGCGGAATGGGATTTGTTAGATCGGAAGGCACTTGGAATGATCCGGCTGTGTCTTGCATCTTCGGTATTATTTAATGTTTCAAAGGAAAAGACTACAAAAGAACTGATGGATGCATTAGGGAAGTTGTATGAAAAACCCTCTGCCTCTAATAAGATATTTTTAATGAAAAAGTTGTTTAATATGAAGATGTCTGAGAATGGTTCAGTAGCAGATCATCTAAATGATTTTAATATGGTTGTAAATATGCTAGCTTTGGTTACAATAGAATTTGATGAAGAAGTTAGGGCTTTATTAGTTCTGTGCTCTTTACCTGAAAGTTGGAATAGCCTGGTAATGGTGGTAAGCAACTCGGTTCCAGCTAACTCAAAGTTGAAGTTTGAGGATGTTGTAGGGGTGATTCTAAGCGAGGAAATGCGAAGAAAAAGCTCTGGTGAATCTTCTACTTCAGGGAATGCTTTGACAGTGGAAACTAGAGGGAGACAGAAGAATAGAGGAAACTGTGGAAAATCAAAGGATCGGGCAAGGTCAAAATCCAAAAGCAAGATAGTATGCTGGCACTGTGGAAAGTCTGGGCATGTAAAGAAGGACTATTGGGAGCTTTGGGACAAGAAGAAACAATAGGAAGAAAACAAGGAGGTAAATGTGGCATTGGGTAATGTATGCCAGGATGCTTTGATTCTTTCTTTGCATAATATTACTGAATCTTGGGTTTTAGATTCAGGGGCTTCTTTTCATGCTACTCCACATAGGCATTATTTTGTTGATTATGTTCAAGGGGATTTTGGGCATGTTTTTCTTGGTGATGATGAGCCTTGCAGTATAGTTGGAAAATGTTCTATTCAGGTTAAGATGCAGAATGGGAATACATGGCTATTGAAGGATGTCAGACATGTGCCTACATTAAGGAGAAATTTGATATCGGCGGGGCAATTGGGAAGTGATGGTTGTACTGTGATATTTACAGCTGACTCTTGGAAGGTTACCAAGGGTGCTCTTATGGTGGCAAGAGGTAAGAAGGTTGGAACCTTGTATTTAACCACTGATAGTACTAATGATTGTAATCTTGTGGCTTCAGATGCAGATACAACATTATGGCACTATAGGCTCAGTCATATGAGCCATAAGGGCATGAATATCATAAAGAAGGATTTTCCTGGATATATAAAAACATGTTTGGATTTCTGTGAGGACTGCATATATGGGAAACAAAAGCGAGTAAGGTTTCTCAAGGTTGGACCTACGAAGAAAGAGAGTAAGTTAGAGCTGGTACATTCTGATGTGTGGGGGCTAGCTCAGGTATCATCTCTTGGGGGTTCAAGTTATTATGTTACTTTTATTGATGATGCAATAAGGAAAGTTTGGGTTTATTGTATTAGAAACAAATATGATGTATTTGATACTTTTGTTAAATGGAAAGCCTTGGTAGAGAATGAAACATGTCTTAAGTTAAAATGTCTCAGGTCAGATAATGGAGGGGAGTATTGCAGCAATGAATTTGATGATTATTGTTCTAAGAATGGAATCCGCAGGCAAAAGACGGTTCCAGGAACCCCACAACAGAATGGGGTGTCAGAAAGGATGAACAGAACAATAATGGAACGTGCTAGGAGCATGAGGATACATGCAGGACTGCCTCTTTATTTTTGGGTAGAAGCAGTGAGCACAACTGTGTACTTGATAAACAGAGGACCCTCAAGTGCCTTGGATGGAGGCATACCTGAGGAGGCTTGGTACGGTAAGAAAGTCGATTACTCATTTCTTAGAGTCTTTGGATGTGAGGTGTTTGTTCATATAGACAAGGATGATAGGACCAAGCTAGAGGCTAAATTAGAAAAATGTAATTTTATTGGTTATGATGGTGATGACTTTGGATTTAAATGTTGGAGTATTAAGGACAAGAAAATCATTCGGTCTAGGGATGTGGTCTTTAATGAGAAAGTCATGTATAAGCAATAGTTGTAGGAAAATAGGGAAGAATCCAAGAAAGAATATGCAATGGTAGAGGATCTTCCAGATGGGAAAGTGACCCATGAATCAGTTTAGGAACCTACTCAATAGGAACCCCAAACTCCTACAGTGAGGAGGTCTTCTAGGGTAAGAAAAGAACCTGAATGTTTTTCTCCTTCTCTTTATTATTTATTACTCACTGATAGTGGAGAGCCAGAGAGCTTTGATGAAGCAATGTAGGTAGATGCCAGTAAGAAGTGGGAGCAAGCCATGGATGAGGAGCATAAGTCTCTCATGGAGAACCAGACATTGGGATTTGGTGAAGCTACCGGAAGGCAAAAGAGCATTGCAGAACAAGTGGGTGTACAGAGTTAAAGATGAAGAAGGAGGAAAGAAAAGATATAAGGCCTGGTTGGTGGTCAAGGGGTTTGCACAGAAATAAGGTATAGATTTTGATGAGATTTTTTCTCCTGTAGTAAAAATGACTTCTATCAGAACTATTCTTGGAATAGTGGCAGCAGAAGACTTGCACTTAGAACAGTTAGATGTAAAGACTACATTTCTCCATGGTGATTTGGAGGAGGAGCTATATATGCAGCAGCCAGAGGATATGAAGTCAAAGGTAAAGAGGAGATGGTGTGGCAAACTGAAGAAGATCTTGTATGGTCTGAAACAAGCTCCACGTCAATGGTATAAGAAGTTTGATAGCTTCATGATGGAGCAAGGTTATATTAGATGTCATTCTGACCATTGTGTGTATACAAAGAAATTTGAGGATGGAAGTTATATTATCCTGTGTCTGTATGTTGATGACATGTTGGTTGCAGGTAAAAACATGTAGGAAATAAAAGTACTCAAGAAACAGTTAAGTGAATCCTTTGCTATGAAGGATTTGGGGGCAGCCAAACAAATCCTTGGTATGAGGATATCTCGGGATAGGAAGGAACAAAAGCTGACTTTATCTCAGGAAGAGTACATTAAGAGGTTTAATATGCAAGATGCTAAACAGGTTAGGACTCCTTTGGCAGGCCATTTTAAGTTATCAAAGGAGCAGTGTCCCAAGACAGAGCAGGAAAGAAACCAGATGTCCAAGGTACCTTACTCATCAACAGTTGGTAGTTTGATGTATGCCATGGTGTGCACTAGGCCTGATATTGCCCATGTAGTGGGAGTTATGAGTAGATTTATAAGTGATCCAGGTAGAGATCATTGGCAGGCAGTAAAGTGGATCCTTCGGTATTTGAGAGGGACCATGGGGATAGTTTTGTGCTACAGTGGATAAGACACCACTTTACGTTTGGTTATGTAGATTCAGATATGGTTGGAGATGTAGACAACATGAGGAGCACGACAGGTTATGTTTACACTGTAGGTGGGACAACAGTAAGCTGGATTTCACGACTACAGAAGTTGGTGGCTTTGTCAACCACGGAGGTTGAGTATGTTGCTGCCACAGAGGCAAGCAAAGAAATGATTTGGTTACAACAATTACTTGAGGAGTTGGGGCATAAGCAAGAGGAAGGAAAGTTGCATAGTGATAGTTAGAGTGTTATACACCTAGCTAAGAACTCTGCTTTCCACTCTAGGATGAAAGCATATACAGTTAAGATATCACTTCATCAGGACAACTTTGGAAGAAGATAAGTTGAAGTTAGAGAAGATTTATACTAGTCAGAATCCTGCATACATGATGACCAAGGTGGTCAAAAGGGATAAACTAAAGCTATGTTCATCTTTGGTTGGCCTTTGCGGATGACAGTGAAGGGTTGAGAATCTTGCTCAGTGGAAATCAGTCTCCAAGTGGGAGATTGTTATGTTTGTGGAGCCTATTTTCATTTTAGAGTGTGATATACCTTCTATGTGTTACACTCAAGTATTTTTATGGTGGTCCTACTCACCAGTGAGTGGGTCAAGGGGGTGAAGCCCCCGTGATCGATGGGGGCTCAGGGTAGAAGCCCCCAAAGCAAATTTTCATGGGTGGTTTATTAACCCATGGGTAATGGGTAACCGTTATGGGCTATTTTTTGGCCCATGGTTTTTTTGGTACCCATTGTTTTGATACCCACGGTTTTTTGCCCATTGTTTTGATACCCACAGTTTTGTATCAAACTGCTTAAGAAATTGTCTATTTATATGGTCTTATGCATATGATAGATAGACAAGAAAATGTATTGCATATTTGCTTTAAATTTAGGTGTGAATTCTGTAGAGTTTGTTGAGCATAGCTCCAAACAGATCTGGGTATTGTATTGAGAGAGTGGAGGCTTGTAATAAAATCTGAGCAAGTGATTCTTGGTGGACGTAGCCCTAATTGGGTGAACCACATTAAATCTTGTCTTTCTGTGTTGTGTTATTTATTCTGCACTTTTATTTGAGATATGTAATATTTTCTACATATTAGTTTCTACTGTTGTGATTCTGTAAGGGATTATTCTGCATATTTTATCTCTTATTCCCTAACAATTTGCATGTATGCTTAGATCTGATATATTCTCTATACATCAAGTGTGCTAACCCCAACATAGTGATTCTCCAGTGCAGATAAGCCTAGTATATCTAGAGACCTACTGAATAGTTAAGTGCATTCTCCTTCCCACAAAGTAAAAACACCTATCATGCATGCACGACATCAACCCCTGGTATAACATTTCAGGTTTTCTGAAATATGGAAACTCATAGAGTTGTAAAATTCTAGCCTTCTCCAATGTGGTCTTCACATAATCATCATACACAAGTTTTTCATCATGTGTTCTCTCTCTAGTTGGGAAAAATAGCTTCAATGCCATCTTCTTCTCTGTGGCATTTTTCATGTGGTTATAATCAATGATAACCATATTCTGCATGTGAGAAACCCATTCTATCCCCATTAAAATGTCATCTGGGTACTGCATCTCCATGTATCACTCCTCGTTAAAACTTGTCGATATGGCTGGTTTTCCTTTGCCCTTCCCCTTTCCCTTCTTTGGTGAAATATTTGATCCCTTACTTGGTGCCATTTTTCTTGACATTTCCTTGTAAATTCTTCCTTGCATCATTCTTGAACCCTGCTCTGTCCCTCGGCTCCACTCCTTCTGCAAAATTTCTTCAAAATTCACGCGCTAGCTTTGCAAACCCTAACTCGGAAAAATTTCCTTCCACAAGACAACATAAAAATTGGTGAGAATCCAAAAAACAACATCCTCCACGCACACCCATGTAATTCATTCCACGATGGTTTACAAATCTACCAACTTCTCTACTTCACACGTCCCTAGTTCGCAAGATCTCTTCAACAACAAATGCAAGGTAAAAAGAATAAATCTCCATGATATTTTATTTATAGCTTTTTTACTTTTTCCAACATTAACTCCCATGCCACCTACCAATGTAAAATCACATTAAATTCAGATTTTTCCAATGCCATCCTCCCGCGTGTTTTGTCTAGCACTTTTCCTTAGCACAAAAAATTACACGAAACCTCTTCAATCTTCTGGCACACAAAACTTCATCAACCACTGATTCTTACATGCTCTCATAGTGCTGAAGTCAATCTTCCTCTGTGCCTTAAGCCAAGTTATTGCTATAGCCTACACTAGTTTGTTCTGTGCTCTTATCCCTGTACGTGGTTTTTATAAATCCTTTAACACCAATTTTCTCCCATGATCACCTTTGGTACGCGCACTCCTTTGAACCCACACACTTTTGATTACCTCGTTCGGGCCACCAATTAACAACACTCATAACACTTGATTCTTACCACACTATTCACTGAAACTCTTCTTTACACTCTCCACCCCACACTTAAAGGATGTGTGGTCCTTTGCACATAAAAACCCTTTAAATAGTAATTGGCTACCGGTGCACAAGTGCGCCCAAAACAAACAAACAAAAAAATAAAGTAAAGCGATGATGAAAAGGAAACACATAAAGGAAAATGCATTAAGGGAAATACTAAGCTATCTGGAAATACTGCCTTATTTACAAACACCAAGAAGACTTATTTATAGTAGGGCTTCAACCTACTCCCGTTAAAATAACCGGGAAACTGTGTACCATCCAACACTTGTAATTGGTAGGCATCTGAATGAAGTATGTAAGTGATAGTATATGGTCTTAACCAATGTACCTTGAGCTTCCCTTAGTGGCGTAGAAACTTAGAATCATATAGTAGAACCATCTTCCCAACCTAAAATTTTTTGTTTTTAATATGACGATCATGTTATACCTTTTGTCGTGCTTTCTCCAGCTTCTGACTCTATCTGGAAATGACATGCCTCTCATCCAACTCCATACATTTATCAATGTACTCCTTTAATTCTTTTTCATCACCCAATCATCCTATGCGTGAAATACACAAGGATGGTAGCATAAATTCAATGGTAAGAACAACTTCCGCACCAACCACCAATTTAAAGGGAGTGTCTTTGTTCAAACATTTATAAGCTGTGCGATATGCCTATAACACTATAGAGACTTTGTCATCCTAGTCCCTCCTTCTGACATCACAAATATTTTTTAACGTGTGACTTAGTATCTTGTTAAATTCCTTAGAAACTCTATTAGCCTGAGGGTGATAGGGCGTAGTTTTGTGATGTGCCACCATAAACTCTGCCAACAAGATTTGAATAGTCCCATTTAAGAAATGCGTACCCCTATCACTCGTTAAGCTCAATGGGAATCCATACATTCTGATTATATTCTCCCATAAGAACCTACTACTATAGCCAACATGTAATCCTTTTTAGGTGCCACTGCTTCCCACCTTGTAAGATAATTTATGCAAGTGATAATTTAGCGCAAACCTATCCTATGCACCGCTAGGGAAATAGGGCCCATAAAGTCAATTTCCCATTTTTCAAATGGGTCTATACTAGCAATAGGTCTTAATGAAATTTCATCTCTTCATCCTAGCTTACCAAAGCACTGGTAATGGTCACATGCCTTGCAATACTCTATACAATCCTTATAAACTATTTCCCACCAAAGACATGCCAATAGGATCTTGTGTGTGGTAGCATTTCTTACATAGCGACCTCCTGCAATGGCACCATGGGCCTCCTCCATAATTTTAGTATGATCATGTTCCAACACACACCAAAAAAAAACCTCATCTCAGCCTAGCTTGTACAAGTCTCCACCAATCAACTTATAGGGTGTGACTCATATAGCTAACTACTTCTTCTCCAAGGCCTTCATTCCTTCTGGTGCCATACCCATTCATAAATAAAAATATCCTCCAAATAAGAGGGCAGATGCTGCAATATAAACAACTTCGCATTTGACATTGTGTCCTCAATGCTCTGCACATCCTTTCCTGAGTCAATCTGTGATAGATGGTCAGGTCCCAAATTTCTCTTCCCTTGTTTTACCATAGCCGTAACTAAAAATCCTGAAACAATAAGAGTGAATGACATATTTTCCCTTGCAAAATGGGCTTGTTCACCAAGTACTTTAATGTCATGTGGTCTGTGTAGAAAATAAAATGTGTTGATAGCAAATACTGCCTAAATTTGTGCAACATGTAGATCATTGAAAAATGCCTTGTGCTCCGTGGTAGTATAATTATGTTATGTTGGAGTTAGCTTCCTACTAGAAAAACACAAGGGATGGTCAAAAATCCCCTCTCTAGGTTGTGCTAAGACCTCTTTAATCACCATACTTGATGCATCTATGTGCACGTGAAAATATTTATCCCAAGAGGGAAAATGCAAGATGGGCGTAGTAGTAGGTCTATCCTTCAGTGTGTCAAAAGCCATTTGCTACGCTTCTCCCCAATGGAATTTAACTTTATGTTTCAACAACTCCTCCAATGGTGTGACAATCTTGGCATAGCCTTTGATAAATTTCCTGTAATATCCCATGTACCATAAGAACCCACACACTGTGCTTTGACTGGTAGGCTCCTCCAAACCCAAGATAACATCCACTTTGGTAGGGTCTACCAATAAGCCTTCCTTGCATATTATGTGATCGAGTAATTGTTTTTGCCAAATCACTACACCCTCCAAATGACCAGAATGTGAACAGGATGTTCAGTGTGATTGGGACACATGGTATCACTTCACAAGTTGTGGGACTTGGGCTCGAGGTGAATCTGTGTCCCAATCACACCAAACATCCTGTTATCATTCTAGCCATTCAGAGGGTGCAGTGATTTGGCGACAATAATTTTTGGCATGCCCAGTGGGATAGAGTTGGTACTTCTCTTCTCACTTACACAGGTCAAAGTACCTTGTGACTCTATATCTCTAGATTCTAAATCTCAATGCATTAACTTATGTGAAGAATTCAAACACGAGATTCTTCAAAGAAAGGAAATTATCAACATATCATACTTTCCTTGGCTCCTCCAAACATAAGAAGAATACGCATTTCAACATCACCAGTTGTAGATCTACCTCATAGGGGTCATTCAAATTCCTCTGTACGCAAGGTTTCCTCCACCAAGGAGCAATCAACCTCTTGCTGCTATGGACACCAAACCAAGTTTTTTCTCCCTTTCAATGTAAGCAGCCCTCTTCTATTGGCTCAACATGACCCTATACCTATTGCGGCACTCAAAAGTATTACCCTTTTACATAGGGGAAACTCACGTTACTCCAGAAGAACATATTCTTGATGTAGCCAACATTTGTGCTGTACATAATGTCACGGAGGAAAATGTTGCGGTTAGAATTCTTGCTACCTCTTTCAATGGAAAATCACTTCAATATTTTCGAGGGATAAGTGTTGGAAGTATAACCACTTAGGACGAGTTAGGAGAAAATCTCTGTAAATAGTTTGAAGAAAAGAGTGATCACGTATCACTTTTGGAACTAACTCACTACCATGAAGAGAGCTCCCCAAGAATACATGAGTGATTTCAACTTCCAATTCCACAGGACCTGGAATATGATTCCAACACTTATAAAGCCTTCTCCACATAATGCATTCTTGTATTATTGATGAGCCTTGAATAGCGATGTAGCAGTTATGATCAAATGCATGGGAGGGGAAACATTAAGTGATGCCTAAGGCGTTTCCATAAGAGAGGAAAATTCCTTGATTCAGGATGGAAAGATAGCTCCCCGACCGCCAATTTTGTTGTCTCTCGTATCTTATGAACAATCTTCCTATCATTGCTCCTATTCTAGTAGACTCTGATCAACCAGCGCAGTCTAAACCATTGCCACTTCAAATGATCTATTTTAAGTCAAGTCACTACTGTAAAATTTTTGGAAACGATCTTGTTGCACTCAAGAGGCAATAGTTCCAATACAATCATCCATATCAGCCACAAAATTAGTTGTATTAGGCTTACCGTCCTCCTTTTCAAGGGAACAATCAGCCGCATAAAATTAAGCTACAAATCAAACTGTGAAATTTCAAACCTTTGAACTTTCAGAACCTTCTTGCTGCTAGCTAATCTAGAGCCATAGTACCTGTCCAGAATAATCTAGTTCAAGACTACGAATGGTGCTATCCTTGTTCTCAACCCCACAATAAAAATATTTTTCCCAATGAATTTCTTGGCTAGACCCTTATGGTTTAAAGCATATCTACCCCTTCTGAGCTAATAGAGAACACATCTATGTAAGAAACAATAGATCAACCGCAGACACTTGAAGAAACCACTTTGCTAAACTGGCAAGCAGAAGATTTTTGCAGGTTGAATACAGATTCCACATCAGTGGCGGAAAACACTTGTTCCAAGAAGAGAGAAATGGAACCTCAAACTTCCAAAACTAATCAAGCATCCAATTCATAGCCTCATGCACAAGCTACAGTTGATAAAGATGTGGGAAAGAAACTGCCATAAATACCTGTTAGCCAAGCTGTAAGGAAAGAAGGTTCTCCAGGCATCACGATACCGAAAAAGCACTTTCTAAAGGAGGATCTCAATGCCCAAAGAAGTGTCAACAAAGTTGGAGCTATTCCCTTTAGCATAGTATAACAAATGAAGAAAACCAATCTGAGTGTTACTATGTGGGATGCACTCTCGATTCCTTCTCAAAAAAAATTGTTATGAGAGGCTCTAAATAGTTTTGGTACAACTGACGGATCATCAGGTCATGGAGCAGCAGTTACTACGAGTTTGTGTCAACTAGAAGGGAAAAGTATTCCTAAAGAGAAAAAACCACTGCCATTCTATATTTCCTTGATCATTGGTAACCATCTGGTGCATAAATGCATGATCGATTCTGGTGCCAGTAGCTCAGTCATGCCCAAAACAATTACAAATGTACTAGGCATGCAATATGCACTGGTTGCAAGAGGAGTTGTTCAACTGGATGGAACAGTTGTTAAGACTATTGGAGTTATCAAAGGACTTCAACTTACCATCCATGCATGCCCAAGTTTTTCATTCACCTAAGACATATCAGTCATTGATCTTCCTCCTCTCTTCGCCATCTTCCTATCACGATATTTCACTACTAAGATGGGCAGTTATCTATCATCTAATTGGTCACATATGATTCTCAGGACTCAATACAGAACCAAAGTGACTATAAGTGTGGAGCCAATCTGCCATAATCATATAGAACCCTACACTGCTAGTCCTATAAATGGGAATTACACCATCAGAGATCTGGAAGAGGAAGGTGTTGATCATGAACCGACCACTCTCGTTAAATAATTCCCTGATACCGTGCTAGATGAAGTAAGCGGAGATCATCAGTATGATCCCTACGCTAATGTGTTGGTAGAAGAATAAGTTGGTTTTCTACTTTTGGAAGAAACAGGATTGGGTACCTACTGTATTCATGAAGAAGATACAATCATACCGCAACTTTTCAAAACACCAAGTGATTCAGAAGGACTGTGGAAATTGTTCTTCGATGGCTCAAGAAGTAAGAATGGATCTAGTGCTAGTGTTATGTTAATTTTTCCAGAGGGAGATAAATAATTCTCATCTTTTTGGTTGCAATTTATTTGCACTAACAATGTTGCTGAATATGAGGCCCTTGTGTAAGGAATTCAATTATCCCAAAAGAAGGGAATCAAGGTCTGACTATTTTTGGAGATAGTGAGTTAGTAATTCATCAAGTGATGACACGCAGTGCATCCAAGAATGATATTTTAAGATCATACAAGAACCAAGTCTGGGACTTGATTGAATATTTCAAAGCTTTTGGAATCCATGTAGTTCCTAGAAATCAAAATCAAGATGCTGATAGGCTTGCAATATGACATACCTATTGATATCATGAAAGAAGGGCAACAATTTTTCAAAATGGTGGTTTGACTCGTAGTCCTTGATAATATGAGTAACTGACAAGTGTTCGATAGTGAAAAAAAAATTGTCCTTTTTCTATAAGAAGAGGCGGAGTTTGCTGTAAGAAATCAGGATAAGTTACAAGAGTCATATGGTGATCAAATTATACAATTGAAAAGAAACAAACTACCAAAAGTCTTAGTCACTCTGGAATCCATTTTCAATTCAGATGATCAAGCCAAAAGACAAAGCTCTAACATGGTGGTCAAAGAAGAATATTTAAAGGAAGTCAAGGTAGCGCATGAGAAGTTTCTGAAGATTGGAAAAGTGTGTACTTCCAAAGAGAAAGAAGCTTTCATCAAAATTTGTCAAGAGTATCATAACATTTTACGTAGAGCTCTAAAGACATGTGTGGTTTTGATCTAGGTCTAGCACAACATAACATCGAACTAGATCCTAATGCCAAGCCAGTTTGCTAGAAATAGAGGCCAATTAATCCCAAAATCAAGCCACTAAGGAGAAAGGATCTAACCAAACTCATTGAGGCATGTATTATTTTTCCCATCAAGAACTCCTCTTGGGTAGCCAATCTAGTACCCATAAGAAAGAAGAATAAGGAGATTCAGTTGTGTGTAGATGTTAGGGATTTGAACCATGCCTCGTTGAAATACCATTATCCTCTCCCTTCAATGGAGAAAATTCTTCAAACAGTGGTAGGAGCTCAAATATTTTCTTTGCTCGATGGATATTCAGGTTACAATCAAATTTTAGTCCAAGAATTTGACCAATTAAAAATGGATTTCACTACCAAGTGGGGCACGTATGGCTACAACAAAATTCCATTCAGATTATCCAATGTTGGGGCTACTTTCAAAAGAGCCATGGATACAACGTTTAAAGGACTAATCAATGATATCATCTTGGTTTACCTAGATGACATAACTATGTATTATGAGCATGCAGTCGATTATATCATGTATCTAAGGAAGGTTTTCCAAAGGTTTATGGAATTTTGGGTTTCACTTAATCCCAAGAAATGTATTTTTGTAGTGCACGAGGGAAAGTTATTAGGGAATGTTGTTTCACCGGAAGGACTATCAATCGATCCAGCCAAGATTCGTTTGATTATGTCCTTATCTCTCCCAAGTCATAGGAAGGGCCTCTAGAGTTTTCTGGGAACCATAAACTTCGTGCATAGATTCATGCCTCAATTCGTGACATTGGATAAACCATTGACAACCATGTTGAAAAAAAACATGCCATTATCATGGACAAAGGAAGGAAGAGAAAGCTTCAAAGCCATCAAAATGGCAATTTCTCAAGCTCACATGCTAGTGAATCCTAGGTTTGATAAATACTTTATCCTTTATGCTTTTGCAGGTCAAGAGATCATTTCAGGGATCCTCACCCAGCAAAATGATGATCTGATGGAGCAGCCAATTGCTTTCTTTAGTCAATCCCTCAAAGACTACAAGCTCAAATACTCATTTGTTGAAAAACAAGTCTTTGTGGTTATTTGAGCTTTGAAGAAATTCAAGCACATGTTGTCCAACAACAAAATTCATCTGATGGTGTCTCATCCAGGTGTCAAGGAGTTTTTTCTAAAAAAAGAGATGAATGAGAATCACACTTGATGGATCATGAAGGTGATGGAGTATGCTGTGCATTTTAAGGTTAAAAAATTTGTCAAAGGTAAAGGTTTGTGTCAACAACTTGCTGCAACATGGAATCAAAAGGTGATGAGGATGCGACGCTTCTAAACATTGATGAAAGTGATGATCAAGTTAACTGGTTATCCAAAATGAAGAATTTCCTCTTCTCAGGAGTATATCCTATGAACATGGATAAAAACCAAACATGAACTTTCCATCTTCAATCTATTCCATATGTTTTGGTAGATAATGTTCTATTTTGAAAGGATTTGAACAATGTCCTCCTTCGGTGTGTAGGAATGGAACATGCAAATAATAGACTAGAAGAGTTTCAAAATGGCCTATATGGAGGACATTATTCTGCATGAACAACTACTACCAAGATCATGTGAGCCAGTTACTACTGGGCATATTTGTTTAAATATGCCCATCTTTGGGTAAGGAAGTGTAAGGAATTTTCCTTTTTCATAGGCAAGTAGAAGTTGGAAGTCCTTCCATTGCATTCAATCCAAGTGGATCAACCTTTTTTTCAATAGGGGTTGGACTTCATCGGAATGATTAATCATCCATCCAGTGATAGACATAAATGAGTCCTTACTGCAATAAACTATTTTACTCGATGGAAAGAGGTGGTAGCATTGAAAGAGAGAAATGAAAAGGTAGTTATGGATTTATTGGAAGGTATAATTATAAGGTTTTGTGTTCCTTATACAGTCATTTTAGACATCATGATATATTTTCTTGGTATGAAGTTGAGTGAATGGGTTGTTAAAAATGGGGTCTACCTCAAGACTTTGTCCAATTACTATCCACAAGGAAACGGATTGGCTAAGTCAGTAACAAAAACCTCATAAGGATTATTAAGTGCACGATGGAAACTAACAAAAGGAATTGTCATAGACAGCTTAAGACCGCCTTATGGGCTGATCAGATCATACCTAAAAGGGCCATAGGGAATTCACCTTTTGTGCTTGTATATGGAAGAGAAGAAAAAGTTCCACTCTCTTTGGAGTTACCTTCTTTGGAGTTAGCTCATCAACTTGAAGTTATGGAAAGTGATCCTCTAACAGTAAGGGTTGCTGAACTCATGGAGTTATAGGAAGTACATAACAAGGTTATGAAGACTTTGGAGAAACATCAAGCTCAGGTTAAGAAATCTTTTGATAAGAAGGCATCTGACAAGAATTTTTAAGAGGGATATTTAGTTCTCAATTGGGATTAATATAGGTCTAAACCAGGAAAGCACACCAAGTTTGACAGTCTCTGGAGCGACCCATACATCATCACAAGTTGCAAAGAGGCGGATTCATTTCATCTATCCAGGTTCAATGGAGAAGAACTACCCATTTATGTGAATGGGATACATCTTAAAGCTTGATTGTGAGATCATTCCACCCCCTTTACAGTTTAGTTAGGTGTTTTCCTCTAAGTGCTTATGCACATTATTGTGTGTTGTTATTCTTTTGCTTTCCTTTTTATCATTTTTATGTTGTTCTTGCACATTGTATCATTCTCAGAATTTTTTCAAGGATAAGAAGGTTCAAAGTTTCAATAAGAGTTTCATGATCTACCTCATTTAAAATTCTGCAGTGTTCCATAGATGTCAAGCATTCAATAGATTCAGTATACTACATTCTTAGCATTCTAGGGAGGTCTAAGATCGGTTTTCTCAATTGGATTTTAGGATGTATCAAAGAAGATCAAATCACTTTCAAGATTCCAATATTGAATCCATGCCCAATGGTGACTTAAGGTTACTAAAATCATGATTAACAGGAAATCATCCCCGAGAGGTCGCCAAAAATGTTATCCAATTTTACACACTGGGCAAAATTGGACAACAAGGTCTTATTAGGATCAAATTACGAAATTGGTCCCAAAGGACCATTTCTGGTCATCACGGGATAACAAGATAAAAATAATAAATAAATTACATAGGTGAGATCACCTAACATGGAACGAGGTCAAATTGAGCTCAACTCGGTGATAACTCAGTGTTGGCTCAGTTGAGAACTCTTTCATTTATAATTGGAACTCAAATCGACGGGTCAGATGAGCTCAGCTTTGAAAGGTTTCGGTCGAGTCAAGAAAATATGGGAAATTTTTCCAAAAAATAGAAAGAGGTTACAAAATAGGCCAAGGGCCATCAAGCAAAATTTTAGCTCACCGAGTAGCTTGGTGAGCTACTCGGTGACCTAGCCAAGTTGGGAAGACATTAAGTCAAAATGTAACTTAGTTCAAGGAGTCGAGTTCAATATCGACCCATAACAATTAAAGTATCATCAGTTCAAGCCAAGCTCAGGGGCATTATGAAGTTAAATAGATGAGTAAATGAACCAACCAAGGTCACAACAGTGAGGGCTAAGCTCACGCAATGAAAGGATGAGGTCAGATTAATGGAGATGAGATACAATGTTGGCGAGGTCAGAATGTTTGGTCCAAGTTCACAAAGATGAGCTTGATATGATATAGAAAGAAGGATTTGAAACTTGATGGATCGAGTGGTCAAGTTGTGAGATGAAATCTCAGCTCATATCTAAGTGAGCTTTGGATCAAGCTGCTCAGTCTGTTTTGAGTTTGTTGGGTTCAAAGGAATTTGAAGTTGGAAAGTCATTCAAGATCGAACCTGAGATCACTGCATATATAGGAGGTGATATGGGATCAATATGGTGAGTACATCAAGTTAGGGGAAGATCTCGGAACACTAAGCTAGGGCCACACCAAATTTTCAGGGCAATGTGTACTAGCCATGACAACCATGGAACTTTGAGGGGTATTTTTCTAGGTGGGGATGTTGGTATGGTAAGCCAAGGAAAAGTTTTTGTGTAGGAAAAGTTCATCCTCATCGCCAAGTGGGAAAAAATACTTGGAAAGCCAAAGGAGAAGTTCCATGAATCAAACAAATAGTGTCACTGAAGAGCTTGGGCCCACCGATGGATCATGCCAGCAAGCGTAGTACAAAGTGGAATAGCTTGAACCCAGGGAAATTTGAAGGTTTGTGGCCATGGTGGAAACTTTGTAATGGAAAGCCATCATAAGGTTTCCGTGCCAAGAAAAATTATGAGTTAATTACCAATTCACCATGAGAATTTCCAGGTGATTAAGTGGTTACAGAAAAGACAGAGAGTCATTCACAGAGCTATGAGGAAGGTTGATTGGCAAGACTGAGTTACATGGTGACGGTTGATGATAGTGGTGCATTGATGTGAAAATAGTTTTGTGAGTAGTGAGTTGTTGTTCCAGAATGAGTTCATAGCACTGCGGTCAAACAAAGAAGACAAGATTCCTATGATATTTTCAGGTTCAGAGTGATTATGTTGATCTAGGAGAAAGATGTTACAGGCCATGCATGAAAAATAGGACAGATGCTCAAGTGAATTTAGAGCCAAAATAATTCTCATAAGGCTTCATTTTGTGAGATGAGTGGTGAATGCATAACTTAAAATTAGCTTAGACATCTAAGGGTGAGCCATTCATCAATGATATGAACCTGGGGAGATGAGCTTGTCAACCAATGGATCTGAGATCTCTATAATGGATCGAAAGGTGGATTAAGGGAGATACAAGGAACAATTCATAATCTCAGGTTTGGTCACACAAAGAATGGAAAAATCATACCAAGATCAGTTAACTAAGTAGGAATCTAACTGACTTGGAGAGTGGAGTGATCTAAATTTATGGCTTACCGCACTGGTATGAGATGGCTTGAATAAAATTCATTGCACTAGAAGCGTGAGGGATGACATGTTAGGTAGAGTTGATTCGACCAGTGAAGCTTGAGATCACACTCAGAATGGCGCGGTCATATCAAGTCAAATGGAGGTGGTGTTAGTTGCACCAATTGGTGAGTTGTAAAGGATAAAATCCTGAATGGTTAATAAGGGTGCATTTAATGATTAATATGGTAGGAATTAGAAGTTGAAGAGATTGATAAGGTCAGGTATGCTAACATTGAGTTGTGGGAGTGCTAGCTTGAGGAGGTGGTAAGATCAGATCAAGCTTAGTTCCAAGTCAGTCAGTATGAGTATGGGATCAACATAGAGTCAATGTAGCTTAGTCAATGCATTGGGACAAAGCTCAATGGTGAGCCAATTCGAAGGATAAGGATCTCAAAGCTCACAAAACCCATTTAAGCTCATCGAGCTAAATGGAAAGTTTCTTGGTTGTATGGTGGCTAGCTCGGTAATGATGCGTTTAAGAAGGGATATTTTTTAGTGATGGTGAGTCTGGTGAGTTTGACATGAGTCAATGTATCAGGGTATGTAGCACATAGGAGCTCTTAATGATTCACGACATGATCGGGCCAAGGAAATGGTGCTTACAGCAAGGGGGTTGTAACTTGGTAAGCCACGAAGGGTTTTCAGAGATATTAACATGGCAAGGTGGAACCGAGTTACTCGGGGCTTGAAACGAGTAGCTCGGTCTGAATTTTGAAGAGAAAAGGGGTTTATCTAATGAGTCAAGGAAGCTCATGGAGTTAGGTCATATGGCGGAGCATTAAGAGCTCGATTCGGTGAAATGTAAAACAAGGCCAAGAAAAGTTGATGGGAAATGGAGATGAGCCCGCCATAGTCAGATGTAAGGGAATTCATATTTAGAGACAAGTCAACATTGATTGAGATGGAAATGTGGTTGGTCATGGATTAGAACTTGGTAGAATATGACATGAGTAGTAACGGGGTGACTCTACCGAGCTAAGGTGGAGTAACATCGAGTTAGGTAGAATGGAGCATCGGTTGAGACATTGAGAGCTCGCCACATGGACAACGAGTTAAAAGAAATAATGAGTTTATGAAATAGAATCACAAAGCTATTGTGGATGGATAAATCACTCAATGTATCGAGCTAAGAAAAAAGGTTCTGAGACCAAGTAGATAGCAAAGTTGATAAGCTCGGTGTGGTTACAAAAGGAGATCGATTCTTGCAAGGAGCTCGGTGCGGTTACACAATGAGCTAGGTCAATGCAATGGCTGAAAGATCTTGACACCAACTCGGTGATGAGCTAACCACTGACTTGATTCTTCTGACTCATTCACTTGGACCCCTCCCTCCTCAGTGCAGACTAGTCAACGGGCGAGTCCCACATTATTTTTTAATTAATTTAATATTTTAATTTAAATATTTTAATAATAATATTTATTATTATTATTGAAATATTTTATTTAAATATTCTTTTAATTAATTAAGGAGAGATAGGTCAAATGGGTATTAATGATACATGATGGAACCTTCTCAAGTGGTTCAACCAATTGTAATAAATACATCATATGCCTTAAATTTAGGAATGTAATTATGACCTTTCCTCTTCTCTATCACATATTCTTCTATAAATGTAAGTTGGAAGCTCATTCCAAAGATTTCTAACAGGTGAGATAGGTTGGAAAGTTAGACATCTTTGGCAAGTGCAATTTTTCAAGATTCCTCTCTCTTCTGCAAATTGTCCTTGTGTGTTGAGAGAACTTTCAAGCTTCCTCTTCAAGACTGTAATGGAAACCATTGCCTCTTCTAAATGTATGATGCATTGTGCATGTTATTGATACAATAAAAGTGTGTGTTTTGTGACTAATCTCTGTCCTTTCATCCTTCTATACTTCTTTATGCCTTTTCTCATGCTTGCAGGTATATTGTGGAAGTTCATGTTTCTATTGCAGGTTCTTGGAGTTTTGTGCTTATCAAGTGGTGGAGAATTTCATGTAGTTGAGTTGTGGTGCTTGTTCACCCTTCTCAAGTTCATCCTTCTTCACTAGAAGACTGATAACTTGTTTGTTTGATCAAGTTTAACAAAGGGAACGTGCAATTCCTAGTTTATGGTATTTTGTACCCTCTCAAAGTTGCATTAGGTGAAGTTGACCTGTGGTGCACACACCCTCTTCAAATTAACCCTTCCTAAGTCTAGAAACACCCTTTATTTAGTGCATCACCATTCCTAGTATAGTTTCATTTATGAAAATCTCTTTCCCTTAAACCCATGAAATTTAAACATAGGACTGGATAACCATTTTATTACACTAGGAGTAGTACAACACTTAGTTTAGGAAGAGGAAGTTGGCATTCTCTGGAGGTTAACCTCAAGTCCAAGTCCCACAGCTCAAGAGGTGATCCCATGTGTCCCAATCACATCGAATGTCCTGTTCACATTCTGGCCATTCAAACGGTGCAGCGATTTGGCGACAACAATAATGTGCCAAATGGTGTCACAAACACATATTTCTTAATATTTAGGGAGATACTTAATTACCTGCATCTCTCAAACATCAATCTTAGATTGTCATAATGGTCTCTTACTAGCCCATACACCTTCCAATCATCTAGATAAACTTGTAGAATTTTATGGATAAAGTTTTGAAAGGCCTGTACTAAAATGCATGAGAACACAATAGGAGCGTTATTCAATCTAAACATCATGACCATATAAGAAAAAATTCCCCATTTAATGGTGAAAGTAGTCTTCTCCTAGTCTTCCTTCACAATTCTTACCTAGTGATAACCTGAAAATCCATCTGTAAAAGAATAGATCTCCCGCCCGGCTACTCCTTCCAAGATCTCCTGAGTAAATGGGGTTGGAAAAGGATCTATGACACATACAACATTTAAATCCCTATAGTCAACACAAATCCTTATCCTCCCATCCTTTTTAATGCTAATTACCATCGGGCTCACGCACTCAGATTCTTCAATTGCCTCAATGATACCGGATTCTATCATCTTATCAATCTCCTCCTTAACCTTTACGCACAGATTCATATTCATACTATAAGGTCTCTTCAAAACTGGGTGTGCACCCTCTTTTAAATTAATCCTCATTTCTCCTAGTGAGTGGTGAACTCCATTAAGCTCATGGTATCTGTGTGGGAACAAGTCTTGGAAGTCACGCAACAACTCATCTATTTTTCAAACCTCATGGTCTGACTAGTAATATCTAATGACAACTTCCTTTAGCTTTGTCTCTGTACCAATGTTAACTTTATTTGTTTTCAAGGGATCATGGTATGTGCACATTTTGTCATCTGCTTTATCTAATACTTCACGCATACCTTATTTATGGTTAATAGCCAAGTTTGTCACTTCTTCATTATCTATCAAATAGAATAAATATTACTTTTTCTTTCTCCAGGAATGATCATTCAAGTTGTACCTCCTCTATCTCTCCTTCTTATAGTTCTTCTTATACAAAGTGTGCCCCAAACTCAGGTTCTTTAAAAATGTTTAGGATCCAGTCCTCAGCCATTTCACTATCTCCCATAGTAAGGTGTTTGACTACCTATAATTCCTCATTCACCAATGGCTTCAAACTTTGATACTCAAAAGTTTGAATAATATCTACTTTCAGTTCCTGCTAGTTTCCCGTCTGACGGCACATCTCTGAATGAATATACCACATGTGCATGCAGCCCTACAGGGTGGAATATAACATATGCATCCATAGTGAAGGAGGCAAGGCTTCCACACCAATCATCCATGTTCTCTCACACTCTTGGATGTGGAATGAGGTGGAATCCTTCCTATGATAGTCATGTATTATAGAGGGTTCATTGATCCTCGGAAACCTAACAGAGAGCGTGATTCTCACTTCACACAACTCTAGAAGGTTGTACTGATGGGTCACCCACCAACAAATTGATGTTCCACGTAATATATAAGTTAGCATATTCCTCTTTTTTATCTGATAGGTTGATTGTTCCTCCATGCGTAGAAAGACATCAGAGTTACCCTCTCTAGTGTATCTTGGTAGCTTCTTTCCTCCTAGGTATCTAGCCAAACATGCCCTAACGATGTGAGTCACAGTGCTCTTCAATTGTCTCCCAATAAACTCATAGGTCTCGCGCACCTAATTTTCACATGCACCGCTACTTTTATCACTCATGGAATGAGCACATTCCCATTGAATGAATCCTCTTGATGGATGAAGAACCTCAGGGTCTCTAATGGTGCACACATAGATCTTATCTAGGTCCTCTTCTCCCAAGGGCTCCACATAGGGTGCAAACCACCAATCTGTCAATGGAATAATGACATGCCCCTCTTTGTTCTTGAAACTTATGTACCCTTTGTTAAAGTGCAAATCAACATTATTATTATAACACCAGGGTTGTCTAAGTAGGGCTGGAAATTTATTTTCCTAGGCAAGTGCTAAGACTTCAAAGTATTCAGTAAAAATTTCCCCTTGGATGGTTATGGATGCATCTTTTAATACTCCGACGGGCATAACCTTCGTCCTATTTCTCATATACATCACATTTGAAGATGGATGTAATGGGGGTCTTCCCATCTAATTCCATGCATCTAAATTGAGAACATTGACCTCAATGCATGTGTCAATTAGAATGTTGCTCGAGATCCATCCACCAAGAACTACATTCAATGTGATTTATTTTTCATAATTAATATTGTGAGGGGGTAGATTAGCATGCAAGACATGATACTTTTTCTCACCTCCAACACATGATACTTTTTCTCTTAGCCATTATCCTAAGAGAGGGATAATATTATCATGGAGTAGCATCTTACATACTTCTCTGACCTCATCCATGTCCTTATGAGGGACCTCAACAATATTCTTCTACTCCAACTTCTGTGATTGCGCACTTAAACACTAAATATCCCCTTGTAGGTTTATAATCACCTCTATGGTCTCTTGGTAAATCTCTTTCTGATTAGTTGGATCAGGATATTTCCCATGTAATATCTCTTATCTAGTAATGAGAGGCATTTTCTTCAGTTCCTCCCTGGCATGTGTGACTTCACCACACATGGTTACTAAGATAGGTTCCAACTCAGAGTCATGTGCTACCCTAGGTGTCCATAACGGACCAGCTCACTTCACACTAACCATTCTCATGCCCCTGTCCTTCTTCTAGTTTTGGCTCATGTGCTCATACAACTTAGGGCACTCCTCATACTTATGCTTCTTCCTATATGATGAGAATTATAGAAAATCTAGACACTCACACTTGTAGTGCTTAGTAGACCCATAATTGTAACATGTTCCTTGGGGAAATTCACTCCTATCGCCTTGACCACCATGACCTCTGAATCCTCTGTGAAAACCTCTTCCTTGACCACCTCCATCTTGCGCCATTTGAAATGACAACCTTCATTCTTAGAATTACTTCCAACGCTAGTCTGGTATACACCAATATCAATGACATCATAGATGTGGTCTATCAATTGGCAGTCCTTTGTATCATGCATTGTAGATGAGAAAATATTATAATAAGAAGACACATTCTTATGGAGTGCATGCTGCAACAATGAGCATCTACTTGGATCATGATCCCCATGATAGATCTCATAATCCAATGACATAATGCAAACCATCTTTCATGGAAAATTGTCTTTTATGTGTCCTTCTACATCACAATCCATGCACCATAGTCCACTATGAGTCTCATGAGCCGAGTTTGCATATAATTTCTCAAGTTGCTTTGTCATGGAAGTGATTTTTTCTTCTAAAAATGGGCTTACTCTAGTGTCAATGCTTTTGACACCCTCAGTGGGCAAAGCAACCTCTAAGGCCTCGTACAGATCTGTGAAAGTCTTGTGAGAAAGCACTCTTCTAAAAGGTGTGATCTATCCTCTAAAAAACCATTGTGCATGATGTGAGGGATGGATATCATAAGACAACTTTGAAAGAAGAGTTTTAAAGTGCACATCATACTCCTGCACACTCTCTGCCATCCCTTGTTGAATCTCCTTCAACGTGCTAATGCTCTTTTTCTCAAACTTAGGAATGTGGAATTCCACCAAGAATTCATCACGTAACGTAATATAATCCACCACTATCTGATGGGGGTCATACTTTTGGTACCAGCTATGCGCACACCCTTGTAACGTAGTTTCAAACTGACTTACTTTCCACTCTGGGGTAGTAATTCCCTTAGTACGACATAGAAATTTGAATTTGTGTACATGCTCTACAACATCCTCAACACATTTGTAATCAGGTAAGTGAAGAGATATATCATAAAACACCTGTTGATGGTGTTGTGGTCCTTACCCACCAGATCCAACACCTTGATTCCCTCCTGGTCTTCCTCCACCACCAGATCCACTAGATCCACTAGCTCCTATCCCTCCAGATCCACCATATCCTCCTCCTGTAGAAGGTAAGGGGCTTGATGCAGATGTGCTCTATGTACCCACCATCGCGCTAAAATATGTGCCAACAATTTGTGATATTGAACCACTCCCAGATGCGATATCTAAGCTTTGTGTACTAACACCTTGACCAAATGATGTGCTAGAAAAAATACCTCCAAACACTAGAAATGTCTGCATGGCCATAGATGGGTTTAATGTAAAATGATATCTACATGATGATACTTACTCACTAACACCAACTGGGATAGAAATACTTGTCTTAGATATTGGAAAATTAAGTGTCATGGTTTGGTCACTAGGTGGGCTAAGATGTGCACCTATGACTCTCCTCCTTTATTTATATGAAGAGCTCTCACCAGAAGCTGAGGGGATTTCTCTCCCATGCTTTCTAAGATGGGGTAACATAGAATTCTCAGGTACTACACCCTTCGCGAGAACCTCAAATCCTTTCTGTAACGCCTACCTCCATAAATCCATCACTCCAGCAACTTCACATTGTCTTGCTAACTCCCTTTCTTACACTTCATTATACTTGAGCCACCTCTCTTCTCTTTTTGCTTCTGCCGTAGGATCTGCCATCTCTCACTACACCAGATTCTATTCCCTGTGCCTAGTGGGAAGTTAGCTAGCCATAGGAAATGCCTCCATACTTAGAGTGATGATCATGATCTTAATGGATAATGGCATAACATGTAAGAATGATCCTCTTAGCTCCCACAAAAACTCAAACTTAGCAATCTCTGAGCAAGAATACATAGAAATCACATATTCCAAGGTATAACTAGTCAACACACCTCTCCACTAGTGATCAACAACATGATTCTAGGTAATATCAACATCATGCAACCTCTGATACTCTTATTGGATCCAAACATGAGGTGTATAATACCAACTCTTTCTTGATGCATATGCTGACATCCATTCATATAACTCTACTTGGAAATAACAAAATAATGTCTCATAGAGCTCATGATATAGGTGATATTATACCTATTTATGTGCATGAAACTTGGGTCCAATGTTGAATCCCTGAGCAAAATCATCCTCCATGCTTTTAAGCCAAGTCTCGATGTTGTCCAAGGTTAAGCATTTTTTCATCACATACCATTCTCACAATAGCTTCGAAAGAGGTCCTAAAAATGAAACCAAGATGTATCCTCTTTTACCTTCTCCCTTTACATCTTAAGCATGCCTACCTATCACCCATCAACTGGGTGCTCACCCGAGGTGTGCATGGGTGCCGAGCCCCTCCTTTATGTGAGCTTCATAAAAAATCTTCACCATTAATGGAGGAATGTTTACAGAAACAAGAATACAAGTGGAAGTAATAATACTAGATCTAAGCATAAATGCATCATGAAAAAAACAAAATCATTATAAAAATACAAGGAACCAGATCTAAACCATGAGAAAGGTGAACACTAGGGTTTAAACCTGTAAACATAGATATAGAAAATAACTAGTTATATATACTAAAAATTAGTGTTTAAAGTAGCCGTACTACATCAAAAAGGTCATAGCATACTGAATAGATCAAGGTAATAACATCCTATAACTAGAAACCCTATATTACCCCCTAGATCCATTACATATTTATCACCATGAATCTGCCATTGCATACATACTCAGCCTCTACATATACCCTCTAATCTTTAACTCTCTATGCTAATAATAACCTTGTCTAGATCCAAATGCTCCCATAAATAGGATAAAAGCTCACCTAACCATCATTCCAGAAGTAGGCCCGCATGCCACATGTCATCATATCTTGTATACTCAAGTGTCTAAGCCATGGAGATGCCAGCTAGCCATAATAACCTCCACTTTCCAGCCTGTAACCATAAATATTCTGTGGAATATTGTTTTCTCAAGCCTTAAGTCTCCATGTAAAAACCTTGTCATCAGTACGCTTATCTGCAGCCTCATGTGTTTTACATGTGATGCCCTTTAACTAAAATGTGGCTAAGTCCTTAAACCCTTTACCCCTTTTCTTTCTACAGTGCGCCAATCTACATCTCTTTACGCACCTTCACCCACACACTTTTCTCCATAGTACCTTTCATGCATGCTCATCCTTTGATTCAGGACTTAGTCATTTTTCGGGCTCAACAAGGCTTCCCAGGGATGACCCGTAGATATGAAAAAAAAAATCTTGACTTTTGATTACCTTTATTACATTTTAGGGCTAGAGGAAAATGACACAATGACACTAGTGTGGCCCCTGGGGTGCGCAAGCGTGAAGGGGGCATGTTGGTGTTAAACTAGGTACACCACTATCAAATAAGGAATATGGTTTGTAGCAGGTGCACCTACATTAAAACACAAGCTATGGTGTAGAAATGGAGGTGTAGGCGTAGGGAAGGCCAATGTTAAAATGGGTGCACATGTTCTAAAACACATGCATTGGAGTTAAATTGTTAGTTGTGGATAGATTTAGAAGAATTTAGGATCTTTGTAGAAGAATCTAGTGATGAATAGAGGAAATTTAGATGATGTGTTCTAGAAGAAATGTTGTTAATGAAGTGTGTTTGATATTTGCAGATCAAACTACCAATATTAGAGATGTGTGAGTGGCATGGTCAGCTACGAGCCTACAAGGCTACATTTACACATTGTGAGATTATCTACTTAGAGATCACGCTAGATGTTACAGGTTTGTTGTACGTGGCTCACATGCTAGAGATTACACTGGATCATAACCTTCTCATGACCTTAGCAGAGAGATGGCGGTGCGAGAGCTAGACCTTCAATTTTTTTACTAGCGAGATGAATGTTACATTAAGGATGTGTGGTGTATACTCAGAGTGCCCATCCAGGGTAGTTTGATTACTTACGATGGCATTCACACCCATATTTTATAGTGCATTTTGGAGATGTTTGGCATAGCTAACATACCTCTCCAGTGCATGTCAGTTGACTTGTACAAATGTTTTAGTGATCGTCAGCTCTCATGGATACCAGTATACCTGATGGCTTTTATTAGCGGCATTTTGCTGCCTAATAAGACTGGTGCCCATTTTTCTATGGGTTTGATCAGAGTGATACATGGACTTGTGAGCCGAGAGGTCTACTACTAGGGCTAGTGCTTATTAGGCCACTTATATTCAGATATCCATTTGATAGCATACCACGGTTAGAAGACCATGGGTCATGCAACCTTACTATAGATATGGGCATAGGACCATATTGTGATCGGGCACCAATTAGGAGTGTTACGAGTCAGGTATCCTGACGAGCCATCTGTTATGGGTTGGGTGCCACTGGGAAATGACATTCACGTACATACTGGGGAAACAACATATTATAGGTAGGCATTGGATGAGATATAGCTCCGCATGGTTACATGATGCCCCTATAGATTATATCAGTATCCACAGGATGCCATAGAGCTGAGTACTATAGAGGTAGAGAAATTTATTATTGATAACAAGGACTATATTATTGAGTGGTACAAAGTCAACAGAGTCCAAATACATCTAGGCCACATACATGGGATTCTTGGAGATGAGATGTGGTATGGGCGCAAGTCTAGGGAGACCTTTGACATTGGCCCACATATTAGACCAAAATGAACCCAAGATAGTTTCAGATAGGTGGTCCCACAACCTTGGGTCACGCAGCCGCATGTGGTAGATCCTGGGGAGACTAGAGATTATGGATCATGGTACACTACAATGCTACCATGATGACTTACCATATTGCAGGCGGCCATAAATGTCGGTGTTGTAGCAACAACACAAGGTTTACACGTTAGGGTGCTTAGAGCATAGGCATGGGCACATTCATAGGTAGATCCACAAGTTCAGGGCTAGGGTGCAAATATACAAGTGCCACAATAGGGTTTTCCCCTACAAAAAATTGTATAATGACCAAATCTGATACAAAAATTGAGATAGAAGCAGGTGGTGATACATCCACCACCATCACTGCCTCATATAGCAAGTCTGCCTCATGATGGAGGAGTTATAGGAGATGGAGGAGATAAAGGAGATGGATGGAGTGGAGGAGACAAATGGGGTGGAGGAGATGTATGAGAGTCCCCCTCACATAGTCCAGTAGGTGGGGGATGGAGACTCCTGTTGGTGCCCATTTTGATCCTCTATTTTTTCCCATCTTTCCCCTTTGTTCTACGTGCTCAAAAAACATTTTTCTTCAAGTTTTTTGGTCTGCAAGTTTCCCCATCCAGATTGAATGCTTTAAATGGCCCATAAACTTATTATTTTGGCCTAACTTGAAAGAAAAATACACGTAGGCTCTGTTTTATGCTCTAAAATTCCAAATCCACGGGCCTCTGTCATTTTTTCCAATTTCCCAGCCTGTGGAGCTTGTGTTTGTTCATTTTTTGCATTTTTTCCCTCAAAAATCCTTTGCCATGGTTGAAAATTGCTTTAAAACACATTCCCTTTATTTTTTGACCAAAAAATCCTTCACCCACAAAAAAAATCAAATTCAGGCATCTCTAGTAAATTCTCAAATTTTTGACGGTCGTACGAGTGTCATTTGCCCGTCAAAATTAAGCTCAAATGACGCCTCATATGTGGCCACTTCTGGTTGGACAAGGATCAGCGGGTCTATTTGAAAAACTTAGCATTTTTTGGCTTTGGGCAAAAATTTGCAATTTCCCCCACAACTCCGCAGGACGACACGTGTCACATTCTCATGCGAAGGCAGAGTGGGAGGCTGACGAAGAACTTAGGCATTTTTTTCCTTTTTTGGTGAAAGGGAAAAAGGGTGAGTAAAGGGCCGAGGGTCCGCAATGGAGCAAGGGGAGGACACGTGTCAGACACAGAGGGCAGAGCAGGTCGGCGGGCTGGTGGAGGTGAAATGGAATTTTTCCTTTGTTTACAAAGGGAGTTAAAATGGAAGTTTGAAGTGCAGGTCTGCAAAATGAACCACAAGGAGACACATGGTGGGTAGAGTGGGTCGGTGGAGGAAATGGGGAATTTTTTCCTTTTTTACAAAAGGACTTAGTGTGGAAATTTGAGGCATGGCTCTGTAATGAACCAATGACCGACACGTGGTAGGGAAGAAATCGGAGGCACGGGCCCGCGGAAGAAAAATGGAAAATTTTCCCTTGGCGAAAAAAAGGGTTAAGATATGAAATAAGCTCGTGGAATTTTAGCAATAGAGAACATGGCACGTGTCAAGGATAGAGACGAAGGTGTGGGTCTGTGGGGAAAAAAGTGAAAATTTCCAAATTTCAAAAAAGGGTGGAAATATGCAGAATTAAAGCACGATTTCAATGGGACCCACCATATGCCATGTGTCAGCTCAAAATTTCAAGGGCGGAGGGGTGGAGAAAAAATTCAATTTTTTCCATTTTTCCAAAAATGTTAAAATGTCAAAAATTGAGCCCGAATTCATTTCCAATCGTATTTTGACATGTGGAGGGCCCAAATTGAAGGTGAAAGAGAAAATTAAGGGTAACTATACATTTTCATTTTTGGCTGCCATTTTTGCTCTAGGAAGTGTGGAAATGTGAATTTTGCATCATTTTTCATCAAATTTTTGGTGAATTTGTGTCTTTTGTGCCTACAAAGATCAATGCAAGTGGTTTTAGGGATTAATTTGTAGGTTTGAGGTGTTTTTGAAATAAATTTTTACTCAAGCCAGTGTAAAACATGAAATATCAAATTATAAAGTTACAGAGTCAAATTTTGGAATGATAAGGATGAAATGATGAAATGAAAGGGGTTTGCATGCTTGGATAATGAAAAATGTTCCTTCACAATGGATAATTATGAAGGATTTGTAGTGATTCACCATTTTAGAAACACCTGGAAACTCTTTTTACAAATTTGTTAAATGTCCCTATTTGCGAATCATGTTGGAATTTTGTAACAAACTTGATGAAGGGCATATTATTTTCTTGGGAAATAAGGATCAAATGTAATTGAAAGTTATATAATGCATGTTTTGAGACATGCAAAAGTTCGGAGAAACTTAGAAATTCACGGGAAAATATGGGATGAATCCCATTCTCTGAGAAACTGCCTGAGAATCATTTCTAATTCCTTTTTGCATCAGATTTGTATCATGTTGAGTTGGTTTTACTTGTAAAGCCATCAACAAGCTCTAAGATTGTTCTTATAATATTCCCCTGTTGATAATTTTGGTCATTTTGGATTATTTTGTGTTGTCTCTTGGTAAAATTTGTATGCACTTATAGTTTAGAATGTTTTTAATTTGTGTTTCTTGCTCCTGTTGCAGTCTTGTGTTTAAAATATCTCTTGATCATACATGGTCTCATTTCTTGTTGATAGTTTAGTGGCATCTGCAGTCTCACATTTAGAAGAGCTTTCATCTGATAAAGAGATAAAATTATTTAAAATTACTTTACCTTCCTTGAATTCTGAGATTGTTTTGTAAACCTTTGGGTGCACCTTAGGTCATGATAAAATAGAGATTTATGATTACTTTATTGGTTTATCTACTTCAAGCTTTTGTGGTAGGTTGTCAAAAATTGTGTGGAAACATGCAGATCTGGGCCTCCATTTGGTGCACATATCCTGGTTGAAGGAGTACCTTAATCCATTTGAAGCATTTATGCTGTTTAGGTGTTACAAATTTCTTGCAAAGGTCCTCAAAGAATCTGGCAAATTTTGGTTAGTCTTGTCTAAAATCTCCCACCAAAAATTCATTCAAAATAACTAATCCTACCCCATACTACCCCTGCATTGCATTGTGTGTCAACAAAAGAACACAATCCATTTACAAAAATGCACAAAGCAAATCAGGATCATACCATGTCTCTAGAAGCCTCAGCCTTGTCTTGAAAGCATTTCCATCATTTAGTAGTGACAACTCTGTTGAGTTTGAATAATGAAAAATTGATCATGTTTTCCCAAGGCCATCTCCATACAATATGCACAGTATAAGGATATCTCCACCTCCTTAAAAAAAGAGAGGCTGCAATATAGGTTCTCTTACCTTGGTTGAAAGGTACAACCTAAAATAGTGAGGATTAGATCAAAATCCTTTCAAGGTGCTACCCACTTCTTCAAAGCCTGAGTACTAAAAAGTCAGATAAATTCCTTCCTTAGCAACAAAATGACATATAAATCATTTATCTACCTCTGAGTGTCTTGTAAAATCCATGATGCTGCTCAAGTTGTGAAGGAGATTAAATCTAGGTACCAACACCCAAATGGCACCATTGTCGGGACTGTTTTGAATTCTTGGGAAATAATTTGCATTGCTGTGATTGATTTGCTGATTCATTGCTAGTCCATATTTACTTAGCCTGTCAACAACACTTTCTGGCACCGTTGCGGGGACATTATTCAATATTTCATTATTTTAGATCCCTGGTAATACTTATTCTATGATTTATGTGCAATTACAAAACTGAGTATCATTTTCTAATCAGATTTGTAAGGATTGAGTGAAGATATAAGTTTTGCCTGCAAATTTTATTAGTTTCCATCAGTAGTTGAACTTCATTTGCATTTGTGATTGATAAATTCAAAGAAAGGAAGGTCTGATTTATAAATTTTGGCAATATTTTCAGTGCTGATAGATATTTGATAGAGTATTTTAGTGCATTTGCACAACTAGGGTGAAATTCCTTAGTGGTGACTCCATGTTGTTCTGATCTTGATAAGTGTAGACATTAAAATCAGGTCACACTCCCCTTTTGTACCTCGACCAATAAGTACCCTTTATTACATTTACCTAGTCATGACCCCCTTCACCCCATTAATATTAATTTAATTACTCTAATTAAATTAATTCATTATCCTCACTATATTTATTATTTAAATATCTTATTTAAATAATATCCACACATACACTTCACTTAGACACCTCACCAAGCCAACTCAACCTAAGACCTATTCTTAGTAAGTTGCCATAACTAACTAAGACTTACCCAAACCCTAAAAATCAATGCCTACATTCCCTCTAACCACATTCCCACATGCTCACAAGAGGCTCTGAGTCTAATCCGTGGGATAATGGCATGAGATCCAAGGAAATCAGGAGGATCTCCCTAGTTTAGTAAACCTAGGAAATCCTGTCTTGACAGATGTCGGTTGCCCCTAACCATCGCCGGTTAAGCCAGACTACCGTCGGTTACCCCATTTTAACCCCTAAACTACCTTATTCTCAAGGTTAGAAAAAATTGGGAGAAATTTGACGAGCAAGAACACATCTCAAAGAGATAACGCATCTTCAGGGAGAAAATTCTAGTGAAAAATTACATCCAAGGAAGGAGATTGAGCATCCTCTCCTGCACAACCATCCTAGCCATGATCTGATCTATCCAAGCAAAGAGGAGTGTGCATACAGGCCATGCAGAATATTTTCTTTAGTTGGTGATCACTTGTAGCCTTCAAACCCATCACCAGCATCTCTATCCCTCACACATCCGAAAAAGAATCCAAGTAAGTATAACATCATACTTTCTTGGTTTATTTCATTTCATCATCATTTTATCATCCATTGTTTATCTTGCCCCCTATTGACCTTATTTGACATTTTCACCTCCATATACCCATTAAAACCTTGTGAAAGACTACTCCAGTAACCCAATATTTCACCCCAACTCACCAAAGTCCTTTGTGTGATCACAAAGGAGACCAAAAGCTTGTTCTGTGACATTTTCAGATCTCACAGTAACTGGCACCGGTTACACATAACAGCCGTCGGTCACCCCTGACAGACACCGGTCTATGTATTTTCCCACACAACCTAGAATAGTGACCTACCCACCTAATTTCACCTCACCCTCATTCACCTGTGATCTACCCGAGACCTCTACCAAACCTACAGTGACCCAGAACCAATCATTTGACCTTTGGATTTTATTCTAGCTTAGCCTGTTAGATTAGATCTATTTCTTATTGTGTTTTTAAGTGAGATACCTAATTCATTTTAAATTACAATAGGACTTACTTTTTTTACAGCATTAAATTTTTTAAAACAGTGGATTGATAGCCATCTAGGAAGTATCATACTTCTCGGATCTAGCATATGCTAGGTAGTTCACTTCCCATATTGTTTAATTCCTTCTGGTGGTCTTGTTTTCATTATAGGTAGTTCCTCATAGCCAAAAGGAAGCTCTCACGATTAGATGTGGATCCGAAATTCATACGCACACAATAACCCATCAACCAACATTTGAATAGGTATTCCTCTTACACCTGTTACCCTATCTGTTTCGTCAACACTTTAAAGAAATGATTTAAGAATTAGGTGAAACATTTTGGCATGCCTGGTGGGACCCATATGGGGTTCCTTACATTTCAATCATTTCTAGGAAAAAATTGTGTGTTTTTTTCCCTTCTGAAAAGTGTACACACTAATTTTCTTCCCTGGTAATCCACCTTTTCTTTCTATTTGCTCTAAAGGAAACTTTTTCTTTTGGTGTAATTAAAAAGAACCATTTCTTCATGTTTTTTACATTGTAGTGAAAGAGCATCCATCTTCCTCTTCACCTTATTGTGTCATCCAATTTCACATTTTTGATTTGGGTTTAAAAATAAGTGCATTCCATTCTAATTTATTGCATTAGCTCACATTAATTGAGGGTAACCTATACACTGGAATTCATGACCAGCTGATGGTTGACAAAAAAATCATAGAAAAGCACTTCTATCCTTGTCTCTTTCTTTGAGTCTTGCCAAACCACACAAAAATTCAAAATATATACATTCTTAAACAACATCATACCTGGAAGAAGTTGTAGGTGATCACACAATCACGACACAATGGGCACCTAGCTCGCTGTTCTGTCGAGTCATACTTCAGAGCGAAGCCCACCCCCACCATAACATACCTGAAACCTCACCTTTTAGATCTCCTTCTTTGTAGGAAGCCATCCTCACAAAAAACTCTATTTCAAAATTCATGTGTCAGTCCCTAAATAGCATAAGCTAAACAAACATAATAGAAAGGGCACTCCTAGGATCACATTTTCTTAGTGTTTTTACTTGGCTTACGTTTTGAGGTGAGAGATCACATTCATCACTTTTTTTTGTTCATCCTTGCACGATCCTCATCATAGCTGGTGTATTCCAGCTTCACCTGAGTGTTTTTGGGCCATATCATCATCATTCTCAGAATTTTACGTATGATTCTACATCAGATTTTAATTCACAACCACTTTCTTTAATCACTATTTCAATTTCACAATAACCGCCATTGGTTATACCCAATTGACATCGGTTCCAAGTCCTTTTTCTAACCTACTCAAAAGGACATTTTTATTCATTTTATTCCACTTTTCATAGTCCCTGTCACTACCATCATACCCATTGACATTGTAAACATCATTAAATTTGGCATACCTGTCAGATTTCACCTTCTGCCTTGTTTTTCACTCACTGTCCATTTTCTACAGAGACCGACAACGGTTACCCCTGACCAGGGTCGGTTTTCCCTAACCGGCATCAGTTAGCCTGTTTCACATTCCAACCACCATTTGGTTCTTAATCCACTTTTTGTCACCAGATTCACCTGTTCCTGCTGTTCTCTGTGTCATTTATAGAGAAGCAACCCTACCTGATTAGTACTGGTTCACATGGTGCTGACCCGAAGACAAGCAAGTGCCCTCGTATTTCATGCCAATTGTCAACCACTCCCACCTAGTCCTTCACCACCTTCCATTTTATCACGAGCCATGGATCCCATCTAGCATATTACTATCGCTATCAGAGATGAGGAGATCGCACGACTCCTTGACCAGAACCCTGCCACCTTGCAGTTTTATATTTCTCACTCATCCACTCGAGACACCTCGGGTCAGTTGATATATGGCATGCCTGTATCTATCCGCCTGACTCTTGCACCCACTCCTGCATCGGCCCCATCTGGCTCCATGCTGCCCGCATCCACCTTACCCCTAGTCATTTCACAGTTAGGTCCTATACCTGCTATGACTGCCACATCTGTTACCTCTATGGCCCTTGTTACATCCAATGTACCCTTGATGACTACCCCAAACAACCTCATCTACCCCGAATTTCTCACACATACTTGTAGCTACATTACCACCTCCACTGTCGGTGACCCCTACCCCATTTCAGAACGTGGTTCTTTCCATTCCACAATCATTAGCCCTTATTGCCACTAGGGTTACCATGACCCTTCCACCCCCATATACATACTACCAACAACCTCCTGTTTCATCCATTATTCATTCCGGGTACGTACCCCCTATTTCACTACCTTCTTCTCCACCACCCTACATGGCAGCCCCATACACTGGAGTGCCACCCCTGTTATATGCCCAAAACCAACCTTCTCATGCTATGGGAGGCATCCAATCATCACAACCCACCAACGACCTAATTAAATTGATGTTGGACAAGATGCAGACATTGGAGGCATCAGTTTCTGGCTCCCGCAACACTCTCACCTACAACGAGATTTACAATGAGCCTATTCACCCATCCATTCCTATCCATTCATACCCTGTGCATTGGGAAATGCCTAAATTCAATCATTTCAATAGCAAAGAAGACCCACAACAACATTTGCAGTCGTTCAAACATGGGTGTTATCTGATCGCTCATGATGATGCCTTGCTTTTGAGAACCTTTCCCATGTCCCTCACTGGACCTGCATTAGATTGGTATAGTGGGTTACCTAAACACTCTATATTCTCATTCAATCAGGTAGCCCAAGCCTTCTTGGATCATTTCTCTATCAATATCATCAAGAAGGTTACCATGACCGATCTATATTCCACACGTTAGTATGAGGATGAATCTATCGTAGATATTGTCGCTTACTGGCACAGCCTGATCAATCAACTTACCTTCCAACTACCACAAACTAAACTCATTGAGCTCTTCACATGGGCTTGTGCTAGACATATCTCCTCAACCTTGTAGGTCCAAACCTTCTGAACATTTGATGAGGCATTCAATATGGCACGAAAGTTAGAGATTCGGGCCATCAAAGAGAAGAAAATCCAATTACGCAATAAGACTTCAGTATTCAAGTCAAATGATACCTCTTCTTCTTCCAAACTAAAAACTAATTATTCAAAAGCTAAGGGCACTGCTAATGCAGTGGTACTCAAGGCCTACCCAGCTCATCCGTCAAATCAGGCTACACCCTCATCTAATCTCTCACCTGTCCAGATTTTTCAATTCAGACGAGAGTAGTGAAAATATACCCCAATTGGGGAACCTTACTCTTCTGTCTTAGAAAATCTTATCAAAGCCAGAGCCATCACCCTTCCACCTATAAAACCACACACTGGTTTTGACCCTGCTCGCCCCATGCCCACATGGTATAAAGAACATGATTTCTGTAACTATCATCGAGTAAAGGGTCATAGTGGCGACAACTACATCACTTTCAAAAATATTTTCCAAGAAATGCTTGAGAAAGGTGAGTTAACTATGGATAATCCCAATGCCACCCCCAACCAAAATCTACAAATCTTCAAAAAACCATTTCCCAACCATGCCCCTTCATCCAATCAAACCAGTGAGACATCAACTCACGATACCCATACCCGCAAGGTTCATGCTATCTTTAATGAGGTACCTGTCACCTCCCAATTACCCCATATTCCTTCCATAGAGGAGATCCTAGCCCAAAATCCTCCTTCCACATTGGAACCAACCTCTCCTGTTCCTTCACCAATAGAGGAACACCTTTCATCTCCTTCATCACCAACGGAGGGGTCTTCCGCTAACATTGAGCCCATCTCACCCCTAGCTTCACCACTTAGAGAACCTTTACCTACAGTACCTCCTCCACCCATAGAGGAGCTCCCATTACCTCCTCCACCCACAGAGGAGCACCCATTTCCTCCTCCACCCACAGAGGTGTGCCCATCTGTTCCTCCACTTATAGAGGAGCTCCCATCATCTCCTCCACCTATCATCGACCCAGTTGAGATACCTTTGCCTCTTGGCAAGCATTCTCCATCAGCTACCCAGAATCCCGCTGACCTACTTTCAACTCTCTTACCCACGGAAGCTGAAGCTAGCCAATTCCCCGTCTCTAAGATATATTTTATGGGAATTTCCATTAGGTCCTCACAAACTCCACCCAAAGACATGACGTTCTCATGTTTGGCTGATCACTTAGATTATGTGGATAGGGCTTTACTATGGGGGCACTTCTTACTCCCCGTCTCAACACAGATGCAGAGATCCCTTGCTGATACCTCCACTATCTACCCAAACACATTTCGACCAATCAAACCAAATACAACCACCTCTATCACAACCCCTTCCACTGATACCTATTAGTGCTCAAACCACACCCTTACCCATAACCCAACCTACATCTAAACCCAAACCCACACCTACAACATTTGCCTCAACTAAACCTATTACCACTTTAGGGGTCACCCCGACCACCAGCCTTACTCATCCACCTATTAAACTAGATTTAGCTACATCCTCCAATGTCAATACCACACCTACTCTGACACCCAAACCAAAGAAACAAACTCATCAACCTCATACCCTGACCACACCAATCACACCCACACTTGTCCCATCTAACTTAAGACCTCAGCTACCTAACATGGTTGAGAAACCTTCACCCATCCATACACCAATAACACAACAACCCATTCCTTCCTCAAAAATATCTAACCTACCCAAGCACACAACAAGACTTACACCTGCACCTAGAGTCCTTTTACCACTAATACCTCTAATACCCTTAGCTATTGCTTCACTACCCACTACACTTCAGTCATTATCCCTCACACCCCAAGTATGACCCATGTCATCTACCTTCACAGCACCCCTGTTATCCCCATGGGTAACTCACCCTCTTCCTCCATCTACTTTTCCTTCTAGACCTCGTACACCCACATCACCTTTACCCAAGAAAGTGCAACCCAAAAACAAAACCCCACTACCCCACAATAAGGTAGTCAAAACAACCACACACCCTCCTACCCATTCATCTATTGTACCCCTACCCAGACAAACACGATCGATACCTAAAACCACACCGGTACCTAAACCCATAGCTTGACCCGTTCCTCTCTTCCAAAAATAGTTCCTTGACAATCAACCACACCTGCACCCAAACCCACATTCAATTCCCATTATGATCCGCTAGCAGGATCCTATGCCAAAATTTTAACCAACCTCCTCGAGACCTCTGTTATCACATTACCACCACTCCGACCTTACGACCCCCTCAAACCCAAGCCAAAAGGGTTTGATGATACTAAAATTTACACATACCATCGTGTGCCAGGGCATGATGTGGAGAACTACAAGGCCTTGAAAACCATCCTTATCCAATTGTGTCCACCAGAAACCAACTTTGATGATGACGACCTTCTTGACAAGGATCCTGTTTCACCGACACCCATTCCCACACTGCCCACTCAACAACCACAACCTCCACCCTCACCAATCCTAGAGCAACCCTCAAGATTTGAAATTAACATGTATCACATCAGAGAACTTGCCACACCACCACCCCAATGTCGTTGTGCCTAGCTCACCTCACAAGGCTTTTCTCCTCCAGTAGGTTTTTTCCCTTCATGTCGTTATACCACTCATCCTACACCTTCTCCATTTGCCAACTCCCCTCAAATCAACATGATACACGTCACTACATGTGCGCAGAAGGGAAAAGAAAAGGAAACTGACCTACCAACCAATCCTATACCCAACATACCATCTGCACCCATACCTAAAATAACTATCCGTGGCCCCACGTACCCCATTTCTAATGGCGTCACACATCACACCATGCTCAAACAATTACACCAATCTCCCCTCAAAATGTCCTTATATGACCTCATCCAAACCTCAAAATCCCATCGTCAAGCCCTCATGGAGGTTCTTCAATCTATTGAGGTTTTACCCAATGACCCTACACCCGTAGCCTCCATTATCACACCCCATCATGTGGCCTCTCTCACCAAATTACCATCTTCATCTTCACACCATCTTGTTCACTAAGTGGCCTCCCTTAGCTTCTCAGAGGAAGAGATCACGCCACACCAAAATGATGACCTAGACCCAACCCTCTTCATCTCCATCCACATTGATGACATACGGGTATGCCGTGTGATGATTGATGGAGGTGCTAGCATTAACATCATTTCATCCCATGCATTTGCTCAAATGTGCATACCTGACAATTACATGCATAAACATCTGGTCATGTTGCATTCATTCAATGATGCTATCACCTCCACACTAGGAACTGTCATCCTTCACATTCACGTGGGCCCCCACACTATTCCAGAATTGTTTTACATTTTGGAGGGGGAATTCCAATATAACTTGTTGCTTGGTAGACCCTGGATCCATGTCATGGGTTGCGTTCCTTCCACTTTGCATCGTTGTGTAAAGTTTGAACAAGAAGGACACACTTATACCATTCCAGCTGACCCATCACCTTTCAAAACATGCAACATGCTTTACCGACCTAATGATGTGCTCATACCTGTCAAGCCGTCTACCTCCACGTAACCAATACCACTTCACCTACACCTCCACCTACTAGTACAACCACTACTTTCACCGCACATACCTCCTCCATTCCTACCACTACTATAACCTCCATGGCTGACCCATTAGCTTCCCAATCTGTTAACTCCACCTCTACATCAACCTCTGACACATCATCCATTCCAGCTACCTACATACCAACCACTGACCCCTTGGAGGGTGTTTTCAATGCCTCACTCTAGGGGAGTACCACCTATATAGTGTCAACACATTCCTTACTCCGCATGAGTATGGAAGCCTTCACCAACACCCTCATTATGATCACCACATAGGAGAATGCCTCGTTTATGGTCCTCCTCATCTTCGTACTAGTCTCACCTATGGGGGACTTGATACTACCACTTACACACCTGAACCACCATCACAAACCCACCCATTTTCTGCTGACTTCCAATCACTTACCAATCGTCATTTCACCCACACCTTCCTACACCGTTGTGTGTGGAAGGGTTTTGGTTTTGGATTTTATGAGCAAGGCCACCATACTGTTATTCCATGTACCACCCACAAACATAACAACCATAGTGGTATCAGCTTCCCCGAACCTCCTACCAAACAGGCTCGCATTGAACTCATTGAGGACCCTAGCCCTTCTCCACCTTCATCTTCATCACCACCTTCACCAGTTCCACCTTCATCACCACCCTCACCAAAGGAGTCGATGGATCTTGAATCTATCCCCCCTAACTCTTTTTTTTCATAAACACCATTTCCTTAGGGCATTTGACTTATCAACGCGAAGGTAAGGCCCCTTCCACTCTTCCATTCCTGTATCCTGAAATGATTGATGATGACACACCTACAATTAACGTCGTTCAATGTTAGGATGATGAATCCATACTCACCTACCTTGGTGTAGAAGACTCATATATTCATCGGTCGTTACCCTCTGAGATGCAAACCATGTTGAATGAATTGACTATCGAGATCAACATTCATACTCAGGATGACCCACACATCCTAAAGATCAGACAATCTTTAGATGCTGCTGAACAGGAAGCCATCACTTCTTTTCTTCGAGATCATAACCATGCTTTCGCTTGGTCTTACGCAGACATGCCCGGTATTGACCCCACCATAGTGGTCCACAATATCGTAACCATTCCCGATGCCAAACCTATCAAACAAAAGCTGAGGAAAATGCACCCTCGCATTGCTCTTCTTGTCAAAGAAGAACTTCAGTGCCTTCTTTCCATTTCCTTCATCTTACCCATTGATTATCCTCGTTGGATTTCTAACATTGTCCCTATTACTAAAGCAACAGGGGGACTCCGCATTTGCATGGACTTCCGTGACCTCAACCTAGCCTTCCCAAAAGATGACTTTCCCTTGCCCAGTATTGATCAACTAGTTGACCTCACCACTAGTCATGAGATGCTCTCACTCATGGATGGCTTCTCAGGTTATAACCAAATTTTTCTTGCCCCAGAAGATCAACACAAGACTGCATTCATCACCCCTTGGGGAACCTTTTGCTATCGAGTCATGCCTTTTGGCCTTAAAAATGTTGGTGCTACATATCAACATGCTATGACTTACATCTTCCATGATATCATGCATCGCATATTGGAAGATTACGTGGATGATCTCTTGGCCAAATCTAAATGTCGCTCTAAGCACCTCACCGTCCTCGAAACCATCTTTGACCACCTCATTAAATATTGTGTCCACCTTCAGCCTAAAAAGTGCATCTTCATGGTTCTCTCAGGAAAGCTCCTGGGATTTATTGTTTCCCTCCATGGTATAGAAGTTGACCCTGCTAAAGTCAAGGCCATCCTCAAAATGCCTCCACCCACTAACCTTTTCCAACTCCGTAGCCTGCAAGGTAAATTGCAGTCCATTTGCCATTTCATTTCACAATTATCTAATCGGTGTCAACCATTTCATCATCTGCTTAGGAAGGATGTATCCTTTAAATGGGGTGATGACTGTCACAAAGCTTTTGAGGCCCTAAAACAATACCTTCTCCAACCACCCATACTCATTCCACCTAAAGACGATCAACCTTTTTACCTATACATATCAGCTACCGATCATTCCTTGGGAGCCATGCTCACTCATCGCGATGAACAACACAGGGAGTAGGCGGTTTATTACATAAGCCATACTCTTTTGGACTATGAAACCCGATACAACCATCCAGAAAAACTTTTCTTAGCCTTAGTTTTCGTTGCCACCAAACTCCGCCATTACCTACTCAACCACAAAACCTATGTCATGACCAACACCGATCCCTTACACTTCATGTATGCCAAACCTTATCAAAATCAGCATGCCACATGATGGCTTATGCTTTTAGCTGATCTTGACCTCAAATTCATTCATCAAAAGTCCATCAAGGGCCAAGCTATCATCGACCAACTGGCCAACGCACCTATTTCTGGGGATCAACCCTCTAATTTTGACTTTCCCGATGAGTCAATTGCTACTCTTTCCCTGGACGAACCCCCTTACCAAATGACACTGTTCTTCGATGGTTCCAAGTGTCAGCATGGGGGTGGGGTTGGTATTATCCTCATTCCTCTCGATGGAGAACCCATGCCTTTTTCTTTCAAACTATACTTCAAATTCACCAACAATATTGCCTGAGTACGAAGCACTCGTACTAGGTCTCCAAGCCGCATATGCCCTAGATGTCAAATCAATCCACATCTTTGGTGATTCACAATTGGTCGTCAACCAAGTCAATGGTATGTACCAATGTCATAACGAGATACTTCAAAAGTATAAACATCATGTAGACATACTTTTGACCACCTTTGATCGTTACACCCTTCAAACCATCCCACGTTCAACCAACAAATTTGTCGATACCATGGCCTGCTTAGCTTCCCAAATACCCACTTCCCCTGCCGATTCCAAAATCTTTGTCACCATACAATGCCTCCATTCACCTTCTTATTTACCTCACGATGTTTACTCAATCAGAACCGACACCCCTGACCTGAGTGACCTTTGGTATAAACAATACTCTGACTACCTTTCTCTCTCCATCTTACATCCTAATCTCACCCGTAATGGAAAACGTGCCTTTCTTAAAAAGGTCTCTCGTTTCATCATTCTAGGGGGACTCCTCTATAAGTGCGGCTTTGATGGTATTCTCTTACGATGCCTCACAAGTTTTGAAATTCCTTATACCATTAAGGAGGTTCATGATGGCATATGTGGAGGTCACTTTAGTGGCCTTGCTGTTGCTAAGCGTATTCTTCACCTAGGCTATTACTGGCCGACCCTTAACCATGATTGTTGTGACTATGTCAAACGTTGTGTAAAATGTCAACAACATTCCAACCTTCATCATACACCTAGTCATGCCTTACAGGTCACTCGTGACCTTTGGCCCTTCTCTCAATGGGGTTTGGATCTTGTCAGAGAAATCAATCCTCATTCTTCCCAATGCCATCAATGGATCATAACTGCTACCGAATACTACACAAAATGGGTGGAAGCCATACCACTCATCTCCACAAAAGCTGAGAAGATATGTGAGTTCATTAACCATCACATCATTTTTCACTTTGGTGTTCCTCATCGCCTCATCACTGACAATGGAAAACAATTCAAAAACAAAACATTGCAAAAACTTTACGACACCTTCGGCATTCAGCTTAGTTTCTCATCACCTTATTACCCACAAACCAACGGCCAAGCCAAATCCACTAACAAAAACCTCAACAAAATTCTCATGAAAGTGGTTGACGATACTGGGAAGGATTGGCATATGCACATTCCTTTTTCCCTATGGGCATACCACACTAGTATTCACACTTCCACTACGGCCACACCCTTTTCACTGGTCTACGGTACAGAGGCTGTTCTACCTCTCAAAGTCTAGATCCCCTCACTCCGCATTTCTCTCCATGACATGCTTACTGATGATGAATTTCATCAAGACCACTTAGCACAACTAGAGTTATTAGATGAAATGTCATCTTAATGCTCTGGATCACCTTCAAGTTTACCAACAACGTATCAAACGTGCTTATGAAAAACGTGTTCATGAACGAACCTTCCAAGTCAGTGACCTTGTCTTGAAAGAAAATCAACACGTAACCAAAGCAGAAAAAAGTAAACGGGGAAAATTCACTCCTAATTGGCTTGGACCATACATCGTAACTCATACCTATGGATCAGGTGCCTATCGTTTATCCTCACTTGATGGTAAACCCGAACCTGAGCCCCTTAACGCATTACATCTTTGACCATTCTATTGTTGACTCGTTGTCCTACCTCACCCTTTGTCTCTTTATAGGCTCATCCCTTGAGCGCTATCCACTCCATACACCTCCCTAATGATTAAACAAGAATCATGTGAGTACCCGTCACTTGTTATCTTCTCTTGAATATGTGTACCACGGCACTGCACATAACATGATTCTCATGGATACTTTTCATCTACCTTTAGATGAGATCCCATGGTTGTTCCACCTTGCCTTTTGAACAAGAGTCCTATCCTCCACCTTGGTCTTGTCCATGACTTCAATGACCTCACATGGGACCAAACTCCTTGAGTCAAACTTCTAATAAAAGATGACTCCCTCAAAAGGACATCTTCCTCTCAAAAAAATTGCTGCTATAAATAGACTGCTCCCTCAAAGGACAGCTATGTGAAGATTTTAACAAAAAAAAACAAGAGAAACCGAAGCTTCCCGCATCGATCAGCTTCACGAAGACCTCAAGGAGTACCATATTATTTATCCCATATAGACTTCCCGCATCGATCAGTCTATCAAAACAAAAAAATTTTAGTCATGGACTTGCCCATTGTGACCTAGGACCTCTTGCCCAAAAGCCCTGTCACTCAAAACATATAAAATTAGCTACCTTTCACCCTCCTTACAACTTCCACTCTCATTGTTTCAATTGCCTCAAGGGACATCTTGGAATTTAGACATTTGGTGATCCTGTGACTACCTTCATCATAGAACAGTTAATCGTGCAATGCCTTTCGGGTCTTATGTTCCTCACCTCCTCCAAGGTATGATCTACTCGGTATGATCCTACCCAATCAGGTGGATTTATTGCCCCCTCTTATCTTTTAACCATATTTGTTTATGTTTTGATTACCTTATATAGGACTTGGTCCTCGACGCTTACCTTTGAGGTAATCCTCCCCTTTTTCCATAATCACCTTCACCTGCATCATTTTACCTATAATCTACCCACACCTATTAAACCTAAACCCACAACATGCCCAAAAACCTACCAACTCATTTTCATATTCTTCCCTAGCTCATGGGAGAACTACATCGGCTTGAGGTCCCTTTTTTCCAGAACTATGTAGGTAGCACTCCGAGGGCATGGGGCCCTTGGAGGTTAGCTCAGCCATTCTCTACCCTAAAATAATTCATCAACCATGCCTAACTCACCATTTACATCACATTTCACTTAGTTCCCCTTTTATAACAAAATTGGAAATTAAGCCACATACATAACAAGTTGCTTACCACAGCATACATTTATTACACCTACCATCCCTCTATCATCACTATGCATAGATTATACAACATTTCACATATGACCCATAGTATCATTCATTGCAAACAATAATGAATCATAACTAAACCTGACTCGATCCATGCCTATAACCTGACTCGAGCCATGCCTATAACTTGACTCAATCCATGCCTAACAAAACCTGACTCAATCCATGCCTATAACTTGACTCGATCCATGCCTATAACCTGACTCGATTCATGCCTAACCAAACCTGACTCGATCCATGCCTATAACCTAACTCGATCCATGCCTATAACCTGACTCGATCCATGCCTAAACCAACCTAACTCCATCATGCCTAACTCACCTAATTTCAAACCACATTAAAGTAATAAATCCATATCTCATCTAACACAAACCATAAACCAATGTCTCATACAAATCACGAAATACCATGAATCTCATCATACAAATCAATAAATGTGTATCTCAATATACATGTCTATCTCATCCTGTCCATCATCTCAAAAATGTTGGCACAAAAGCCGATATATATATATATATATATATAATACAAAATGTCATCGGCACACAGGCCGGTCTCATATATACAAAAAGAATGAATGAATCAATACAAAATATCTTCGGCACACAGGCTGGTATATGCTCAAAATAAAAAAAAATCATTCATACATCCTCACTGTCTTTGGCACGCAGGCCGATATGTGATAAAAAATATAACTACCTTTGGCACGCAGGCTAGTATATATATCTAAAAATCACTAGTATACATAAAAATCAGGTGACCACATCTCAGGCATCTCGCCGGATGTCCTCCATCTCTATGTCACCTGCACCCTTGGCCTCCTGTGTCCCTACTGGCACATCACCTAGCTCTGGTCGCCGTGCACTGGTGGCCTCTCCCTGATCGGGCCTCAAAGCTTGTTGACCTCCTATTCTCTCCACACTATGTGTGTAGGATCTCGTCCTCCCACTGGACACCTGCTATGATCTGTAATCTCCATAGGATAGGAAGTCTATCCCGGCTGCCATGAGCTGATCCTAATAATATCTTGCCTCACCTAGGGCATCCAATAACGTAGATACAAACATGCTATATGGTGGTCCCATAGGTCTCAACCCCTATACCTGCCCTGTAGTGACCTACCGTGCACTAGCCTATGAACTGGTACTAGCTCCCTGTGCCTGTGGTGGTACCCCCTGCCCTTGTGCCTGTATCTGGGCATTTAAGGCTCCAATCTATGCCTGTACTGTGGCCAACTGGCCCTGTAAACCTGCCACTTGAGCCAGTAAGGCTGCCACCTGACCATCTCTATCTCCATCTCCTCCATCTCCTCCATCTCCTCCATCTCCATCTGGGCCTGCAAACTGACCCTCGTAGCTCTACTACCTATGTCTGACCCCTCTACCTATGTCTGGGTATATCTATCCATGTGATTATCATCGATACCTACCCCTATAGGGCATCTCTCTGCACTGTAATGGTAGCTAAGTCAGGCTGCCCCATTCTAGGTGGTATGGCTCGTAATTGAGCCGCCCACCACTACTTATACCTATCTGTACATCTAGCGTCATCTATCCACCAATCCACTGGCTACTCCTCCTCCCCTATAGGCACTGTAGGCTGTGGTAGAGGTAGAGGCCTCTCCACGTCATCTCTCTGATACTATGGGAAGGATGGAGGAATATCCTGTACAAGCCTGAACTGCCGCCGGACCCTATCTACCGGGATCATCTCATCCTCCCTGGCATGGTGACCCTATATCCACCTCTCTAGCTGGAGCTCAGCTAGCTCCTCATGCATGTGCCTATATGAGGGGAATCCCACATATGGCCTCCAGATAATGTCCACTTCGGACAACCCCTCCAACAACTACCGAAAATGGGCCACATCATATGTTAGCCTATCTGATCTCCTCTCTCCTACAACTGGCACCCATCTCCTGTATCCCACCCACACACATCTCATGAGAAATGCATCTACTCGGGGAATCCCTATAGGTCAAAAACAAACTATGTGCTCGTCAGCTTAGCAGTGTAGTATAAAGGTACAACACAGGCTAAACCTGTGCAACCGCCCATATGCCCACAACTCTCTATATAGCTGCACCAAGAATGCTGGTGCATAGGAAAAGCATGTCTCATGCACCATCATATCGTGGAGCACCCCCATCAGTGATCAGGGAAAGCATCCACCCTCTGCATCTGGCAGTGCATAGCAACACACTACCTCCATTAATAGAACCACTAGCCTCGTCTCATCTAGACGGGCTAGGGACATCTCTCCATAGCTCAAATTGGCACTATGGAATCTTAGATCCACAGCCCCCTCCCTAAAAATTGTCTCGATCAGCTCCTCTGAGGCATCATAGGAGATAGAGTAAACTTGGGCACCTAATATGGGTAACTGTAAAATTCAGAACATGTCCTCCAGGGTGATAGTCATCTCACCCGTTGGAAGGTGGAACGTGTTGGTCGTGGAGTCCCATCTATCGATGAGCATGACCATCAAGTTGGGCTACCGAACAACATGTCGGTAGCACCAAATCCCACTCAAGCCCACTACCTCCACATGCTATAGCTCTAAAGGGGTCGCTAAGCCATGTAATGTCACCAGTAGAGGTGGAACCCTATCCCGCATGTGTAACTGCGCTCTCCCCTGCATCCAATCCAAGCACAACATTAATCCCTATTTACCATGACCATATTCACCAATTATCATTACCCTCCACCCTATTTTTACCCTACCCATCTCAACCACCTAACCTACATCACCTTTGCACCCTTGTGCCTAAAATCATGACTGGTACCAATTTATTCTAACTGACTTAGGTCACCTTTAAACCGGCATCAGTCACCTGTTTGGTGATCGATACCAGTTCATATTTACCGACCATGGTTACCACTTAACCGGCATTGGTCACCTGTTTGGTGACTGATGCCTGGTTTTTACCAACTGACGCCAGCCAAGATTGACCAACGCTGGTCATTGTCATGGAAAAATCCGTGACTTCATGAACCCCCCTTTTTTAAAAACCCTCCCACCTGTCCCTTTTACCCCACCTACAATGACCTACACTACCCCAAATACCCCTACCCACCCCACCTATACAATTTACTACCCTCCCCCCCTCTTTTTTTTGCCTGTTCTTCCCCCCATACCCAACATTTAACTTTTTCCCACCCGTAAAAAACGAAACACCCACAACACCCTATAACTAACCACTACCAAATCTTCTAAAATATTTAATCAACCATGTAGAGTTCGACACTTACCTTGTCGTGCTGCCGTCGTCTTAGATGACACATCTGGCCCCTGTGCTGGTGGTCCACCTGATCCCTCTCCATCCTATGCCATCACTGAATAACTACCCATAACCTCTAACCAATCAACTCTCTCACCCTGATCCCGTGGACCCATTACTCACCAACCAAACCCTCTTCAAATCACACTGCCAACTCATTGTCCCATTTCCTCCAGACAATTTTCTCTCTTTTCTCTCTTTTTTGTCATTTATTCACTTCATAAATAACAAATAAATAATAAAAACGTGGATTTTTTGTTTTTATAACAAACCCAACCTAACCGACGTTGGTTCCCCTTGATCGACATTAGTCTTGTGCCCTACCTTACCGTTATCAGTTTTCCTATACCCACATCGGTTATCCATGACCGCCATCGGTCACCCTCACCTACACATTGCCCTTACTTTGCCATTTTACCGCACCCTTTACCTTTCTCCTTTACCCCATCCAACCTTTACCCAACCCATTTTCCTTACCTTTCTTGACCTCATCACTTGCCTACCTCCATTTGTCCTCCTTTGGGGACTTCTTATTATTTTACCCCTACCTTGGCCTTAACTCATGCCATGTGACCTAGATATTTAGACCTGGACCATCGCTAGTGACCTTTGACCTCATGTGTTTACTATACATTGCGGCACTATTACCTATGTTGATTGACCTAATGACCTTACCTAGCCTATTGCCATGACCATTTATCTTGACCCTACCTTTGGTGTACTAGAACATACCTAAACGTTCATGCACCTAACCTACATTGTGTTTCTTGACCATATCCTATACCTTGGATACCGGATTCACTTCAACCTTGTTTGGATAAACCTATCGACCTTAGACAATGTAGAGTTTTCCTACTCTTCAACCCGGTAGCGTGCTGCAATTTATACATGTGCGTGCATTTGAATGTTTCTATCTGTGACCCTGACCCATTACCTCAGATTACCTGAGTAGAACTTTCACCCCTTTTTCCCTTATACCCACTTGCCTTTTCCTCACATTTACCTTTTATCAAACCACTCACCGCTTCAGCCTACTACCTTGTCAGATCTTAGTTTGAGGGGGATCACCTTCACCCGACACATGGGGAAACCACATCTTATTTTTGTTAGCACTCACTTACCAATACAAGCTACACAACAAAAAGGGGCAAAATGTAGACACTAAAATCTAGGTCACACTCCCCTTTGGTCCCTCAACCATATAAGCACACTTTATTAAATTTACCTAGCCCTGACCCCCCTTCACCCCACTAATATTAATTTAATTAAAATAATTCAATTACCCTCACTATATCCTCATTCTTTAAATATATTATTTAAATAATATTAACACATACAGTTCTCTTAGACACCTCACCAAGCTAACTCAACCTAAGACCTATTCTTAGCAAGTTGCCGTAACTAACTAAGATTTACCCAAACCCTAAAAATCAATGCCCACATTCCCTCTAACCACATTCCCGCATGATCACAAGAAGCTCTCAGTATAATTCATGGGATAATGACATGAGATCCAAGGAAATCAGGAAGATCTCCCTAGTTTAGTAACCTAGGAAATATCACCTTGACCGATGTCGGTTACCCCAAACTGTTGCCGGTTAAGCCGGACCACCATCAGTTACCCCTTTTAACCCCTAAACTACCTTATTCTCAAGGTGGGCAAACATTGGGAGAAGGTTGATGAGAAAGAACATATCTCAGAGAGATAACACATCTTCAGAGAGCAAATTCTAGTGAAATATCGCATCCAAGGAAGGAGATTGAGCCTCTTCTCCTACACAGCCATCCCAACCATGATCCGATCTATCCAAGCAAAGAAGAGTGTACATGTAGCCCATGCAGAATATTTTCTTTAGTTGGTGATCACATACAAACTTTAAACCCATCATCAGCACCTCCATCCCTCACACACATACATTTAGAAATGAAATTCAAGTAAGTATAACATCATACTTTCCTGGTTATTTCATTTCATCATCATTTTATCATCCATTGTCTACCTTGCCCCCCTATTGACCTTATCCACATTTTCACCTCCATATACCCATTAAAACCTTGTAAAATCCTACTCCAGTCACCCAATACCTCATACTCGACCAACCAAAGTCCTTTGTATAATCATAAAGGAGACCACATCTTATTCTATGACATTTTTAGATCTCACAGTAACCGACACCGGTTACACCTAACCATTGTCGGTCACCCCTGACTGACACCGATCTCTATGTTTGCCCACACAGCCTAGAACAGAGACCTACCCACCTAATTTCACCTCACCCTCATTCACCTGTGATCTACCCGAGACCTTTATCAGACCTGCAGAGACCCAGAACCAATCATTTGACCTTTGGATTATATTCTAGCTTAGCTTGTTAGATTAGATATATTTCTTATTGTGTTTTTAAGTGAGATACCTAAATCATTTTAAAATAACAATAGATTTACTCTATTTACAACATTGAATTGTTTAAAATAGTGGACTGACAACCATCTAGGAAGTATGATACTTCCTAGATCTAGCATACGCTAGGCAGTTCACTGCCCATATTGTTTAATTCCTTCTGGTGGTCTTGTTTTCATTACAGGTAGTTCCTCCTAGCCAAAAGGAAGCTCTCACAATTAGCTATGGATCTGGAAGTCATACACATGCAACAACCCATCAACCAACATTTAAATAGGTATTCCTCCTATGCCCGTTACCCTATCTGTTTCGTCAACACTTCAAAGAAACGATCTAAGAAAAAGGTGAAACAAAGAGTTTGGAAGGTTGTTAAAGGTCAGACATTAGGCAAAGGTATATCCATTGGTGAGAGAGATCAACCTTTAGTAGAGGATTATCACTCTTCTTCCAGTGATTCTGATTCAATAAATCCTCTCATAAACTTGTTTACTTCAATTAGTGAAGGTCCTTCTACCATTCCTGGTGAGTTCCTTCTTTAATCTGCACCTCTGTGTTTCAATTCAAGTAAAAATTTCTAAGAAAATCAGCACCTAGAGCATACCAATCTTACTCCTCATTCTACCCCTATTTTTTCCAAATCTGCTAGAGTTTATCAAGAAGCTGATCCTGTAGGGGATATCCATTTTGAAGATTTTATTTCTTTTCCCTAGAGACCTCTCACTCATCATCATTATGTTTCTCCTCCAAGATCACCACCTCAAAGCAATATGGCTTAGCCTAGACCTCCATTTTTTGTTAACACCTTTGGTCCTATAAACTTTATGGGAATGGATGGTTACCCAAATGTTATCCCATAAGATGTAAGAAATAGATTGCCAAAATTCCAAGGTAACAATGTAATAACTGGTGATCAACATATCAAACTTTTTGTTAACATGATGGAGGATTTTGAAATAGAGTTTTAAGATGTGTATGTCAAATTGTTCATTCATACACTAGAAGAGGATGCTAGGGAGTGGTACAAGGCTCTGCCTGATAATTCAATTGATTCTTGGACTGAAATGAAGAATGCATTTAGGTTACAATATGGTGATAGGACTGATCCTATATTTCTCTTGTCTGAATTTGAAAATATCAAGAAGAACCCCAATGAATCAGTTCATGACTTTAACACAAGGTTTAAAAAAACTTTGAGAAGGACATCTATTAGTCTGAGGCCTTGTGATGAGTCTTGTTTAATCAAATACACAGATGCATTTGATAAGAAAGTAACCTATTACCTAAGAGACAAGAATCCTACCAATTTAAGGTAGGCTTTCACCATGGAACTTCAAATTGAAAATAATATCAAAGTAATTGGGAAGCCTCTCAAGAGAGATGGTGTAAAGTTGATAAACCATGAAAAATCTCAAGTTATCGAGGGTGCTGATTTGGAGGAGGTTGTGAAAATTTGGTAGGGGATGTCAAAGAAATCTCATACAAGTTAGCCCGAGCAGAGAAGGGAATTGGGTAGACTTCACAAGGTCAGCAAAGAGCACAAAACCATGAAATATTTTCCAATCATCCTAGGGGTGATCAAAGGGCAGATGATAGAGGGAAAGGACCCATGGGGTCTGCAAATAGACATCCTCAATCACTTGAAGGAAGAGTGTTACCTGATCCCCTAACTGCTAGGGTTGATGTTGTTAAGGAAGTTGCTAACATTGATTGGTGTGATAGGTGTTTTCTACCCCATCCTCCATGTGAAGTGGACCAACAAGATGGTGAAGCTAATAATGATGATGGTACTGATGATGATATCTACATGGTGGGCTGCTCTTCAATCTCACAAGGAGGAACAACATCAACTGAGGTAATAAGTGCAAGGATAGATGTAAATTTTTGGGATTGCATCAAATGGGTAAAAGTATTTCTTCCCTCTCATGCTCTTGAAGTTGATGTAGAGAAAGATTTTGAAATTCCTAACAATGACTTTGAATACTTAAGAGATTTGATGATTAAGAAGTATGATGGTGGTATCCCTTTGGAGGAAGATAGAAAATTGTTAATGAATGTTTTTGTGGCTCAAGAGAAAGAGTATAACACTAGGAGTAAGGTTGCTAAGGGATATGGGTCTCAGGCTAAACCTAAAACACCCTTTCTCACAAGCATTCCCAAAGAAGCTCCTAGAAGAGAAACACCTACCAAAAGCTCTGCTGTCCCAAGCAAAAATTATAGTCCTCCTCATGCCGAGCTACTAAGAATCCCATGCCATATGATGAATCTACTTGTCTCCCTTCCAATGCTGCCTTACCAAAGAGTGTTCCCTATGACATAGCCCAAGTGTTGAGCCAAATAAAAGTGAGTGTTCCAATCATTGAGTTTCTTAGGATTCCTGAGCACAAAAAGAGAGCATTTGAGTACTTGGGATTGAAAGAGGAGAAGAGTACCCCCAGTAGAAATCTAAACATTGTTGAAACTCCTCCTCAAATTATTGTAGACCTTGAGACACCACCAGCAGTAGAGGATCTTGGAGAAACACCTGAGGTATACTTGGGGAAATCCTAGGTTGATTCCCAATTGAATGTTGATCCATTCTTCACAACTTTGATCATAAAGGATAAACTACTTCACAATTGTATGTTTGATTCTGGTGCATCATGTAATTTCATGCCTCTAGAAGTTATGAATGAATTGGATATTAAAGTGAAAACAACCTTTGGAAAGTGTACTATCATGGACTCAAGAGAAATTCCAGTAGTTGGTTGTGTGAAGGGTTTGGTGGTGCAACTTGCATCTTATCCTAAGAGGAATTTAAATTTGATGTTGTGATTGTTGATTGCCTTGCCAAATGGGGTATGTTTTTGTCAAGAAAGTGGGCTGCAAGTGTTGGAGGGAGTTCCCAAATGGATATGTCTTTTTCTACTATTCCCATTGAGGACAGCCTTGTCAAGCTCTATGGAGAAAAGAAGATGTTGCATCTAATTGAGGATCCAAACAATGCTTCTTATGAAGTATTATTTGTTGATGTTGATGTTGATAATTTTATTGGGTTTGCTAATGGTAAGGAGCACAAGGATGGATTAATCAAAGTGACTTGAATAGGTAAGTTCTCCTTGGACCTTGCTATTTGATGGAGCTTGCTCCAAATTTGGAAATGGTGCTGGTATAATTTTGATTTCTCCTTGCTTGGAAGAGTTTGTTTTTTCCTTCAAGCTTAATTTTGAATGTACTAACAACATTGTTGAGTATGAAGCCTTGTTGTTGGGTCTGAGAATTGCATGGAAGTATGGTGTCAAGGAAAGCATTACAAAAGGATATTTAGAGCTAGTTGTTAAACAAATAAGAAAATTATATGCTGCAAATAATCAGCGGATGAAACAATACAAACATGCAGTTTGGAATTTGGTTGAGATGTTTGATTCCTTCAATATTGTGCATCATGACAGAAGTTTCAATGTTTCTACTAAAAAATTGGCAGTGTTGGAGTCAAGATTTGGAGATTGCACCGTTTCACCTTATTGTGAGTATAATGTTGAAGTGTTAACTAGGCCAGATGTCCCTGACAACATCAAGCATTGGCAGGTGTTTAATGATGATGCTCAAGTGAAAAGGTTCTTAAAAAATCAAGGTGAGTTTTTAGATTAGAATATTGATTAGGAACTAATGGTATGTGTGACTTAAGGAAAAGAGACTTTTTGTGGAAAGGATATTATCCAATTGAAAACTAACACCATTCCTATAGGTCTTGTTACACTTGAGTCAAATTTTAACAATGATGATTGCATCATCAATAGAAGTATGTCTGCCTCAAGGGATGTGGAAGAACATAACTTGGGAAATAGTGATAAACCAAGAAAAGTTTGGTTGGGCAATAATGTAAACAAAGAAGAAAAATAGTCCTATGTTCAACTATTGAAGAAATATCAAGACTATCTTACTTGGTCTTATTCAAAGCTAAAAGCATACAGAGAATACTTATTTCAGCATGAGATTCCTCTTGAGAAAAATGCCAAACCATTTAGACAGAAACAAAGGCCAATTAATCCACTCTTCTCCATGAAAATGAAAGATGCATTGAAGAAACTAAAGGAGGGAGGGATCATTCAGCCAACAAGGTATTCATCTTGGGTTGCAAACCTTGTGTCAGTCAGAAAGAAAAATGGAGATATTAGACTTTGTGTAGACTTCAGAATACTGAATAGAGCTTCATTGAAAGACAATTATACCTTTTCCAAACATGGAAAACATGTTGTAATTAGTGACTGTATCTGAATTGTTGTCCATCTTGGATGGTTTCTTTGGCTATAATCAAGTTGTTGTCAAGGAGTCAAAAATATTTAAAACTGCCTTTACCACTCCTTGGGGAACATATGTTTATGTAAGAATGAATTTTAGTCTTATGAATGCTGGAGATACCTTCCAAAGAGCAATGAATGTTTCTTTTTCTGGTTACATAAATGAATTCATTGCATTTTATCAGGATGATGTGACCGTATTTTCAAGGAGCAGAAAAGATCACTTCCAGCACTTGGAAATAAATGTTGATCAGATATAGGGAATATGGAATCTCTTTCAATTCAAAGAAGTGTCACTTTGGGGTGCAAAAGGACAAGTTTGCTTGGTCATATTGTTTCAAAGGCTAGTGTCATGATTGACCCTGGAGAGAGTAGAAGCAATCAACAAGGTTCCAATTCTAAGAACAAAGAAGGGCATCCAATCCTTCTTTGGGAAGAATCAATTTCATTAGAAGGTTTGTGTCTAATTTTTCTGAATTGAATCTTCCTATTACATGCATGTTAAAGAAAGACCAAGTTATCAAGTGGGAGGAGGCTCCTATTTAGGCTTTTGAAGGAATCAAAGAAGCATTGAAACATGCACCTGTCTTGGTAGCTCCGAATTACAAGAAGCCTTTCCAAATTTTCTCTTTTACTTATGAAAATACCATTGCATCTATTTTGTTGCAAAAGGATGAATATGGGGTTGAGAGACCTATTGCCTTCTTTAGCAAGGATTTACAAGCTGCTGAGTTAAAGTATACAATCTTGGAAAAACAAGCATTTTTCTTGGTGAAAGAAACAAAGGTTTTCAGGCCTTATATCTTAAGTTCAAAAGTTGTTGCTTATGTTCCCCACACCATGGTAAAACACATCTTATCAGAGATAGAGATCTCAAGTAAAATATGTAGATGGGTGAACAAACTCCAGGAATATGATATGGACATCCAAACCACAAAGTTGGTAAGATGTTTGGGTTTTGCTAAGCTCATGGTTGAGAGAAACTTGCAGACTGTGGAAGTGAATGAAGTAGAAGAAGAAAGGGTAGTTCTTGGGAAATTGGTAAGTTCTTAGTGGTACAAGGATATAATCTTTTACCTTTGACACCTATGCTGTCTTGATCATTTAAATAAAAATTAGAAAAGATCCCTCAAGCTGGTTTCTCAAAAATACATCATCACTGACTTTGGGCTAGCTTGGAAGAACCCTGAAGGTGTCCTCTTGAAGTGTGTAACTGAAGATGAAGCTCCCAAAGTGATTGCTGATTTCCACGGGGGAGTTTACAGAGGAAAATTTTTTGGAAGGGTTACAACACACAAGGTTTTGAGAGCTGGTTATTGGTGGCCTACTCTCTTTAAAGATGCAACCATGCTGATTAGAAAATGTGAAAGTTGCCAGTGTTTATTTGGAAGAATGAAAGCTTCAGGCTCCCTTCCTTTGCAGCATGTATCAATTGAAGCTCCTTTTAAACAGTGGGGTATGGAATTCATTGGTGATATTTTATACCCTTCTAGTGTTGCACATAAATGGATCCTTGTAGCCACAAATTACTTCACCAAGTGCGTAGAGGCAAGCCCCACCAAGAAAACAACACACCAAGTTGTTATGGACTTCTTGCTGAATAATATCATATGTAGATTTGGTGTGCCAGTCAAGATTGTGGCTGATAATGCCATGTGTTTTAGAGCTAAACCTTTAATGGTAATGTGTAAAAAGTATGGGACCAATCTGATTTATTCTTCAAACTATAACGCCCAAGGGAATGGACAAGTCTAGTACAGAAATAAGAACTTATTGAAGATCATTAAGAGGATCTTGGAGTTGAAATTTATAGTTTGGGATGATAGAATCATTGCCAAGAGAGCTACTAGTAAGAGCCCATTTGAGTTGGTGTATGGAACTCAAGCTCTGCTGCCCTTACATCTACAATTATCTTTATTTCAGTTTGTTTAACAACTTGAGGATCAAGAGGTTAATCCATATGAAGCAAGGATTAATCAGATTATGGAGCTAGATGAAGAGAGAAGAGCATCCCATCAGATGCATGTCAGATTTAGAGAGAAGTTGAAAATATTGTTTGACAAGAAGGTCACTCCTAGGGCCTTCAATATTGGAGATCTAGTTTTGTTATGGGACAACATAAATGAAGATAAGGGCAAACATGGAAAATTTGATGCATTATGGATGGGCCCTTATTCCATTGATATCAGAATTGGTGAGAATACCTTTTTTCTCAAAGATTTAGATGGGAAATTTCTTGAACTTCCTGTTAATGGTAGGCATCTAAAGCATTTCTTGGATTAATCCCCAAATTTGAGGTACACACCACTTGTATAGTGTATAGTGTTTGGTTTTTCACTCTGTTTTTGGTGTTTTGTCAGTTTGTGGTTTACCTTGGTGTGTGGAAGCCATTTTTGTTAGGTTCTCAGCTAGTTTTTGGTGATTTTTGGCTCATGAATCCTTTTCCCAATGGATTATTTTGGCACTTGGTCTATGTTGTTCTTGTGGCACTCACTGGGAGTGCCCATCCCGGAGCAGGAGCCGATGTTGGTGCCCATTTTGATCCTCTATTTTTTCCCATCTTTCCCCTTTGTTATACGTGCTCAAAAAATGTTTTTCTTCAATTTTTGTGGTCTACAAGTTTCCCCATCTAGATTGAATTCTTTAGATGGCCCATAAACTTATTATTTTGGCCTAACTTGAAAGAAAAATACGCGCAGGGTCTGTTTTATGCCCTAAAATTCCAAATCCATGGGCCTCTGTCATTTTTTCCATTTTCTTGGCTTGTGGAGCTCGTGTTTGTTCAATTTTTGCATTTTTTCCCTCAAAAGTCCTTTTCCATGGTCAAAAATTTCTTTAAAACGAATTCCCTTTGTTTTTTGACCAAAAAATCCTTCACCCACAAAGAAAAAATGAAATTCAGACATCTCTAGTAAATTCTGTGTTTTTTGATGGTCGTACGGGTGTCATTTTCCTGTAAAAATTAAGCTCAAACGATGCGTCATACATGGCCACTTCTGGTTGGATAAGGATCGACGACTCTGTTTGAAAAACTTAGCATTTTTTTGGCTTTCAGCAAAAATTTGGAATTTCCCCTGTAACTCCGCAGGATGACACGTGTCACATTCTCACGTGAAAGCGGAGTGGGAGGCTGGCGGAGAACTTAGGCATTTTTTGCATTTTTGGGTGAAAGGGACAAAGGGTGAGGAAAGGGGCACGGGTCCGCAATGGAGCAAGTGGAGGACATGTGGCAGGCGTAGAGGGCAGAGTGGGTCGGCGGGCCGACGGAGGCGAAAGTGAATTTTTCCCTTGTTTGCAAAGGGAGTTAAAATGGAAGTTTGAAGTGTGGGTCCACCAAATGAACCACAAGGAGACATGTGGCGGGTAGAGTGGGTTGACAGGCTATCAAAGGAAATGGGGAAATTTTTTCTTTTTTTTTTAAAGGTACTTAGTGTGGAAATTTGATGCGTGGCTCCACAATGAACCAGCGACCGACATGTGGCAGGGAAGAAATCAGAGGTACGGGCCCGTGAAAGAAAAATGGAAAATTTTCCCTTGGTGAAAAAAGGGGTTAAGACATGAAATAAGCCCGCAAAATTTTAGCGATAGAGAGCATGACACGTGTTAAGGACAGAGATGGAGGTGCGGGCCTGCAGGGAAAAAAGTGAAAATTTTCCAAATTTCCAAAAAGGGTGGAAATGTGCAGAATTAAAGCGTGATTTCAATGGGACCCACCATATGCCACATGTAAGCTCCAAATTTCAAGGGCGGAGGGGTGGAGAAAAAATTCAATTTTTTTCATTTTTACAAAAATATTAAAAAGTCAAAAAGTAAGCCCGAATTCATTCCCAATCATATTTTGACACGTAGAGGGCCCATATTGAAGGAGAAAGAGAAAATTAAGGGTAACTGTACATTTTCATTTTTGGCCACCATTTTTGCTCTAGGAAGTGTGGAAATGTAAATTTTGCATCATTTTTCATCAAATTTTTGGTGAATTTTTGTCCTTTGTGCCTACAAAGATCAATGCAAGTGGTTTTAGGGATTAATTTATAGATTTGAGGTGTTTTTGAAATAAATTTTTACTCAAGCCCATGAAAAATGTGAAATATCAAATTATAAAGTTGCAGAGTCAAATTTTGCAATGATAAGGATGAAATGATGAAATGAAAGGGGTTTGCATGCTTAGATAATGAAAAACGTACCTTCATAATGGATAATGATGAAGAATTTGTAATGATTCACCATTTTAGAAACACTTGGCAACTCTTGTTGCATATTTGTTAAATGTCCCTATTTACGAATCATGTTGGAATTTTTTAACAAACTTGATGCTGGGCATATTCTTTTCTTCGGAAAGAAGGATCAAATGTAATTGAAAGTTATATAATGCATGTTTTGAGACATGAAAAAGGTCAGAGAAACTTAGAAATTCATAAGAAAATCTGGGAAGAATCCCATTCTCTGAGAAACTACCTAAGACCCATTTCTAATTCCTTTTTGCATCAGATTTGTATCATGTTGAGTTGGTTTGAGTTATAAATCCATCAACAAGCTCTGAGATTGTTCTTATAACAATCCCCTGCTGATAAATTTGGTCATTCTGGATTATTTTGTGTTGTCTCTTGGCAAAATTTGCATGCACTTATGTTTTAGAATGTTTTCAATTTGTGTTTCTTACTCATGTTGTAGTCTTGTGTTTAAAATCTCTCTTGATCATACATGGTCTCATTTCTTGTTGATAGTTTAGTGGCATCTGCAGTCTCACATTCAGAAGAGATTTCATCTGATAAAGAGATAAATATATTGAAAATCACTTTACCTTCCTTGAATTCTGAGATTTTGTGTAAACCTTTGGGTGCACCTTAGGTCATGATAAAATAGAGATTTATGGATACTTTGTTGGTTCACCTGCTTCAAGATTTTATGGTAGGTTGTCAATGATTGTGTGGAAGAGTACAGATCTGGGCCTCCATTTGGTGCACATATCCTAGTTGAAGGAGTACCTTAACCCCTTTGAAGCATTTATGCTATTTAGGTGTTACAAATTTCTTGCAAAGGTCCTCAAAGAATCTGGCAAATTCTGGTTAGTCTTGTCTAAAATCTCCCACCAAAAATTCATTCAGAATAACTAATCCTACCCCATACTACCCATGCATTACATTGGGTGTCAACAAAATAACACAATCCATTTACAAAAATGCACAAAGAAAATTAGGATCATACCATATCTCTAGTAGCCTCAACCTTGTCTTGAAAGCATTTCCATCATTTAGTAGTGACAGCTCTGTTGAGTTTGAATAATGGAAAATTGATCACGTTTTTGCAAGGCCATCTCTATACAATATGCACAATATAATGATATCTCCACATCCTTCAAAAAACAGAGGCTGCAATATAGGTTCTCTTACCTTGGTTGAAAGGCACAACCTAAAATAGCGAGGATTAGATTAAAATCCTTTCAAGGTGCTACCCACTTCTTCAAAGCGTGAGTGCTAACAAGTTAGATAAATTCCTTCCCTAGCTACAAAATGACATGTAAATCATTTATTTTCCTCTGATTGTCTTGTAAAATCCATGATGCTGCTCAAGTTGTGAAGGAGATTAAATCTGGGTACCAACAACTCCCATATAGCTCACCATAGGGATAGAGGCCCATGGATACAGGCATAGTGGGCCATCAATGGCCACATTACATGTTCAAAGTGCCTTGGATATTACTTCCATTATGATTCAATATTTGTACATGTAGCTAGAGTAGGCCACAATGGAGAGGGATCATGCCATTACTTCAGGATATCTGCTTATAGAGGAGAGAACATAGTGGGATGCCAAGAGGGTATAATTATAGGCTAAGTTAGCAAGCATGAGAGTAGAGCGTGATGCGCTTCAATAGGTAGGGGTAATGACAGGAGCCCAGTAGTTGGTTTATGATTTTTCATCAGTCACTGGGGAGGCCACCTATTACAAGATGTTGTATCACGGGGCTATTCCAATGGATCAGAGGGCTATGGATTGCAGTCAACTAGCTGTCAGTCATTTGAGATCAAGGTTACATAGGCCATATCGATTGAAGAGAACGATACAATACCCTTTAGCTCACCAAACAACTTCTACCCAAAAAATGCAACCACCCCAACACCCTAGGCCAAGTAGTCCAGGCATGGGCAAGAATCATGTTTAACTCATTTTATGATGACATATTTACATATGTACATATTTTGATGTACACTTCGATATGAAGGCACATTTTTGAGATGATGTATATGTATTGTTTTTTGTTATGCCTCGATATGAAGGCTCTTTTTTGATCCACGCCCATGATGGCATACATTGTATTTGATGATTATGTATTGAGACACATTGTATATGAACATTGATATATTTGACACATTTACATTATGATGATGGAATTTATTATGATGTATGATTGTATCACATGTATTTTATTTATGATATATCATTGATGATATCACATTGTTTTTGATGAGATACTTATGGTTGTCCATTTTTTATTTTTTGATATTGGTGAGGGGGGGATAAAAGGTGATTCCTATTGCCCCATTAATGATATGGTGGGATGATAGTAACTTAGCATACATGTTGGATGTTTATTTTCATGATGATGTAGTTTAAATGATATATGATATATGTGATGATATAGATGATGATGTGATAACAAATAATGTACAAGTAACAAACAAACACAAGAAAAATTTAATAAATCTAACAAGTATACACACTAAACAACTTGACATCACAACTATGTACAAATATAAACAAGCATGAAAAACACACTAAATATAAACAAGCAAGAATGAATCTAATCAAGAAAAGAATAGACCAATCTAAGAAGTATGTTAAGCAATAGACTATACAAAATGTACAAGTCAGCAAAAAAAACAAGGAAACACACAAACAATCAAGTAAGAAAATCACTACTTTTTTTGTGGTACAATTTTCGACATGTTTTATGCTATTTTGGGAGTTTTATAAGACCATGTTCTATTGTTTTTAAGTTTTCAACAAAACGATTTTATAATGTTTAGGATTTTTTTGAACATATTTGAATGTTTATGGAATTTTCTGAACATATTTGAATGTTTTTGGAATTTTCTGAACATATTTGAATGTTTTTGGAATTTTCTGAACATATTAGAATGTTTTTGGAATTTTTCTAAACATATTTGAATGTTTCTGGAATTTTTTGAACATATTTGAATGTTTTTGTGATTTTTTGAAATGTTTTCCGAAGCTATGTATATGAAAAAAAGAGAAACTTGGATGCCCCTAATGTTAGATGGGAATGCACAAGGGAAAATGCCACACGTATGTGTAGGATAGAAAAGATGTGAAGATACCCCCAACATTAGATGGGAATATACAAAGGAAAACCCCTCACATATTTATAAGAGGAGGATCAGCTAGATCAAGGATTCGAAAGGATAAGCTCAAAAGGAATCTCAGATGCAAGCAAAAACTATCCATAGATAAAGCAAATGTACCCCCAAATGTGAGATGCTTCTGAACAACGAATCCTCCCAAGGTGTCAGAAATCAGTTTTCACCAAAGGACCTGTCCAAAGTGCCATAATTGCATGGTTTTCACACTTGGACAAACTGATTTCTCTTTGCTTTTTCTAATTTTTATGTATTTTGATATTTTTTACTTTTGTATTTATTTTCTGATTTTTGACATTTACCTCATGCTTAAGCTTAGAACCACTTGAGATGCATGGAGTTCATAGGTTCAAACAACTCATATCCAGTAGGATGGGAAAGTTTATAAGCTCCTGATATATATTTTACTACCATGAAATAGGGTCCTAACCGGTTTGGTTCAAACTTACCCTTCTTTTCTATTTATTTGACGATATTAAACTAATTTACTTTAAGGAAGAGATACCCTACCTCAAATTTTCAAGGTGTGATATGCTTATTATATCTGTAAGACACTTGATTTTGATACACTTTCAGGTGGTTGAGTGCATGAATGCGTCTTTCATCTAACAACTCTAGCTCTACCAATCTGGCCACACGGTAATCTTCATCTTTGTCTAGATAATATCTGAGAGATATTATTAGGGAGGGAAGATCAATTTCTAATAGGATGATGGAATCAGTTCCAAATTCTAGGGAACAAGGTGTAACACCAGTAGGGGTGTGAGTGGAGGTCCTATAAGCCTAAAGGGCAGGATGGATTTGTAGATGCCAGTTACAACCAATTTTGCTGACCATTTTCTCCATGATGTGAACAAGGGTTTTATTAGAGGCCTCTGATTTTCCATTACCTTGAGGGTAATATGGAGTAGAACCCTTTATGTGTATTTGAAAGCGTTGACATAGTGCTTTCATGGTTTCGTTCTTAAAGGACTTACCAATGTCAGCTAAAATGGTAGAAGGGATGTCATAATGGTAAATGAGATGATTCATGATGAACTTGGATATTTGGGCACCAGTAATATATGTAAGAGGCAAATCCTCTACTCATTTTGTAAAGTAATCAATTGTAGTATGTTGATCAGAGAACACTTGACAGAACTTACACAAGAAGTCCGCGTGGGAAAACAGGGCAAGTTTAAGGGTGCAAATAGATAGGAATAACGTACACATGGAGTAGAAGTTCAACATTCAAGACTTAGCCAATTTTGAGCATGAATACCTATTTTTAGAAGATGGTGTGTGGAACACACCAACGATGCAGAGACGTGCGCACCACACATTTTCTATCTTTATAGGATCAAATCAAAGCGTTTTGTATGGAGACAAGCTTAGAATAGGATTGTTACTTCAGTTAACTGTAAGAGGTTTATAGATAGCACACTTGCATGTGTGGCTATGCATGTAAATGGCACATGGCTATTAATAGCATGCGACCTATTTTTGGAAAAGATAAGCAGTGAAGGGCAAGTCCCCACCCTAGATATATGAGGTGAATCACATAGTAGTGGATATAGTGATATACAGAGATAGAGAGGAGATATAGATATATAGGTATATGCAAAGCATAATAGGTAAGCATAAAGAGATATACATATATGATTGGATTACTATATCAGATCCATGTGTACATCAGTATAGAGTGCCATTATTGTAAAGATCTTCTGTGTTTATTAATAGATTGAAGTTATTGGATGAATCTAAGTGTCATTCTTATGCATAATTGAGTAGTGAATGTTTTTGATTCAATCATGATTATTGTTTAAGCTTGTTCTTTCATAGATCTGAATATGGCATGCATTTTAGAATGATGGATTAGTTATGGACCTATATGTTTCTTCCTTCATCACGCTAACATCCTACTACAACAACCCTAAAGAGGGACCTGGTACCTTTGCGCGCTTCAGTTGAGCACTTAGTCTAGGTTGAGTGATGTGCTAGTGCATATAGGGTGTTATCTGGTAAATTCTAGGCTACATCATTGGTTGCATTCTGAGACCTATTTTTTAGTTGTTTTTAGGATGGTTCATGATGAAGATGTACCAGTTAACTCTAGAAAGTATTGAAGAGTGGATACATGATATGGAGGAAGAATATGCACGATGGTTCAACAGTGGATCTGAGTTTAACGCATGCACTTGGGTAGAACAGAATATGTATGACAACTTATAAGAGATCTTTTTCACCATATTTCTAGTAGAATTATATGAGTGGCTGATTGCTTATGCATCTAAGAGGAATTGGAGGTATCGTGCACTTGTATGGACACAAGAAGTTTTTTAGGCCTTTTATGATGCTGATATGATCTAGAATCGCATTGTGGATACGTGGTTTCATGGTGTTCTAAATAGTTATATTCAATTTTGATGTATTATTGCCCGGAGGTAGCTGAATTCTAGTTTTAGTGGTATCCAAGAGGAGCATATCTACAAGTTATTCCACTAGCGATCAAGATCTTGATGGTAACTTTGAACCTGGAAAGTAAACCGATGGCTAACTAAACCTCACCACGCACGAGGGAAGGAACATGTTTGGTAACAAATGGCAGACCTAATAGTAGAAAGGTAGAGAGAGGAAATGTGGCTTACGTGTAATGAGGTGCATGAGAGGGAGATAGAGAAGAAATGCTTTGTTGTAGGAAGTATTTTGTTGAGGAGAGAGATGGCTCGTGAAGGATTTGAAGCTCACGTAGAATACGTGGAGCCAAAGCATCAAGAACTCCCCATCTTGGAAAGCATGATAAATATCCCCCCTTGAATTCACATAGAAGTGCACCAACAAAGAATACCTGGGCCACAGGTGCACATCTTAATCCATCTAGTGACCTAGCCCTTGCGCTTGGTTTTTCACTATCTAGTACGATAAGTAACCAGCAAGCTAACTTTGGAAGTAGGAGAACAGGAGTAAGTTAGGGAGTAAGTACATCGATGGCATGATAGATGAATTCAATGTTATTTAGAGGAACATTCTTAGGTGCATCATCTGCACAAAATGTGAGAGTGCAGAATGTTGGATTCACCTCTGGAAGTGGAACTACCTCACAGACTTTAGGGGTTCAGTATAGTACTACTATCGAAGTATAAGGGAGTACATCTACAGGGACTATTCCAACTATAAGTGGAGGATCAGGAGGTATAGGTGGTTCTATTTTTGGTGGGTCTGGTGGTTCTAGATCAGGTGGTCAATGCCTACAACAACCACAATATATATATATATATATATATATATATATGGATATGTCTCTTCATCTCCCGGAGTATAGAGGTATATAGGATGCTGCCAAACATGTGCACATGTGTGAAATATTGTGGCACGTGAAAGGGATCATGGCTTCTGAGTGCAAGGAAACTCAATTTTCTACTACATTACAGGGGCAAGCACACAGCTGGTATAGGAAGTTTGACCCTGATCAACCTTGCATGGATTATGCAACATCGAAAGAGGATTTCTTGAAAGAGTTCCATATCCCTGAGTTTGAGTAGGAGAGTATAAGTGTGCTCAAGGATATCAAGCAAGGCACTACTAAGAGTGTACGTGAGTATGATGCCTGTTTTAAGACACTTCTATCTACGATGCCTTATGATATTCATGCCAGCCAGCATGGACAATGGTTTGTTGGAGGATTGATTACACCATTTAGAAGAGCATTGTCACATAAGACATACACTGATCTGCATGAAGCACTGGAAGTAACTTTACGTATTGAGGAAGTTGGGAGCATTGAAATTTGTGTTAATCCATTCTTAGAGGCAAAAATTGTAGCTATGGCATAACAATTAGAGAAGCTATTAGAAAATTCTTCCCATGAAATGCACTCAGGGATTTGGTGTACAGATTATGAAGTGGAGGGTGACACAAAGGATAGTTTCCCTCGCAAATCTATACACACATTACTATTGGATTGTGAGATTTGTCATTTGAATCATGATGCTAGCCACTGTCCTTTGTTACAACATGTGATAAGGAATAATGTATCTTGCTTTTGAAAAATTTTCTGGTCCACGACCCATGATACTATATATTGTTTGTTGATTGGTCAGATCCAGGAAGCTATAGACATTGAGGTACGACAAAAAGTGTAACAGATAATTCTAAGGGTAAGAATGAGCACTAGGATCGGGATCATAATCAAACACGCAATGATAAGAATGAGGGGCATTGTGAAGGAGGTCGTGGAAGGGGATGTGGATATCGTGGTGGATATGGAGGATGAGGCCATGGTGGAGGAAGAGGTGAGTTCCCTTCTGGAACATGTTATACATGCAGATCTCCTGATGTAACACCCTCGACAATGGTTATATTCCTCCTTTACATTTCAAGTGTTGACATGTGATTTTCTTGATAAAGATGTGCTCTTTTGACTACTGAAGATCATGCTTGATATGGATAAATCATTTATGCTCTTTGATTTTAGGGCTGGTATGCTGTTACTTGTAATAATCTATTTCACTTCTCATTGGATAAGCTGTAATCTGGTTTTAAGAGTTGCAACTTACCTTTTGCAACTGGACTCATCCTTGGATCAATTCCATTGATCTAATGTATGTTTTAAATCTTCTTTTCTAAACAGAATGAAAAACTGGACATACATTGATTAAAATACTTAACGAATTGACCTTGTAGTTATTGCAAATTCTTTATCATCTTGAAAAAAGTGCTTGCATTCTATTTTGTGATCATGTTTGGCTCTTCTTGATTGACCCTTGCGAGAATGCTTAATGACGTTAAGGGAAATAGAAACCCTACTTCCGGATTCTTGAGAAAAAGAAATTATTATGTACCCTCTACCTATACGGTCTACCCTAATAGATATGGGACTTAGGTAATTTACTTAACTACTACTACACCACTTCACATGGGATGGCATTCTAACCTAAGTTGTTAGCTTGAAAGGAAATAACCTAGGGGGATGCTAAGTTGTTTCTAAACATATTGTTTTTGGTTAAATATACATCCTATCCTAAGGTGGAAATTTATTGTTGGGGGTTATATCCTAAGGTTATATATTTAAACTAACCTAAGATCTAACCTAAGATAAATTCTATCTATCTGAAACTAATGGGATATGAAAGGGTACCTAAGGTTCATTGGCAAGTGGGGAAACTAAGCGGTGGTTCCTAAGCTTTTTATTGGGATTTGACTTTTGTGATTTGGTTTTAAATACATGAAAGTACTGCCAGTGTGGCAGGGGTTAGTGAAAGTTTAGAGGAACCTACATGGAGTTATCTCTAAATTTGGAAATGCATTTTGAAGTGCAATTAGGTCTTGCCAACTATGGATGGCAGTGGCAAGGAAAGATAAGGGGGGAAATTGGAATTAATGTCGTTATTATTCCTCGGGTTTGGTGAGAAAACCATCTTGGAAGGCATGTTTGACTGATTTGTTTTGGGGTTGTTTTGCTTTGCATGCTTCACAATTTTTACTCTGCATGGAGCCATCTGGTTTTTCAAACCAACAGTTTTATCTGCACTTAGTGCCTATTTTTGAATTCTTTGAATTTATTTTTGGTTCGAGGAATGTATAAGAGGCACTATGGAAAAAGATTATTGTTGTTTGATCTTGCTTGGAGAAGAAGAGGTCTTAGAAACTCGGTTGGAAGTATTCTTTGAATTGGCAAATGGCACTATCAGGCCTGATAGGATCTACCCATTAAAATTTATTTCTTTCTTCTAAATGATTCATTTAAAACAATTCTGCTCACTGGAAATTTTAGATTTGCATGATGTATGAGGTTATTCACTTGCATGTATTCTTGGAAATTATGTGGGTTTTGGAATGTGAATCCTTTGTTGTTATTGACCATTTTTTGGGAACTTTCTCTAGTACTGGTTGGTAGAGGTTTGCATGTGATTTTTTTTGGAACTCTGTAACCTGTACTTGAAGCTCTATTGAACTCTGTAACTTGAACTAGTAGTTTTGTTAATTGTATTTGAAGCTTGTAGTTTGTATTTGAAGCTTTGTTTTCTTGCATTGGAAAATAATGTGGAAAGAGCTAGGCTTATTTCTTGTTGGGTTCTGAATCTCTATTTAGACTTGTGTTTCATTGAGCTAGAAGTGGAGATCCATAGGGGTTCTAAACTTGTATTGAAACTCGAGATTTGTTTTAGCTTTATTGGGACTGTGTGTTGTTTGGAATATGTTTGAAATTATTGAAGTTTTGAACCTTGGTTTAATATTTATATTCAACAACTAATCTTGTATATAGTTCTTATGAATATTGAATTCGTTTTTGAGATGTTGCGTTGTGACTTGTACTTAAGCTCATTGAGTTTGAAGTAGAAGCTCCTTAGCTGTTTTGAACTGACAGTATTATTTTGTTGGCTTTGAATCTCTGTCTAAGTTTGTGTTCGGGTAATTGTAATAGAAATTCATGAATCTTCTAAGCTTGTGTGAACTGTGTGCCTGGATTGAGATTTTGTTGGGGTCTTGTGAACGTTTTTGGACTGAATGGAACTTGATAAGATCTATAATTTAGGATGAACCTTTGTATTTGACATTATAACTACTTTCGGTTCTTATGATGAAATTGTAGTCGAGTTGTAATTTTGTTCTATACTTTTACTCCGAGATAGGGTTTTATTCTTTTATGTAATTATTAACTTTTGAATCACTTGAAATTGATTTTGTTTATCTGAACCGGTAATGGAATCTTGTGGGAAATCTAGAATTTATGTTTGATGCTCATATTTGTCTCTAAGCAAGTAATTCTGATTTTTGTAAATCTTTATTCTCTACTTGTTTTGCAAGTTGGGTTATGTTGTTCTATCTGGTTTTGGAGACTTCATCTCCTTTTTTATCTGTCTACTCGAGGGTGGCTTGAGATTTGCTTCGGTTGGATCCCAAGCTTGGTAACCTCCTCATAAAATTCCTTCGTGTCACTCCTTGGGTGCAAATGATCTTATGGCTTATGCCTTTGGACTGAATAGTTTTCCTTGAACCCAACAAAGTAGGAGATATTGAAGAAAAACCTCTCCCTCTCTACCCTGAGGTGAATCATGTGCCTTGTGGGAAGCTTGGCTGTTAAATTCTTAATAATTGATGGAACTGGATTTGTGATTTGTTTTGGGACAGTCGTATCAATTGATAGAGGTTATGGAATGAATTACTTATTCCTTTTTGTCTTGTTGCTAAGAAAATTCTTACTTATCATAAAAAAAATTATGGAACTTGAGAATCTTGTGGCGATTTTTTTTAGTCATGTTGAAAGAGATTAGGATAGTATTTGTCTTTGACAAACTATTTGGTTCCTTACTCTTTTCAGACCTTTCATCTGATTTGTGGACTTCATTTGTATGTTGAATCTAAACCATGTATTCTAATATAGTATGAAGGGATACAGTATCCCTGTTTGGAAGGATTGGAAACTCTCTGTACTTGGGTCGGTAAGTTTTATTGAATCTTGTATATCTTGCACTGTTGCATATTTATCTTCCTTGTTGGACTCTTTGAATGAATCTCTAAGTTTTAGTCAGAGAAGAGATTAGGATCTCTTGGGGATAGTATGTTGTTTAGAAATAGTACTAATAATTTCATTTTGAGAATGGAATCTAAAATTGAGCTTGGTGAATGAAAAGAGGTAATTACTTTGTAAATCTTCAGTGGAATTTGGAAGTATGCATGCTTTGACTGTGCATTCAGTTTGGAGTTATCTTTTGGGAACTAGTTTAAGAATTTCTAAGTTTGTAATAGATGATGGATTTCATTTCATAGTATAAATGAAATGAAATATGGTTTGGGGTCCTTGTTGGTTTGAGATCCTTTTTTTGTTGACTAATAAGTTTATTGATTGAAATTCTCATTATTCGATTCTCTTCTTTGTCTATATGGAGGAATGAAACTTACTAATATTAGTTATACTTATAACTAACTCCTTGCAGATTGAGAAAAATTACATGTTTCCTTCTATCCTTTTGAATTTATGAAATAATTTAATGATAAGACTTGTTGACTATTTAAAAGTGATTGATAGGATCAATTAAGTCTTGTGGTATAATTTTGATGTTGTAGATTATAAAATGTTCCTTTCTTAAAAGTAAATCCAGATTTCTTAATTGTACTTATTTCTAGATGTTATTACTTATGATTATCTGCATGATGTTTTTCAATTGATTCATGAAAGCAAATTTGTTTAATGAAGCAATTAGTGGAATACACTTTACTTTAATGCTTAGTGCTTATCATGCTCAGTTCATTGAACTGACCTATGCTAGAAATTTTATAGATGGACATCGTAAGGGATTAAAGAAGACATGAACTTTATGTTGTATTGAGTTATTTAATTTTGAACCTTATATAAAGAGTTTTGATTCATTCTTGAATTGTATTGAAAAATAAAAATTTGTATTCTTTTTGGAATGAAGGTTGTTTGTTATACAACATGCCTAAAATACCTAGTTTTGTAATTGAATAAGTTTTTAATGAGGAATTGAATGTTGGAGATTTACTTGTATTGGTTTTATAAACTATCTTGTGTTTATGAATAAGATGGAAATCCTATCTCGATGTTATTTTTCATATCTGTGATATGATTAAATTCAGATAAACTTGATCAGTTGGATAAAGGGAAATATATTGGATTCCCTTATTAAGATGCAACTTGTTAAGTTGCATAAGTTAACAATCTTATCTAAACAATTATAATATAGTATTGGAATGTGTAATGAATATGTGATAGAACTTTAGAGTTTTCAAAAGGTAGGAAAGGTTTTACAAACCCTAACACTTAATCAAGTAGAGGAAGGTTCTTCCTCACTAAATGAAATGTAACCCAAAGAATGGTGATATGATCGTTAATCGTTAGACTTCATTTCTTCTAAAGTCTACCACTAGTTGAACCTCTTTGGTTGCTACACCTTCTTTGAATGTTTGAGTTATATTTAATGGTACTTATGATATTGCTGTCCTATTTTGGTTATCTATTGTTAAAATAAACAAACAAACATTAAAAGTAGTCATGAGTTAAAGGAAATTCTTTAATGCTTAATTGATTCAAGTATAGAACAAGGACTTAAGGAGTGTTGGATTGGGGCCAGCATAGATGCTACAATCTATTTTATAATCCAAATTAATTAAACATTAATAACCTCCTTGGGATATGTACATCATGATGAGGTAGTTTCTGGAGGATGCTGGCACAAGCCAACTACAGGGCTGTACCTTCAAGAAGACTAGGGTTTTCTCAAGGATACAACATTGCAAGTGACATGTGGCAACACCCTTCTACATTGATCATCTAGATCTACACACAATAAGGAATTGAACTTAGTTTCTCTCTAGGTCAAGTTAGTGGCATGTTTAGGATAGGTAGTAGCTCTCAATGGCTTAGGGTACCTTGGCACACTTGGTTGACTTAGGTCAAACGAGTATGCCCATATACCCTAAGTTATTGTGAGCATCTTCCTATAATGATTTATATTTCTAACTAGGGCTAGGGTTAAAATTTGGGCAAGTGGACTGATGGTAGTCAATAAAGACCATTCATGAAAACAGAGGAGTGAGGTGAAGGACGTATTCCAAAATGATAAGTATGCCATCTAGGAATAGTGACATACATAGTATGTTGTAAATCTTTGGCCAAAGTATCACAAGATACTAGTTGCGTTGTCCTATGTCACCAAGTTTAAAGCAACATGATATTAGATGAATATTGGTAAAAAATATTCAGATATGTGCTTTTAAAAGATCACTCAGTACCCGGTTTAGGGTAGGAAAAACCTAGTATACGATAAGTATTCAATACTTAGAGTTATGAAATGAATAGATCGGTGGATCACCGAGTCATTTATAGCTACATATGGTTATCTATGTGAGATTGATTGAAATGGAATGTTTGTTCTAAATAATGCTTTATTTAGAATAGTGAACGTTATGTAAAAAAAATCCCTTATTTCTAAAGTATTAAAATGGAAATGTTACACTTGATCACTATAGGCACGAATGTCCTTAAAATATTGCATATTCTTTCCGTGGAAAGAACCATAGTTATGAAGAGTACCTAGACTTATATGAGCATCTTAGTAAGCAACATAAGCAAGAAAACAAAGGTGCCAGGATGGTTAGAATCAAACGCGTGATAGAAGATCAGTGGATGCCCAAGATAGTAGAAGGACCCGAGGAATTAACAGTGAAGATTACTACATGAGATGAAGCAGCACACACAAGAGAGGAATTGCAACAGAAGCCTAAGATCACCAAGGAGGAGGTTTTGCATGAAATGTACCCATATCTTGCTCATTAGAAGGAATTTTACCAGGATACCATGGAAGTTCTAAGGAATCTTCAGGTTGAGATACAATACTTAGAAGATTAGAAGAAAGCATTAGAGATATTCCAAAATGTTATTGATGATCTGAGAGAAGTGTACTAAATGTTGCACCAGGATAACATCATTCCACTATTAGGAAGTTGGCTAAAAGAGAACACTCTACACGCAAGTATTGAGACCGGACGGAATATCCTATATGTGAATCTTCCCCCTGATAACATTGACTATGACAAGGAAATTACTTTGAATGTTGTTGTAGATGGATGGCTGCTGAGCAACATATTGATTGATACATGTGTGGAAGTAAATGTGTTTACTTTAGATGCATGGGTACAAATGGGGAGACCTCCATTACAACCCTCATCTAATGTGTTGTTTATGGTTAATATGAATAAGGCCAATCCCACAGGATTTTTGAAGGATGCATCTGTAACTATATAAAGGGGACAAATTCACTGGGGATTTTGAGGTATTAGCACTTGTAGAAGCAGACAAATTTCCATCCTTACTTGGATGCCCTTAGTGTTATGCGAATAATGTTGATTTGAGATTCAATAAGGGGTATATTAGCTTTGAGAACAAATAGGAAAGGGTTGCGATACATTTGAAAAATGAGAAGTATACACCATATGTTGAGCCTCTAAATGAGGAGGACTTAAACATAATCTATGTATGTGCTATTCAGGACCCAGAGGTCAATGAACCATTAAAGGAAGGAATCCTACAGTTGGAAGATTCTCACTCTATTAGTGATACTACAATTATTTCTTGTGACAATTGGGCTCATGGTACATATGAACTTGTAGGACACGAGGTATAAAGCATGGTTGCATACAAGAATGGAATTTGTTATGCTTGATGGATAGGTGACACAATACCTTGGTATACAAGAGTAGAAGATCTTACTTTATTTTCTAAAGCCATGGAAACACAGTGAACAAATAAAATTAAGATAAGAGATATGCTAGTATGTACCTTACGTGGGACAACAATGCACTAGTGGTTAGTTCATAGAGATAATCTTATGGAGTGGAAGGAGATCAGAATTGCCCTATCTACCAGGTTTGTAACAAGCAATGCACCTATGTAGATTTGTACTTATAATGGCGATCAACCTATTCAACACCACATTCAGTTGTGTGAGAAACTCTGGACAATGCAGGACAGGAAGCATTACCACCTTCACTTTGGGTGTATAAATTTTATTCCACTCTACAAGGATGTGCATGTGCCTAATATGTATATGCACAGAACTACATCAATAGACTGGGAATTAGAAGAATTTTGACTACATGAATTCTCTATACCTTTGACTACTTCTCAACTAAACCTCTAGTAGAAGAAGCATTAAAATTTGTCAAGCACTTAACTATGGGAGATAGTGTAAAGGAATAAGGAGCATCATTCAGAAATTATTTGGTGAGACAGAGTCCGGCAGCACGTTTTGAAGAAGGAAGAAGAAATGGACTTCATACTGACTTGAACACGCTTTCCTTGAGAAAGAGAAAGGAAAGATGGTTTACATCATGAATGATGAGGAAGTTGAGAACCTAAATATTGAACATTCACAAGGGGTCCGCGAGGTCTTGGACAATGCAGAAAAGGATACGTGATCCTATCATGAACCCATGAAGACAAATATGGTGAATATAGGTTTGGAGGCTAAGCCAAGGAGGTCATAATTAGATAATATTGGTCTGATTCAGAAGTGGTAAAGATCATTGAGTTACTCAGGTATTATCAAGACTTATACCCTCGAGGGTATCATGAACTTAAATGCGTGCATGAATCACTTGGGGAAATGAAGATAAATCTTAAGGATTGTGCACACCCAATGAGAAGGATATCTTACAGAATGAATCCTAATTTGCACAAAAAGGTAAAATAAGAGATTGACAACATGTTAAATTTTGGAATTATCAAGCCCCTAGATGAGTCAGTATGGGTTATTCCAATGGTAATCAATATCAAGAAGGATGGACGAATCAAAATTTGTTTTGATTACAGGGAGCTAAATATAACATGTGTCACAAATCCCTTTTCTACACCATTCGCTGAGGAAATATTGGAAGGAGTAGCAGGGTGTAAAATATATTCCTTCATAGATGGGTTTTTTGGGTATCATCAGGTTAGGATTTCTTAGGAGGATCAAGAAAAGAAAACTTTTAGTATTGAATGGGGTAGATTTTCCTATATTGTGATGCCTTTTGGACTGAAAAACATGCCTATGTATTCTCACAGATAGTTTTTCAGACATTCAAATATTTTATTCACAACTTCTTACAAGTTTACCTAGATGATTGGACAACATATGGGCTTTTGAAAGATCATTGTGACAATCTGATCTTAATGTTTGAATGGTGTAGACAATTGAGTATCTCTTTGAACATCAAGAAGTGCATATTTTATACACCTTTTGGAATACTGTTAGGACATATAATCTACAAGGAAGATTTACCGGTTGATCCAGCTAAGGTTGCAATCATTTTAGTCCTTGAAGCACCTACCAGTTAGAGTGAGGTATGCTGATTTCTAGGTCATATAGGATATTATAGAAAATTAATCAAGGGATATGCAAAAATTACTACACCTCTAGAGGAGTTACTAAAAAATAAAAGGTACATTCTATTGGGGAGAATCACAACATCATGTGTTTCAAACATTAAAAGAGAAACTTACCACCGTGCCTATCCTACATTTTCCTTCATGGGAAAAAACCATTTCATGTACACGCAGACATCTCTGGAATGGAAATTTGTGCAATATTAGCTCAACCTGGAGAAGGTATTGTCAATTATCATTTTTTCTTTGCTATTAGGAAGCTGATGCTTGTTGAACAAAATTATACAACTATAGAGTGCAAAGCTTTATCAATGACCCATGCATTACACAAGTTTTGATAGTACTTGTTAGCAACCACATTTGTGTTTTATATAGATCACATGCAATTAAAGTATTTGGTGAACAAACCCATCTTACAAGGGTACATATGTATATGGCTACTCCTATTTCAAGAGTTTGATTTCACAGTTATGGTGAAGCAAGGGAAAAGTAACTCTGGACCAAACCTCTTATCTAGAATTAACTCAGGAAAGGAAGCAAAGTGAATTGAAGAAACCATGCTAGATGCACAGTTATATAGGTTACAACATGCACCATCAGAGTTAGAAGACATTTCTATCTTTTTACAGACTAGTGTGGCACCAGAAGGAATGAAGGCATTAAAAAAGAAACAACTTGCTATATGTGTGGCACCATTTATGTTAATTAGTGGTGACCTCTACAATTTAGGCAAAGATGAAGTATTACGTCATTGTGTATTAGAGCATGAGCACAAGGATATTATGGATGAAGCCCATGGTGGTATTGCAGGAGGCCATTGTGTAGGTGATTTAACTGCCTGAAAAATCCTACTTGTTAGCTTATAGTGGTAGACATTGTTTAAAGGCTGTAAAGAATATTCTAAGGTGTGTGACCATTGTCAATGCCTAGGAAAACTAGGACAAAGAGATGAAATGCCTTTGAGACCAATTACTAGTACATAACCATTTGAGAAATGGGCCATTGATTTTTTCAGACCTATTTCGCTAGTCATGCGTAAGACTGGATCATGTTATATCATTACTTACACAAATTATCTCACATGGTGGGCAAAAGTAGCACCTACAAAGGACTTTACAGTAGCTATAATAGCTAGGTTTCTATGGAAGAATTTTCCTACAAGATATGGATGTCCTTTAATTTTGAAAGGTGATAGGGTTACACACTTTTTAAATGGAACCATAAAGATCCTATTAGATGAATTTATGGTTTCCCACCATAACACTACACCTTACCACCCTTAAGAAAATGGAACTACTAAGGCTTTTAACAAGATTTTGAGCTAGACATTGAAAAAAAATTATGATGTTGGAAGAAAGGATTGGGATGATAAAGTTTCAGTTTGTTCTTTGGGTATTATAGAATAACTTATAAGAGATTGACACAAAGCCACACCATTTCAGTTGGTTTTTGGTGTAGAATTCATTCTCCCTATATATTTTATGTTACCTTCTTTATGCATTCACACATGCTGGAGGTCTAGGTGATGAGCAAGCTTTAGAAGATCATAGTAAGAAGATTATTCAACTGGATGAGCAACGAGCCATAGCACGGTGGAGTAAAAAGTAGGAAAAGGCCAGATAGAAAGCATGTCATGGTAGAAATATAAGGAATAAGAAGTTTGAGATTGGATAAATGGTACTTCTCTATGACTCTAAGTTCTTGCGTCATCCAGGAAAACTTAAGGTACATTGGTTGGGGCCGTATGTCATCACTTATATACTTGAATCAGGTGCTTGCCAGTTAGAAGCACTAGATGGAACATGGCTACCAAATTACTTTAATGGGAGTAGGCTGAAGCCCTACTATAAATAAGTCTTCTTGGTGTTTGTAATAAGGTATTATTTCCATTGAGATTAGGTTTCCATTATGTATTTCCTTAATATATTTCCTTCATTGTCATTATGATTTGTTATTTTAGTTGTTGTTCTTGTGTAATAAGCGTGCTTGCACACATGAAGTTAATTACTATGTGAAGATGTTTATGTGCAGAGGACTGCACATAATCTTAGTGTGGGGTGGTTGTAGTTATCCAAGTAAAACACCGTGGGAATTGAAAGGTGAAAGGAATAAGTTACTGCGGGTGTGCTTTAAGTCAGAAGAATATTTCTTCTCAAAAGTGACCAAGGATGAAGATGAATGAAAGGACAATTATAATGTGAAGGTAAGCAGAGGCCATGATAACTACCTAGAGAAGGTACAATGATGAGGTACTAGGGCACAAGAGTGCATGCTGAAGAGAAGTCTGTGACTAGAGGGTAGGAAGGCTCGCTAGAAGGTTATAGTTGGGGCATGAGGATGTACTGCATGAAATGAACAAATTTGGTTAATGAATGAGAGGATATTTGGTAGGTGAAGGATCAATAAATGCATCAAAATTTGAAAAATTATATAAGGATGGGATATAAATTCATTTTTTACCGTTATGACTAAGAGTATTTGAGGAAAGAAGCCAAGGTGCAAAGAGCTGAGTGATCATTTTAAGGTGTGAAGGTGTGTACCCAATCGTGACAAACAGATATGTCCACAAAGAAGCTTGTACGTCCTCTAGTGGTGAAGGGTTTGAGTGAAGTGAGGTGACATAGAGGAGTTAGGGCATGTCAGTTTCCACCTAGGTAATGCTGAATTGAAATCACTAGGGTTTGCTTTGCACCTTGTAAATTGCAGAGTTAAAGAGGATCTACAAAGGATTGCAAGGTAGAAATGAAACCCAAGAAGGAAGTTGAAACAAAAGTAAAGGGAAAGAAGAAGGTGGTCAAGATGAAGAAAAACATGGCACTTAAAAATCAATTTTTCATAAATGCAATATCCAGAAGGGGTTATCATTTTCCAAGTGGGATTCTCAACCATTAGGAAAAGAAAAGTAAGTGAGTACAATCATAGGTACCATTGGAAGAACGAGAGAAAGCTTCAGTGATGAAAATATTACTTCACTATGAAGGGCTAACAAGCACTATGGTAGATGACATGCCGAATTATGAAAGATGTAGGCAAGAAGCTTCTGAACAGACTCTAGAGGTGCTTACCAATTATATGAGCTTCCATATTGAAGAAAACATGAGGTCTAGAGATAAATGAAGGACGAAACATGTGGGTGCATTAGGAATATCTTCAATGGTTAAGCAAGAGCACAGAGTTAGAAGCATAAGTGCTTATCACAATACTTGGCTTGAAGGCCATAGGAGAAGCTATAAAGAATGAATCAAGATGGATCTTAAAGAATAGACAAGAATTGGGGTTCCTAAAGTTCCATTATGGTATGGATATACACAAGTTAAATAAGGGGAAATTCCAAGGGACATCACACCTTAGAGTACAATTATTTGGAATGACCAGAAGTGGTGACAGGTAAATACTCATGAATGGTTAGGCACTTGGAGTGCAAGATGTTAGAAGGATGCAGTATCTACAATATTGTTGGATACATTGCAGAACTAAATAGTCAAGGAAGGCATGCACAGGATAAAAGATTCATGTACATTTTTCTTTATTATTATTTCCATTCTGGTATTCTTTACTTAAGTTGGAGTACTAGATGGGTTGAAGGAAAAGGTATGAGAATATTGTGGAGAATAATTCACTGATAGCTAAAAGGTTCAACAAGAACCTCACACAAGAAGGGTCCATGACAGATGACGTCAAGAACAGGGCAGAGAAATTATGATAGGGTGCGATTGGACATTTGAGAACCTGTTAGGCACAATCACAGCACCTACCATCAGTAGATGGGGAAACAAGGTCTAGGTTTCTTGTTGATCAACATTTGGACATCCAGTGTGATTTCATGAGACATGGAATCCTGGAATCTCCTTGGTGTAAATTGCCTTGAAAAATTCACTATAAAGGATTCTCCAAGAATTTGGCACGGATTCCTATTCACACTGATTCAATGCATTCAATGAAATAAGCAGAGACTGGATTTCATGTTGAAAGAAGTTCCTATATTGAGATCTGCTCATTTTGAGACAAGGTATTGAAGATGCATAAGCCAATAAATCTAGCTAATAGAGATGATGGGGAATGAATTAACACCTATTTTCAGCTAAAGCACAGAGATTTGGAGATACAAGATCATGCAAGTATGTGGAAAAAATGTCAGTCCCAAGGCCACCAGGAGGATAAGCACAAAATGGAAACAAAGAGGGCTAAAATCACCATAGACATGCACTACTTGAAGTAGATTGATACAATACACTACAGGAGATGAAGATAGAGGGGGATTGAAGTAGTAAAATAAATTAACCAAAAAGAGAAGAGTTCGACACTCCACGACTTGAATTCGCCTCAGGGACAAGAAGGGAGAGGCAAATATAGAAAAATTTTCGAGTAGAAAAGAAGCTCGGATTTACAAAGTATTTAGAAACAAGGAATGATAGAGGAACCCCAGCGAGATGGGGAAGCCACCTCGTACTCTAACCACCTCTAGGAGCATTCAGTTCATCTCATTATGAGGAGAAGAAAGTTGAAGTCCTAGATAAAGAAGAAGAGGTTGTCAAATAGAAGCATGCAACTGTACCTTGCTCGAACAAGAAGTTGTTTGTTGAAGCAAAACTTCTGAAGAGTTAAAATATCGAAGCTAGAGGTGTTTCTTGAAGTATTTATCAACATCGCAGAGGATATTGGAGACAAAATGTCATAGATTGACCCCAGAATTGGAGACTAATATCACAGAGCTTTCTGTTCATACAATAGATTATGCAGGAAAGTTGGTGAGCTCTGGTACTCGAAAGAACCTATGTGCGATGCTGGCACCAGGAATTTAGGGCAAGAAAGAATGAGAGAAAGATTCAGTGATGTTTAAATTTACATTACATCGAAGGGATGCTGCAAGAGCTACAAGAATGATGAAGAAAGTGACTAGGATTCTGAACATCTGAGCACATCTCTAGAGGTGCTTATCACCTCATAGTGGACTCTCTGGAAGAAATTTCCGTGGGGCCCAGCTAGAGTACATGAAGGCACAATCCCATTGGGGCCGCGGCTGAAATATTGTCAACAGTCTCGCCCTTAGACCTTTTGAGGCCCTGTGACAACACTACAAGATTTGGTACACAAGACTCGACTGCCCTTTCAGTCCTTCGCATCCACCGCGTCCATTGTGTCCCAGATGGATCTTCTAGAGTGACGAATGATCTCAATGTGCTAGAAGTTTGTTGGTTTACAAAATGGCCGAACCGATTGCAAGGTTGAATTGGAGTCCATTGCTATGGACATTCTCTTGTAGAAAAAGCACTTGTGAAAAACCTTGGAGGCCAATTTCCGCGCCTAAAGGAGTATCCAAGTTGATACCCGATGATACCGGGGACTAGGATGCCTCATAAAACATTCTTTATTTATCTAAATCTTATCTTCTGCAACTTCTTCGCATTCTTCTCAGAGCTTGCTCTTATTCAACCTGGATGGGAGAGTTTTTGAGATAATTTCTGAAGGGGTGAAAATGAGATTAGTGTGGGGTATAGTTGATCAGAGAACACTTGACATAACTCACACAAGAAGTTTACGTTGGAAAAAAATCCAGGTTTAAGGGAGCGAATGGATAGGAAGAACATACATGGAGAGTAGAAGTTTAACATTCAAGAATTAGCCGATTTTGAGCATGAAGACCTATTTTTAGAAGATGGCATGTGAAACACACCAACAATGTAGAGACGTGTGCACCATGCATTTTATATCTTTGGAGGATTGGATCGAATCATTTTTCATGGAGACAAGCTAAGAATAGGATTGTCACTTCAGTTAAATGTAAGAGGTATATAGATAACACACTTGAATGTGTGGCTATGCCTATAAACGAAGCGTGGCTATTAATAGCATATGCAACCTATTTTTGGAATAGATAAGTAGTGAAGGGAAAGTCACCAGCCTATATATATGAGGTGAATCACATAGTAGTGGATATAGATATACATAGATAGAGAGGAGATAGATATATAGGTATATGCAGAGCGTAAGAGGTAAGCATAAAGAGATATGTGCATATGACTGGATTACTGTATCAGATCCATGCATGCATCGGTATAGAATGCCATTATTTTAAGGAGCTTCTGTGTTTATTAATAGATGGAAGTTATTGGCTAAATCTAAGTGTCATTCCTGTGCATAATTGAGTAGTGCATGTTCTTGATTCAATCATGATTATTGTTTAAGTTTGTTCTTTCATAGATCTGAATATGGCATGCATTGTAGAATGATGGATTAGTTATGGATCTATATGTTTCTTCCTTCATCATGCTAACATCCTACTATAGTAACCATAAAGAGGGACCTGGTACCTTTTCACGCTTCAAGTGAGCACTCAGTCTAGGCTAAGTGATGTGTCAGCGCGTCTAGGGTGTTATCTGGTAAATTCTAGGTTGCATCAAAGTAATGACATGGGTGTGTCCATCTGAGGAAGTTGGAGTGAGATTCCTTATGAGATATAATCCCCACTTGGAGAATGGCCATGGTGTTGTGATTGGCTGCAAGGATTACGCTGGTGCATGGATGAAATTTCCCTTTTTATGACACACTGAACATTTATTAACATATTTGCAGTAGTCTGATTCCATGGTAGGCCAATAGTAACCTACTCTTAAAAATTTCTTGTCTATCACCATTCGATTCGTATGAGCTCCACAGAAACCTTCGTGCACCTCTTTGATTGCTTGGATGAACTCATTTGAATAAAGACCACGTAACAAGTTTTCATCATAGCCATGATAATAGAGGTTTCCTCCAAGGAGGGTGTAATGAGCTATTATTTAGATTAGGTTTCTTTTATTAGGATGGGAAATATTAAGAGGAAATGTATTATCTTGAAGGTAATTGAAAATGGGTTCATATTAGGGGAAAAAGGACCAACAACTTCACAAACCAGACATGATTCTGGCATGTCATATACAGGCATATATAGATTTTCAAATAAGAATGGAATATTGTTGTTCCCTGGTGGAATACAAAGAAAGGATCCTATCATAGCCATAATGTCTACAGACCAATTTTGTGCTATTGGGATTTTCTCAAAAGTGATGCGCACAAAGTATTATTTTAGAGTTTCCACCATTTTATTATATGGGATGATATTTTCATCTTTAACCTTATATTCATCATTGAATTTCTCTATGATTAATTGTGAATCTCAAATGACTTTGATTTGTCTAATATTATATTTAATAGCAATTTTCATCCCTACAATGACTGCCTCATACTCTGCTATGTTATTTGTACATGGAAATCCCAGAAAGAAAGATTGAGGAATAAAGTCCCCTGAAGGAGTGACGAGCATAACTTTGGCTCCAGAACCATGGAAAGTGAATGACCCATAAAAGTGTGTTTTCCATATGACATATTCTTTGATGTATAACATTGATGCATCTGGTAGATCTAGAATCAAAGGCTCTCTTCTAGGTAGATGGGCTTCGGCCAATTGGTCTGCAAGCACTTGTCCTTTTATTAACGTCTGATGTACATATTCAATATCAAAATCACTGAGTAGGATGATCTAATTAAACATCCTATAGTAAGTGCTGGTTTAGAAAAGAGGTACTTCAGTGGGTCAACTTTTTATATAAGCTTGGTCTTGTTGTTTATCAGGTAATGCCGAATATTTTTGAAGGTAAAGATAACAACTAGAAAAGATTTTTCGATTTTTGGATAATTAAGCTCATAAGCGATCAAGGTGTGGCTAAGATAATAGATTGTTTCCTATTTCTGATTGAGATCGTATTGAGCTAGGAGTGTGCCAATAGAAAACTGGGTTGTAGATATATATAACAATAGTGGATTTCCTGAGGTTGGCGACATAAGGACATGGATACAATAAAACCTAACAACTTTCCTGACAATACACTGAAAACGTATTTCTTCGGATTTAGCTTGACTTTGTAATCTCAAAGGTGTTGAAAGATGTGCCTCAATATTTCTAGATGTTCTTATCTTTTTTTGGAATTTCCTATAATGTCATCAAAATAGTCCTCCATAATGTCATTTATCATATCGTGGAAGATCGTGGTCATAGCCCTCTGATAAGTTGGTCCAACATTTTTTAGACTGAATGGCATAACATGGTAACCAAATTTCCCCCAAGGGTTTGTAAAGGTAGTCGTGTGTTGATCTTATTCTATGATTTTGATCTGGTTATAGCTAGAAAATCCATCCATAAGGGACAACATTTTATAGCCCGCAGTCGAATCGATAATCATGTCGATATTGGGAAGAGGAAAATCATCTTTTAGGCATGTCTTGTTTATGTATCTAAAATCTATACATATTATGATACCAATTGTAATTTTCTACACAGGTACTATGTTGGAGATCCACTTTGAGTAATCAACATGTTTTATAGTACCTACTACCAACAATTTCTCTAGTTCTTCTTTAATCAGGAGGGCAACACGTGGATGTATTTTTCTAAGCTTCTGTTTGATGGGCTTTACGTATGCGTGCACAACAAGACTATGCACTACCAATGATGGATCCAGGCCCAACATATCTACATAAGACCAAGAAAATATGTCTAAAATTTCTCATAGAAGCATTACAAAAGTATTTTGTTCCTTTGCTAAGAGTGAAGCTCCCAACTTGACCATTTTTAGGTTGTCTTCTATTCTGATATTGACATCAATAGTTTCCTCCACCAACATTTTGGATGTATCCTCCATATGCATAGGATCAGGGGGGATTGATATCTTCTTCCAAGGGTTTCTCAATGATATTTTCACCCTGGGTGTGGTCAATTTGTATGTCCATTGATTTTTTTACCTATTTATCTGCTAACGCCTCAATGAGGTTTTCACTATGAATTTTAGACTTTTTATTTTTTTGAGGATTTTTAGAAGAACTATTGCCCTCACTTTATTTTAAATTTTTTTGACCACACATCTCATCCTCCTCCCTAAAATACACACATGTATCTAATTCGATGGAGAAAATTTTCTTGTGATCACCAATTGGAAAGCTATCACGGATACCCAAGAATTCAACGATTGCCTCATCATTTTCAAATAGATCGATCGGTATATGAAACTATTGGTCCCAGTCAACAAGAGAGGGATGGAAAAGGTTTATTTAGGGAACATAATGTGATAAGGTAAGGATGATTGAATTAAGAAAACATTTCGTAGAGGTAAGATCCTTGGATTGGCTATGATAGGAATGTGTGTTGTTATATAAATCAATAGAGTTATCCTCATACACAAAAGATATGGCCTCAACCTCTGGAGGATGAGATCCATAATGTATAATACCAATACCATATCTCTCTATTTTAATGTCTGGGGTTGGAACACACTATCTTATCCTTTGTATCCCATTACATAAATAATTTTATTGGGTATGGGATATCTCATAGCTTGGTAGCAGGAAGCCATCATGTCTTCAGAGATCTAGATTATAGGAAGATCCAACAATTTCTCTTTTGCTAGGATGCCACCAGAAAGAAATGTTTCAACAATATAATTTTCCCATGACCATTTATACTAGTAACTTGGCCTACCATGTGTTTTGGGTGATAGGGAAAGATTAGAAACATGGAGGGCCTGCTGAAGGTCATACTATCCATAACCGTTATTAATGACCTTCATCTCCCATGAAGAAAATGGAGAAATGGATGTGGAAGTATCTTTGTCATGGGAACTTAGTGTGTCTTGATCAACATGAGAAGTGAGACCTTTAAAATGAAGTGGTACAACAATATCAATAGAAAGATAGTCATAGGCTATGTGAGAGAAGCTATCCAAGGATCTACAATGTGTAAATGGTTCTGAATATCCTTGAATAATAATTGTTTGTTCTTCATGGTATAACTTGATACATTAATGGAAGGTTGATGGTACAACTTGTATGGCATGGATTTATGGGTGGCACAAGAGAATGTTTTAGGGAAGTTCAAAGTCCAGGACATTAAACTTGGTATCGTGATATGTAGGCCCCACTTCCATAGGTAATATTATAGTACTAGCTAACTATATTTTTAAATTATCGTAGGCTATGATAGTGATGATATAGGACTCTAGGTCTTCCTTTGTGCATCCAAGTTGGTTAAATAACTTCAAAGTATAGATATTCAAACCAAACTAGTTGTCCACAAGCACTCTTTTTATCTCTTTCCAGGTAACAAATACCTCAATGTATAGGGGTAAGTTGTGTGTATGATCATCATGTGGAACTTAATTTTGGATAAATAAGGTGTACACTAGGAGAAAGATGCATGACCACCAATTGGAGGTGCGAAGAATCAATATTTTTTGACACTTCTTACCCTTGAAGTGTTTTACAGAGGATTTATTTATGAACATTTGATATCTTAAGAAGATCTAAAATTGAAATCTTAGCAGTGGTTTTCTCAAGCTATTCTAAGAGATCATATCAACCATTCTAAGGGGTAGGTAGAGGATGTTTTATAATCACAAGTGCATCATGTTACCACAAAAAAATAACGGATCCTGATTCTTATAGTGTTTACATACTCATTAAAGGAAATAACACAACCAATAAGTGAATTAAACAGATTACTGGTTTTGGCGTAAACATAGTTGGTAGCTTTGCAGTTCTTAGAAGATTGAACTTGATCTAACTTATTCTCTCCCTATTTATCATGTTTAGGGAAAGGTTCTTTATAAATTCCTAACTTTTGATTAGGTGTTTGGTTATTTTCAGGTGAATCAACCTTAATTTATCCATTGTCAATAAGATCTTGGATAAAGTGTTTCAATTTTAGGCACTTATTTTTTTTGTGACCTTTAACGTTATGATACTCACAATAATCATGATATTTATACCATGATAGTTTTGGTGCATCATCGACATAGGGTGTTTTGTTAGGATACTAGACCATGTTCACTACGTCCAACTATTTTAGGATTGTAGATAAAGATTCTATGAGAGGAGTGAACACTTGACGTTTGATTGTGGGTTTAATAAATCTCTTAGTAAGTTTAAAAGGGGGGCCAATTTGAACTGCTTGGATATGTTTAGAATCAATTATACCATCTCCTATGATGTTTTTATTTTTGTTGAAGAAATTTGGTTTGTGTGTAGGTTTGGATGTTTAATTGTCCTTTGAAAAGGGTTTCAGTGTCCCTTTAGCTAACAAAGCATTTTTGATTTGAATTCCCTTTTCTATAACTTCTTCAAAGTTGTTGACACAATGAAGTTATAAATGGAAAGCAATTCCTATATTCATATTGGGTATGAAAATGCTAACCAATTGTTTTTCTCGAATTGAACAAGGGAAGTGGCTAGCTAACCCTCTCCATTGTTGTAAGAGACTAGAAAATGTCTCATTAGGTCTTTTTTTAGCACTACACAAGTCCAACATGGTAACGTCACTTTCTACCTTGAACGAGAAATGTCATATAAATCTTTCTACTAATTTAGGTCATGTAAAGATAGACCCTTTAGGCATGTGAAGAAACCATTCCAAATCTTGATCCCCTAGACTACGTGGGACTAAGTGTATAAGGTATTTGTCATTGTATGCTACTTTTGGCATACCATGTAGAAGTATTTGACGTGATCACGTGGATCACCTTTACCTTTATACTTGTCAATTTTTAGCAGTCAATTTTTTTAGGGAATGGTGTGTATAGCATAGCTCTGTCAAATGGGTAAGGACATAGATCTTCATATTGGTATTTTTTACTATTTCCAACATTGCTTTCCTGAAGGCTTGTGAGTATAATTTCATGGACTTTAACTCTTGTGTGAAGAATTGATCTTTGGTAGGGGAAGCTGGTATGTATACCCGACTACACTTTGATGTTTCACCCTCTTGGTTTTTAGTATGAAGTTCACTATATTTGGCCTTAGGTATTTCTTGATGTGTTTCTTTGTTTATGTCCCCATGCACATGGGAAGAAAAGGTAGATAATTGTCAACTAAAGACATGTAGTTGTTTTTGTATAGTAACTTAATCGTTTTGGGGTTCTTCTTAGTTATCATGTGGAGAAGGTTGTTCTTTTTGCTCATGATCCACCCTAACTTTACAAGGAATTTTAAGAGGTGGTGATTGATAACCACTCATGTGTTTAGGTACCTCATTTTCATTGTTGTTGTTTCAAGGACCCAAAGCAGAAGCATGCCCTTGGGTTTATGACATCATCCATATTAATAAGAGGAGGATATTGTACTTATTCTTCCTCATGGAAGTTATTGGTAGTTGCAACAAATTCATGTTCATGTGGTAGTTTGGAACCTAAATATATAACTCATGCAAGTAATATATCCCTATTAAGGAAAAAGGATTCATCTAAGTGAGCGGGATCGAACTCAAAATCATCTAGAGGTGAGCTTAATTCATCACCACTATGATTGATTAGGTCTTCTGTTTCTTTTTCTGTATAGAAAAGGGGTCATAAATCATGACCAATGAAATGATTAGACCCTAATCTCTTGGATTTCATTTGTGTGATAGGGGGCATAAAAAGGGGTTTCTATAAAGGTTTTTACAAATGTGACCAAGGATACAAAAAAACTTACCTAAGTAAAAACCTACAGCGTGAGGATAAAAAATGTCACAAAAGAATGCTCAACAATGGTCAAGGAATGTCAAATGTCAAATAATAAGTAACCAAAGGATTTTCCTAGGAAAAAATGTCTATAAGATGAAATACCACAAGGAACAATCACACAAGTTTGGAAAACTAATCCAATCTACAAGAAACTACTCCCTAAGTAAAAATTATCTCAATGGTAGTTTGACACAAGATGATCAACACAATGTCAACACTTAGGTCAAGTTTAAGATAAGAAAGGCATAAGTATTAACAAAGGGTCGAAGTGACTTCCAACGTAAAATTTACTATAACCAATCTAGATACAAACAAGGCCTAAATACCAAAAAGTGGAAGTTACAAATGCGAGCAATGCAACAATACCACCTAGATATGTTAATCAACGTTTGTAGAAAACAAAGATATTAGTATCAAAATAGTATTGATATGACACAAACAACATAACAAAAACACTTTTCAAGGTTAAGGAAATGTTTGGAAGGAGATAAGGTTGAAGTATGCTAAGGAGTTGTTAAGGTGCAAGCAACATAAAAATACAATCTAGACACTTAAATCAAGTTTATGAGAAACAAGATGTAAGTATCAAAATTATATCAAGACAATGTGAGAAAAGTAACACCTCAAGGGAAGATCGATGATGAAGAAATCCTAACTATGATGAAACTTCTTGACATGGGTATCAAGATAAGGCTACTCAATATTTGAGGATGTAAGTGGTTGAAAAAGTAGTGGACACAATCTTAAGTAACACTATGTATGTATGCTTTATTTCATCCCAAAAGGGAAACAAGAAAACAAAGGAATACATGAAGTGGGGGTGAAAAATTCTTGTCGTCACTTTGGAAGAGTTTCGTTTTGTCTTAAGACAAGTGAAAAACTAAGGTAAAGTAACATTTCACAAATTTTGTGATGAATGTCTCGTGGGATCTAACTTTGATGGACTCTCCCCTTATTTGACTAACAAGGTTTTGACTCCAATTTTTTTTTCACTTTTTGAGAGCACTTTGAAACACGATTGGCTTTGGTTAAGTTAGCTCCTGTATAAAATGGTTTCCTATTAGTTTACTCTCTAGGTGTCACAAACTATCTCTGTGAGTGTGGTTTTCCAAGAAAGTCGCATTAGCTAAATCAAGGAGTATCTCGGATCTAATTTACCCCCTTCGATATAATGAGCAATAAATTATGTTCAGTTGTATCTCACTAGGGTCATGCGAAGATAGTTTTGACACTAATCTCACAAAGGTGTACTAGTCAAGTGGGTAAGCGGAGAACTTCCCATTTCATCCATCGTTTCCCTCAAGGTGTGGACTACTTTGGGGTTCCTAGGTTAATCCTCACATTGAGTTTTATGTCTTATGCCAATGCACTTCCCCAAGTTTTAAGTGGATGAGCCATAGCTATTAAACGAACCTACAAATACTATGTTTTGAATAGTGGCATGTTTTTTAATCTTTAATCTAAGTGTGCTTTTGTACACCATTGAAAACCTACAAAAAACTGTGTTAGTATTGTTTTAGATCCTGATTCTTTAAAAAGTAATTATTTGGTCATGCACACAAAGGTTAATATTTTTTCATAACATCAAAACATCATGAAAGAGGATCAAATGTTGTTTCTGATTCTCAAGATCATCCTAAAACACAAGAGAAGAGCATACACAACAAATAACCCATATATATTGACAGTGGAAAAGCTTGCAAATCAAATGACTAAGCAACTCATTTTAACCGATTGTTGTTCATTCCCTTAACCAAGAATTTAATGAAGTGTTTGTAAATATAAGAAGTCATAGAATTGTTTTTGATTCCTAAGATCACTTATAAGGTGCGAGGGAAGAGCATACACAACTCTATCCTAAGATATGAAAGCACGACATTCATTAAAATACATCAAACAAAGTTAGCAAAAGATGACTAGAAACACCTTGCAAACATAAGTTATTCCTGAAAACCTACAAAATGTTAGAAATAAAAAAGATCAAATCCTATAAATCTCAAAAATAGAGCTCAAATTTAGCAAAGCACACCAACACGGGTTTTGAGATAGTAGCATGACCCTAATAACATTAGTGTGCCCTTCACAACAATAGCTTGCCTGTAAAAATAGAAGTGTATCCATAACAATAGGAGCACAGGTCTAATTCAAAATATAGACTAACAAAAAAATGATTGACACCAGTGTGGGAAGAGAATAATTTACGTGGCCCTAGTGACAGATACGTGGTTCTAAGAAAAAAGGAAGACTGATAACATAGAATGACAGGAGCACAACCAGAGAAACAATAGTGCACGTGCGGGGGGGGGGGGGGGGGGGGGGGTGGTCATACCAGTGCGGGTTTTATACAAAGAATAAAGTGATGCATAAAAGCAACACACCCATGCGGCCCTAGTGATAAGAGCCGGCCCTAGTGACATCAATGCTTCCTTAGTGACACCAACACAACCCTAGTGACACCAGCGTAACCTTTCTAATAGTAGTGCAGGAAGCATAACACCAACACGGGGTAAGGTGTGCACCAACATAATTTTCCTATGTGATGTCATGAACATGTACATCTGACATCATCAAACTCAAAAAGGTAAAAAAAAATCATCTTAGCCCAAAATTAACAACCCATATCCTTTAAACCTACAAAAGAGACTTACCACATACAAAGTTAGCAAAATACATCAAGGAATTCAAGTTATTTAACATATGCATAATAAGGGTTAGCCAAAATTGAGACAAAACTAATAAAACTTGAAATCAAATGATATGGAAAATGGAGTATCTCCCACCGGGCATGCCAAATGTGTTCATATAAAACTAACCATGCTATGTGAATTGAAAATAATACCTAATAGTTCCAAAGAAAAGTTAATCAAACAAGAACCATTAAGATAAGAGCTTATAGAAACTAACTTCTTCCAATGCATGAAATATGAATGGGCCAAGCTAACATACTAAGTCATTCCTACTCTTTAGATTGCTAACTAAACATGAACCTAGTAAGATCATTTAACAATCAAATGTTGATTGTTGTTTTCCTCAAGAGTTGAGGATGGAATATCACTAAGAAATGGCCATAAGGCCATTTTTGGATCTTCCCATACTACTCAAATTTGAGTGAATGGATGGAAGATGAAGAGGTTGATCCAAATCAATGGAGAATTCTCAAGATCAAAATGCCTATAGTTTTCACTAATGCAAATGAGGTGTAAGTTTAGAAGGAAGGAGGAGGGTTCTTTATATAGCTTGCCTGCTTTGGGAAAGGATATCAATTTGATGGATGTGGGGTAAACCCCAAAGAGGAAATACAAAGGACATGCATGTTTAATAAAGTATGTGCACTTTGTGGGAGTTGAAAGAGGTTTAATTAATCAAAGGTAATTAATTAATAGGTAGGGGTAATCTTATAAAAGATAATTAGAGGAAAATTAGTATGATTTTAGGGGATGTAAGAGGGAAATTTGATCCAATAAATGGTGATTTATTGATTTAGAGAAGTGAGCATAATTAATTAATAATAATTAATTAACTCAAGTAGAAGTGGATATTAATTAATGAAAGGTTATTAATCAACATCCTGAATGATAGGAAGGATAATTAATTAGTGATATGCAATTAATTAACGGGAATAGAGGGAAAATGATGGTTTATTGATTAAGTGTTGTCAATTGTCGGGAAAGAAGATAGTTAGGGAAATTTAAGTATTAAAACTGCGTAAGTGGATTTTAGGTGTCTACACTACCCATAAAAATAACAAATCCTATATTTTCTTGTTGTGCCATTCTAATAGGTCTGAGAAATGTAGTAGACAACAGGAAATGCCTACTAGGAGATGGAGTATAAAGAGTCCTATTTGGTGGAGATGGTGACCTTTGAACTATTATGTGTCTTCTTCCCCTTCCTAGTGATAGTTGCAGATATTTAAAAAATCTTTCTATTCTAGATCTTGTCTAAATTCTTCTCATAAACCTGAGCACTAGTACTACTGAAACTAGTTGATTTGAATGACAGAGTCACCAAATGTGTAGAAAAAACCTCCAAAGGATAGAAATTACTGAGTTACACACCAAAACTCAGCAAATATGGAAATAAAGATTTCACTAGTCCCATTGGGAATGCCAAAATTGTTGGAGCTCAAATATGTACCCATCCCATATCAGATAGACCCAGGGATTAAGACAACATGGGACTGTCTCCAAGTTGTGGGAATCAAACTAAGACATACCTCCGGACAAGACCGACTTCCTCTACCTACTCCTAATACTAACACTACTCCTAGATAGGGGAATGTAACTACGTAACACTCTCCTAAAATGCCAAGGGACTAGGAAGAGAGGGAGATGCATAAAATTAAAATCCTAAACTAAGGTAGGTAATATCACAAATAACAGGGGTGGAGATATTCCTAGTGATTGAAAATAGGAAGAAAATGAATTAGGAGAGGGTAGACAGAAGTGCCACAGTCCAAAACAACATTCAAAGTTTCATTTTTGTGGAGTATAACAAATTTGAGTCCTGTAAGAAGAACAAAGTATGCACAATATGTCTGTAAATGTAAAGGAAGGAAAGAAACACAATATAACACAAGCTAGGGCAGAAAATCCACAAAGCATGAATTTTATTGCTCAAAAGGATGTACAATCCATTACAAAGTAGAAACAAGGCAAGAATCCTTTGTAGAATGTCTAAATTCAAGGCCTATAACTCACAAGAGTTCTGGAACAATTTTGACACATTTCCTTTTCATTTTTAGAAAATATCCCTCAAAAAATGAGGGGGTTTCACAATATATAGAGAATTCACATCACCTACCATGCATTAATTTCCTGAAAGGTAGTTGAGCTACCCAATATTGCAACCATCAATGCTTAGCTTGCAGCTGATGTTCCTGTGATTTTTCGGTTGCATGCATTTTTCCACTGGACGATAACATTTCATTCACCTATTTAACAGTTGTATAGACCCTTTGATGTCATCTAGGAGAAATTTCTCTCCTATCGATTGGTTGCGTATTCATGTAACCAACCAATACCATATTTACATGCTACCAGTCGGTAATAGCTGTACAAATGCCTTCTGTTGTACCACCATGACCTGAACCTCATCCATCCTTGCTACTGGTTGGCAGCACATATTTTTTTATCGGATGGTAGCATGAAGTATACTACCGAATGGTAGCATCCATATAATCTGTTATTGGTGCCCGTGCACCTGACTGGTAGCATTTTATATGCTACTAGTCGGTAGCATTTGTACATTCTATTGGTTAGTAGTATATAAAATACTACCAGCTGGTAGCATCTAAGGATGCTACTGGTGCCCTTGTGATAGTACCTCTATGACCCCGCCATTCTCTTCATCATTTCCTACTACCGAATGGTAGTGGGATATGATGTTGTCGGTTGGAAGCTTGAAAAATTCTACCAGCCGGTAGCAAATTTTCTACCCTTTATTTTTTACTGTGACCAACTCGACCTTTAGCTAATGTAACTCACACAACTCGCCACATCTAATCAACTGGGTCACAACTTGGCTGAGATATACATGAGTTACCTTGTAACCTGTGTAACATTATACTCCATTAACTTCCAATGCCCATACCTGTTAGGTTGTCCAATTTGCAAGGGGTTCAAAATTTTAAAGCAATGATTTTGCAGCCTTTGCCCTAGGGTTTTATGCTTTATACTCTATTAGGGCCTCATTTTAGGGTCATTTTTTTGCTATAGTACATTTTAAATTATTATTAAACATTTTGACTTTATTCTCAAAACGCTTGGAGGATTTTCTTCATTTTTTCAAAATAAAGATTTTTTTTTCATAATTTCGTATGAGATTTTTTGAATTTTGATATCTTTATTATCATTAAAACATAATTAATGGGCTATATATATATATAATTTTTTGAGGTTTTTGTTTAGTACATTGAGGTTCTAAAAAACCTCTTTGGGTTTTTCCTAATTCATCACCAAATTTTATAAATAGAAATTTTATTAGTTTGACCTTTTTAAAAATTAATTTATCACCTTTCTTAGGCACCAATTTAGTTTTTTTATTATAACACTCTTTATACTAGGGTTTGTGATTTTACATTACATCTTACGGATCATGTCTTGACTAATCAGGTGTTCCCACACATACATAACTTTTAAAATAACGTCATAAATGAGGTCAAGGCATAAAAGGAAGCCCTCCCTATGGTATAACCACAAACACAACTTCCACATCTTATAAATGATACCCTTCCTGAATGTACATATATCTTACATATGACAAGAAGGGAACATGTATGACCTGCCTCCTATGATTAAAATCCTATTCCCTATTCTTGTAGACATAGATTCTAATGCACATATTGATTTCAATGGGCACATTAGCAATGTTTCTCTTAATAATACTAACAATGTGTCCAAAAGGGAATCTATATAAATAGTAATGTAGGCCCTATTTCTCATAATGTTGGAAATGGAAATCCCTTATCTTTACAACAATGTGTGAATATGCCTTCTCATAATTTGAAGGCTTTGAATGCATATGATATTTATAGTACCTCTAGATTTTGTGAAGCCAATCTCAACCTAACCCACTATGTGATACATATTCCCAACTTGTTGGTATCTAAATACAACAATTGACAATCTATGAAATAAATATAGGAGAATTAAAAAATGAAGTTAAAATACTATGCTTATCCTCTTAAGTCATTTACTATTTGGGTTGATAATAACTATATTAGTAATAAATTAGTAGTGTGAAACACTTATAATGCTACATTCCCGTATGAATTTTGTATGCCCAAGTTCATCGTATTCACAGGAAAAAAGGATTCTTCTCAACACATTGACCATTTTGTTAGATTTCTACAACTATACGTGCACAATGATAATTTTTTTTAAGGATTTCCCACAGTCTATGTCTTACCTATTTTGCGTTAGTATGGTTTTGAGGTTTACCTAATAGTTCCATTGATATTTTCCCAACATTACAAGACCTATTCCTTATGCATTTTTAATCACATATTACCACATACTATTTTTGAGCATTTGGAGGCAATATACCAATACCCTAATGATTCTATCCATGCTTATTTCACCTACTTTACATCAGTAAGACACAAATCCATGTTAAATATAAGTTATAAGGAACAACCTCACATTTAGTAACTCCTTTTCCTACATCATTACTTAATCAATCAAGTTTATTGCTTAATTAAAAGATAGGATACTAATTGATGAAGAGGGTCTGTTAGATGGACATCCTGAGCTATTTGAGGCCCTTACGTCTAAGACCATTAAGGAGTTGTATCATGCACATCCACACATTCAAGGGACCTACACCACATATACCTTTTCTACTATTTCTATGTCAACAACAATAAAACATTCAACTTATAATGAAGATCAATATCCACCTAAGAAAAAATCACAATCATGATACTATTATACATTTTGATGCCGACACACTTTCCACTCTCTTATGTAAGTTGCTTAATAAGAGGCTCATTACACTACCTAGTACTCAGTATATACCAAAACATTGCTTGATACGACATCGAGGAAGAGCATTTTATAACGATCGTCACATTAATGAACATGACACAAACATGTGTTGGACTTTACATGATCATATCCAATATCTAATTCATGAGCACATCATAGAAAAGAAATAAGTACAATTAGAAATTCATAAGGCACAATAGGATGATAAATAAGTTTACAAGTAAGGGTGTAATCCACTAGACCCAAAGAAGTAAATCAGGTCTACTAGAGAAAGTAGTTCCTAATACAGAGGAAATACACAATGAGCAACTAGTTTCCACTATCACTAAGCAAGAGAAAACAACATATATTATTCGTATTAGCATTTATCAAGTGTAACTAAAGAAAATAATTCCTATTACCATTGAGCAAGAACAACCATAACAAGTAATCCCTATCACAATTGAGAAAATTCAATCATAGAAACTAATGCTTGATATATCTAATCAAGTTTTTCCCATTGCAACTGAGCATTCAACTTACAATGAAGATCAATATCCAAAAAATTAAAAAACATAATCATGATACTATTCTACACTATGATGTCAAAAAACTTACCATTCTCGTGCACAAGTTGTTTTATGAGAGTCTCATCATACTACCCAACACTCGTATAAACCACAACATTGTTTGATATGATATCAAGGAAGAGAATTTTGTATTTATCATTGCATTAACAATCATGACATAAATAGTATTAGAATTTAAACAATCGTATTCAATACTTAACTCTTGAGCACATCATATAAAAGGAAGAAAGAAAATGAAAAAATCGTAAGGAACCATAAGACCATAAGAAATTTTATAAGCAAGGGCGTAATCCAAGTAACCTAAAGAAGTATCAGAGTAAGTAGTTCCTAATACTATATAGAAAACACACAATGAACAACTAGTTTCCACTACCATGAAGAAAGATAAAGGAACACAAACAATTCCTATTACCATTGAGAAAGAACATATGAAGAAATCAATTCCTATTACCATTGAGCAAGAGAAACCATAACACATAATCCGTATTACAATTGAGCAAATTCAAATAGAGAAAGTAACGTCTCCTACATATGAGCAAGTTTTTCCCATAAAAAACTAAGCAAGTACTAATAGAACAAGAAAAATCAATACAAATGGATGAAGTATCACACATGTTAGATACTTTTATTACATAACAAGTATGATTACATACCTAATAAAGAATGAGAAATGTATACTTCACATGATCAAGGGTTAAACATGGTTCTATATAAAGTGATGAATACATAAGTATCTCACGTACTAAAGGTTAGTTATACGATGATATACCATTATATCAAATCGTATCAAATTGGAATTATATATATCCAAGTTACCCACCAGCGGATGAATCAATGATAAACATAAATCTAAACTATACAGAATATGTCATTAAATACGGTGTTCCAGAAGTTACATACATCATTGGATGATTTAGTGATAACATTTAAACACTATAAATGGGTAAGAACACAGCTACATTATGAATCTAATCTTCAACATCCACTAGTGTGCACGCACAAACATGTGCATGCACACACACACGCACACACACACACACACACACACACACACACACACACACACACACACACACACACACACACACACACACACACACACACACACACACACATACCCACACACACAAACACACATACACACACATGCACAAACACACACACACACACACACACACACACACACACACACACACACACACACACACACACACACACACACACACACACACACACACACACACACACACACACACACACACACACACACACACACACACACACACACACACACACAAACACACACACACACACACACACACACACACACACACACACACCCACTCACACACATGCATGCACACATGCATACACACATACGTGCACACACACACATCACACACATGCATGCCACACATGCATACACACATACGTGCACACACACATGTGTATATGCACACACACAAACATATACACATGCACACACACACACCCATGCATGCACATGCAAACACACACACAAACATATACACATGCACACACACACACCCATGCATGCACATGCAGACACACACACACACACACACACACACACACACACACACACAAACACGTGCGCACACCTGTGCACACATGCATGTGTGAATGCACACACACACACACATAGACATACATGCACACACACACACATGTGCATTCAAGTAAAAACACACATATGTATGCATACACACACAGACATACAAAAACATACGTGCACACACATATGCACACACACACATGCACGCATGCACATAAGCACACACACATGCACACACACATGTATGCACACACACACACACACACACACACACACACACACACACAGACATGCACATGTACACGCATGCATGCATGTCCATGTAAGCACACACACATGCACGTAAGTACATGTGCATACACACACACATACACATAAGCATGCACATGTAATCACACACACAAAAAGAAACTTATAGCATTCCTATCGTTAATTCACATTTTCTTTCCTAGTTCTTAACTAGGTAATTACCTGATGAAGCAACACATTTTGCTGATTCAATGTGATTGTTGAAGAACAATACTTACTAAGGGAGTGAACTTGATTTTTCCACATTTTCTAAGCCATTTCCCCACAACCACTATTATATCATCCACATTTCACATATACTATTCCAAAAACACAAAAAACTATATATCAATTTTGAAATATAAAAAATCAGGACCTACATGTGACATGTTTTGTCTTTTCCTAACTTTGAGCCCTTTGATAATTTAAATTTAACACTCTTCACTATCTTAACACTTGATATTCATATAACACATTAAATAGTTAAAACCCACATATATTATACATATTACATCTTCTATAACCTATTGACCTAAGGGAATGTCCATGTTGGGGGGTGTTTGACATATTGATCCTACTTTAATGACATCATTAGTACCTTACGACTTTTGATAGCCTTCTATATTAGGGAATTCCTACCAAATTTGATCCGGAGGATTTTATGGTGGTTTAAAGTTCCCTAAAATTCCCTAAACCATGACCACACTGTAGAGAGTTCTAAGACCTCTCTGACGGTAGGTAGAACTCCAAGAAAAAAATTTGGATATAGAAGTTATTGCAGGTCAAAGATTTGGTTTGAAAATGGTCCAAGATGGTCAATTGGCGAGTTACACATTGACACATGGCATTTTGAAAAAGGTGAAAAAGGTTAAAATTTCATGTTTGAGTGCCTCCAATATTTGACACATGGAAAATTTAGTGGGCCCCACTATTTTCTAAATGGGGGCCCTCAGCCAGGTTCGACACACTCTTTTAAAGGAGGGGTGCCTTGACTGCCTTTATTCATATTACCATTATTGCCATTTTGGTTATATATGCATTATATCTCTCTAACATTATAAATGTGGGACTATTTTGTATTGGAGATTTGAATTGTGCATTACATGATTGAATACATCTTGGACGAGTTATTTATTAGCTCTATGGGGTGATCAACTCCCCACCGAGTTGATCACATTATATTCTAAGTTGTTCGGGAGGTTTAAACTATATGGTGGAACCGATATACATATCCACAATATAACCTACAAAATCAAAGGATCATATTAACGACTCAGCCCAATGGGAAGTCCTTATATCTTGGTTAGTACATTGGCTAGATAACATTCAATGCACATTACAAGGTGAGGGTGGTTAAACAATGCATGGTAGCCCAATGACTCGGAGCCATGACACAGTCCAACACACAACAGATGGCTCGACCATGTGGGGCGATCAAAAATTCCACACACATCTTGGCCAGGGGTAGTTGTAAACATTTTGGAGCCCAAAAAAATGGATACAGATGTGGCCAAATCCACGTAATACCCAACAGGACTGGCTATATTTTAACACCAAACCTGGCATTTCCTCTTTCAATGTGGGATTTACCCCATTATTGTGGCAAAGTGGTCCCGGCCAAAAGGAAGCCCGGGGACTCAAACCCATGACCCGAAGAGTCCAAAGCACATCACTCCAACCAAATCACCTAGTGGCTCAATCAAGTTATGAAATCAGCTCGTTTCATTTTGTATAAGACACAGTATAGGTCTGTGTTTAAGCAGCCAGGGAGTAGTTTTGAAAAACCTCAGAATTTGAGCACTTAGGAGCTGAACCAGGCCGTGGAGTAAAAATGAAAAGTGGTCATAATTTCATGGGGATTCCAAATATGCAATTTTTTTTCATGTAATGCTTAAAACCATCCATTTGTAGGTGATTTTCTAGCACATTTGCAGAGGGATTGCATTGTGAAGACACTGTAGCGCCACAGATGGACTTGTGAACATTTTCTGGTAAATTATAGAGTTCCTAAAGTCTAAGATCAGCCCATTTGTAGTTTTAAAATGTATATTTTTCATTAGTGAAGGTGAATTTTACTTTATTGGACTTAATAGATAAATTCACTTTCTTTGAATATGGAAACGTAGCCTTTGGGTGAACTATGTTATCAATATCATTTTGTAGATGTTTATTTCAGTTTTGGATGAAGATTTTGATTAGATAAAATTTAGTATTGAATGTTTATTAATTTGATTAAGTATTCATAAATTAAAAAATGAGAAAATGGATTTAATTCCAATTTCAGTACCCATAATCCACAAAGTTAAAGGTATGCACATTACAGTGTTGTGATTAAAAATCAGATTGAGGTGCATCTATAATCATGAATTAATCAATTTTGGAGTAATTGAACCATAAAATTCCAAGATCCATGAAGACTGATAAAAAGTGTAAATTTATCTCACTCGTTTTCGGTTCATGTTTTTGTACCAGAACAAGAGATTTCTGGACTAGCTTCTAATTGTTTGATTTCAATTTTCAGTTTGTGTAGACATTTTGGAAGCTTTCTAATCTTCTATTATAGTGTTAGGAGTTACAAGTTATTTGCAGGAAATAAGAAATCATGGGCAAGGCACCCAAATAGGAAACACTATATGAAATTGAGGCTATTAACTGCTAGATACATGAAGAGAACTCTCTCCTGAGATCAATATATCTCCTACGAGGAGAATGCTCGGTTGAAGATGGAAATGTAATCCAAGGATGATCTCTTGGTAAGATTATATAATGGTGAGAAAGGGGAGAATCCATTGAATACAGATGCATAAACCATGATAGATACATTTAACGTAAGTATGTCACCATTGGATTCCTCATCCCATTCCGATTCAGTTTTAGGTAATATTACTTTTTTTGGTTTTGAAAGATACACTAAAGGTATTGGATCTAAGTTGTTATATAAAATGGGTTTTAATAGAATTGACCTTGGTAAGAATGACCAAGGTATGGCTAACCCAATACAGGTTGAGGATCATACTTGTTATGTATGTTTGGGTTACTCTAGTGTAGGAAAGGATATTGGAGAGACATCCAAGAATGCTGAAGGAAGATAATATTCCAACAAAAAAATTTATACCCCACTAGCACAACAACTTGGAAATGGTAAGATGGTTCATATAAGAGGTAACAAAATTCCACCTCCCATTTATTATCATAATAAATCTGGAAAATAAGGTAAACATGTTAAGGATCCAATCTTTATTTTAAAACAATATGGGTTTGATATACAAAAGATGATGAATGCTTTTAAATGCATGTTTTTTGGAGGTAGTAATCATTCTGTGGCCTATTATTGGAAGAAGAAAACCTTTTTGCAAAAGCATTTTCCAGATGAGCTGAAAAACCAATCTTGTGGAAAACATGTGAGAAATGGTAAACTTGATTCGTCACCTCAAAAGCAAGAAACAAAGAGGAATTATTGCGCTCACTGTCAGATGAGTGAACATGAGGTTGTAAAATGTTGAAAACTTCATCCAAGCAACCATCCAGAGCATGGTAAAAATAATTTGGAGTTTAAAATAAAATAATATTTTAAACCACTAGTAAAACATGAATCAACCTCTAAACTATCCATTGTTGAACCACTTATGAGTCCCTTCTGTTTTGATATGGAGATTGTAGGTTCATGTGAATTGGATAGGTTAATTTTTACATAGTAGTATTTATTGAAAAACATGCAAAACTTTTCAGAGTAATTTGTGAATTTCCATTGTATGTTGAAGGATAAATTCACATGTTTTTAATTTATTTGAATTGGGAAAATGGGCTCACCTGTAATAGGATCTGGGAGATAGGTTAAAAATAATCAGATTTAACTTCTTATGTGTTAAGGATGATAAAATACCATTTTATATTTTTAGCAACAGTGTATGTAGATTCAGTGGGTATGTGGTATAATGTCTAATTTTGGAATGCATTTTTAAGTTACTGTTGTTAAATGTCATTATGCAATTATGTGACACCTCTTTGATCTTGTAAGTAATATACAAATATGTTGTGTCTATAAAGGGTAATTACACATTCATGATGAACCTTATGTTTAGGGCATGTATTTGTAACTACCTTACGTGGTTACGATTGATGTGTAAATTATTTGCACTAACAAACTAATCTCCAGGTATTGCTTGGTGACATTTGCAGCAATTAGCAATTCACCGATATGGGTAAGCATACAGTTTGATCTATCCTTTTACAATTCAATATGTATGGATAAAATTGAAAGATTCACGTTGATCCAATTTTGAATATAGATATTTTTGGTGTTGATGGTCTAATTAATATGAATAGTGATATTTGTAGAGTTTTTACAGTTTCAGATGGACAGTGGGAACTAGCCTAATTAGTAGTTTAGATGTCTAGTATATTGATATGTGTTTATGGAATTGTAATTTTATTAATCGGCCTTATCAAAAAGAGACAATTGAACACTAGCTTTCCATAATAGAATGAGTGTTATTATCTGTTCAATTGTTTGTGACGGCATTACAATGGGATTTAACAGTTCACAATTGTGTGTAGAGTTGACATGGTTGCAGCATATCAGATGTACACCACCTTTCTGATATAGAATGGGTGTTAATATATGATCAGTTATGTGACTATCTAATAAACTATCTGTATTTAATTAACCCATAATGATATTTCTAGTTCGTGTATGTGATTGTGCAATGTAGGATGAGTTAACACGTTTTGTGGGTTGATAAATAACTTTTTGTGGACAAAAAGCATTCTCAGTTAAGAGGAGTGATTTGGAGGATTTTCTTATGGTTGAAAACCCCTTAAAATTCCCTAAACCATGACCACATTGTAGAGCATTATGATACCTTTCTGATGGCATGAAAAATTCCAGGAATGGAGTCTAGATGCAGAAGTTATCATAGGTCAAAGATTTGGTTTGAAAACGGTCCAAGATGATCAACCGAAGAGTTATGCGTTGACACGTGTCATTTGGAAAAAGATGAAAAGGGTTAAAATTTTGTGTTTGAGTGCCTCTGGTCTTTGACACATGGAAAATTTAGTGGGCCCAACTATTTTCTGGTTGGGGGCCCTCAGCCAGGTTCGAAACACTCTTTTGAAGGAGGGGTGGCTTTGTCGCCTTTATTCATATTACCATTATTGACATTTTGGTTATATATGCATTATATCTCTCTAACATTGTCAATGTGGGACTATTTTGTATTGGAGAGTTAAATTGTGAATTTTAGGATTGAATCCATCTCAGATGAACTATTTATTAGCTCAGTGGGGTGATCAACTCCCCACCAAGTTGATCACATTATATTCCAAGTTGTTCGGGCATTAAAACTATATGGTGGAACTAATATACATATCCGTAGTATAACCTATAAACTCGGTGGATCTTATTAACAAATCAGCCCAATGGGCAGTCCTTATATATTGGTGAGTACATTGGATTGATAAAATTCAATGCAAAGTGCAAGAAGAGGGTGGTTCAAAAATGCACAAGAGCCCAATGACTTGGTGCCATGATGCAGTCCAACACTTAACGAATGGCTCAACCCCGTGGGGCAATCAAACATTCCACACACAACTCAGTTGGGGGAAGTTGTAAACATTTTGGATCTAGAAAAAATGGCTACAGATGTGGCCAAAGCAATGTAATACCCAATAGACCTGGCAGTTTTATTTAAACATTGAACCCAACATTTCCCCACTCAATGTGGGATTTACCCCATTGTTGTGGTAAAGCAATCCCAACAAAAAGGAAACCCACAGACTCAAACCCATGACCGAGAGGGTCCAAAGCACATCACTCCAACTGAATCACATGGTGGCTTTGTTGGTTTATGAAATCAGCTCGCTACATTTTATATAAGACATAATGCAGGTATGTGTTTAGGTGGTTAGGGAGAAATTTTGAAAAACCTCAGAATTGGAGCTCTTAGGGGCTGAACCAAGCCATGGAGTAAAAATGAGAAGTGTTTAGAATTTCATGAGGATTCCAAATATATATATATATATATATATATATATATATATATATATATATATATATATATATATATCATGTAATGCTTATATATATCCATTTTAGGTGCTTTTATAGAACATGTGAAGGGGGGTCGTGTTGTGAAGACACTTTAGGTGCCACATATGGACTTGTGAATAATTTTTGGTAAATTACAGAGTTCCCAAAGTTTGAGATCAACCCATTTGTGGGTTTAAAAGGTCTAAATTTCATTAGTGAAGGTAAATTATACTTCATTGGACTTAATAGATCGATTCACTTTCTGTGAATCTAGAGACATAGCCTTCGGGTGAACTCCGTTATCAATATCATTTTGTGGATGTTTATTTCAGTTTTGGATGAAGCTTTTGATCAGATAAAAATTGAGTATTGAATGTTTATTAATTTGATTAAGTATTCATCAATTAAGATCAAAGGTGACTCTGTCCTCATCATTAATGCCCTTAATAACAAAGGTTCCATTAATTGGGCCATAAGTAATATACTCAATGATGTTAAGGAAACCTCTAATTTTTTTGATAGCATTTCTTATAATCATACCCTTTGTTAAGGGAACAAATGTGCAGATAAGATGGCCAATTACGACATCCAATGTGATGATTATAAGCTAATGTGTAAAGTTGATATATTACCCATGGATATTAATGAGACCATTAGTAGAGATAGAGGGCAATAAGTTTTATAATGTTGGCATGAGTGAGAACTGTGGCGGTGACAACTTACTTAATATCTTGTTTTCCAAGATTTCTACCAGTGTGAAAGAAGTTCTCTTGTTGAATTTTTGTAGCAATCAGAAGAATCTCAGTCTGGTGAATATGGGGGGTGATAGGATTCATGTTGAACTTGCTAGCCATAACATTGATGCGTGTGATCAACCTCTGTGGAACAGAATTAGGATTGGGGGTTTCAACAATTTCATTTCCAAATTACATGGTCATGACCCCTCTCTGTCTAAGGATTTCGGAAAAGCTTGGAAATTGGATAAGTTTGTTGTTAGAGGGATGGAAATCAAGGTGTCTGATTCCTCCATTGGCTTGGCCATGGACATGAAAATGGATGGGATTAAAAAATTTAAGGATAGAACCTGTAGAGAACAGGAAATTGAGCAGTTCTTTGTTGGCAAGGAAAGATGTTCCTACTTTATAGATGGTATTGCTAGGTCATGCATTCTAGGTATTTTGAGAGAGGTGTGACTTCATATTATGAAGTACATCACTCTGGAGGGTAAATACAGAAAAATATATACTCACCATTTGACCCTTCTGAACATGTTCCACCATAAGGTCATGATGAGCATTCCCTTCTTTCTGTATATGTCACTGATTAAATCCTTAGTGGCTTTCTAACAGGAGAAAATGGAGTCACCTCTACATGAAGGGCTCATTCTACTGATGTATGAAAATGGGAAACCTACTCTATATCCTCCCCTGAAAGATCATCCAGATGAGAGCGACCTCACTCTTACTGACTGTCTCACTAAGATGAAATCCAACAATTATAAATTTTTTGGTGAGGATTCTGGTAAAGATTTAGGTGAGGATGGTCATGGGGAAGCGAGCACTTCAAGAAAACGGGACAAGGATTGAAATTTAAAGGGTTTAGAGGATTTGAGCAGTAAGGTTCAATACTTAGAAGGGGTGCTCCATGCGATGGAAGAAACCAATGCTGGCCGAAGGGATACAATGATGGATGTCATTAATGCTTCTAGGTAAATTGTAACCACACAGGTGAAGTCCAGGCATAAAATTCTTGAGCTAGAGGACCAGGTCAAAAAGCTCAGTGACAAGTTGGATTTTTAACTTGCGCATCAGCAGATCTGAGGATGATCTAGAGGATGATATTAATGATAAAGGTGCTGAGAGTGGTGGGTAAAAAGATAGCCACGAGGGTAATAGTGGGGGATCCCCAGAAAATTAACGTTTGTTTCTGGTTTGTTGGTAGAATTTTGGTGAACTTCTGCTATTTTGCTATTTTGGAGACTTTTTCTCCTTCTCTATGGTTTCCCCACCTTGCTATAAAGTCTGATCCTTCTTTGTAAGAGTTAAGCATGTTTAACTCCTTTCTGGGACTTTTTCATCTCCTTCTTGCTAGTTTTTTTTTATTCTCCTTTTGTAATGGCCCTTAGGATCTGATCCATGTTTTTATTGTATCTAGTAAAAAACAAGAACACATATTTAAGTCTAATTTTAGTATCTATAACCCACAAAGTTAAAGGTATGCACATTTTAATGTTGTGATTGAAAATCAGATTAAGGTGCATCTATAATAAGGAATTAATCAATTCTGGAGTAATTGAACCATAAAATTCCAAGATCCATAAAGACGATTAAAAAGTGTAAATTTATCTCACCTATTTTAGTTCAACATTAGGGGGCATAACTACACTAGGGAAATTTACATAATTGAGTTTTTCACAACCATATCTATATACACTAGTCCCTTGCATGCACTATATTGTTTTATTACTTATGAAACATGCTATATCATGATTTATTTGGAAATCATATTGTCTAGTTCTAGACATTAAATTGACTATGATTTATGCTTACTTATATTTTTTATTCTTAATCATTCAAAAAATATCGGCCATGGGCTCCTTTTTCGCCATCATTGATTGCTGATATGATTGATTTCTTACATGCTATGATTATTTATTGATATTGATTACTTTTTCTGTTCTGTGTAATTGTGTGACTACATGCTTTGATGGTTGTGTGGCATTGATTTATTTTATTACTTCATTATCTAATGTGCTACTTTCAATGATGGTTGTATGCCATTGAATGCTCAATGAACTTGTGTGATTACTATATGATACTATTTTATTTGAATTTTGTAAGAACTTGTTTGAGTTGTGCTAATTATTTCTTTGATTTCTCCATGTACATGTATGTTATCTACCATGTTTATTTCATACTTGTATGTTGTATTCTATTTTTGATATGTACACTTTTTTTATTTAAGTTGTGTTTACTTTGTGCACTTATATTCTTTCTACTCTATTTTCTCATATTCTATGGATATCTATCGTGCTTTTCATTTCTTATTTTATTATATGCTCATTCATAATAGGGGAATTCCATCCTTCTTTCTTGGGTCCTCCCAAAACCGGGGGTAGTGGTAATTTTCTCCTTTATAACGTCAAAAGCTTGTTGACATTGAGGAGACGATTAAAAACACAATGTTTTGCCAATAAAGAGAACATGGGTGCAAAATCTTACTATATTTTATGAACCATCTGTAATATCCTGCATGTCTAAGGAAACTCTTGATATCAGTTGGATTTGTTGGTGTAGGTAATTTAGTAATGAATTCTATCTTCTTACGATCAATTTGGATGCCCTTAGCAGAAATATGATGACCCAAGACAATTCCCTGATCAAATATTCTTCATGACTCAAGTAAAGTTGGTGTTGCTCACATCTAGTTAACACTTTTTCAATATTACTCAAATATTCTTCAAAAGTAGACCTATGGACAGTAAAATCATCCATATAAACTTCAACATAGTCATTGGTGAGCTTTGTAAAAATAGCTAAAAATACTCTTGATGGGTGTCATCATTCCCTTCATTTAATCAGCTTCTTGTTGATGTCATATCAAACCTAGGGTGTGTCCAAAGCTATATACAACAAGAGTACTTTAACCGATTTGGTAGTTGAATGTATGTATTTTTATATTTTCTGGGGGATCTCTTTAATGTCTTAAGGACTTCTTGGTAAAATATTATTCAAATCAAAATATGAAAACTTGCTGAAAGTAAACACACTGAAATCTTTGCTAAAAGGAAACACACCATGCAGAATGGAAACACACTTACTGCTAGAAAATAAACACACTCAATTTAGAATGCTTGAAAACAATTGTAAGAAATATAAGAATCTATCTAAACACCTGCAGGAACAAGTATACAACAGAGTTTAACTGGAAGGATTTAAAATAATACAAAATTAGCAAATCTAAGCTATTTGTTGAGGAAATATAAATACCAAATAAAAGTCTAAAATTTTAGATCCTTCAGAGGGTGTGATGTAGGGCTCATAGCTCCTCCTAAAATTCAAGATTTAACCACTCACATTTATCACAACATAGGCATGGCTCATCTTTATATGGCCATAAATTTTGACTGGGAGCTCAGATTTGCACAAAATATGACTTGGATTTAGAAATACTTAGTCTATTTCTCATTCTCTAGAGTAATGTTTCTCATGTTTCTCACCTACCTAATAATGATTTCTAGGTACTGTAGATTTACTTTTCTATCCCAAAAAATGAATAAGTACATCGATGTGTGGGTCTTAATGATTATGTTGACACCCAATCATTGTTACAGAATAGTTTTTATGCTGAGTTAGATTGGTGGTTGAAGCAAGATAGTTGTAGGATTCCTCTCTCTGGATCTGTCTCCAGAAATATTCTCGTCCTATCCTATTTTAAGGAGGATCGTACATTTCAAAGGTCTAGATGTGGTTGTAAAATAGCCCCCCCCCTTCTTCTTGTTGTCTGTAAGAGATTTTGTGAGATAGTTCAAGAACCTCCCTACTAGGACATTGTAATAAGGATCAAATATGTTCCTTTGAACTTGAGTGTGTCGAATTGTATCAATTTCAGTAGAAATATGGAACCAGATTCGTAAATGTTCTGAAACTACCCTTTTGGAGTTTTGTTGCACTAAGTCTTATGGTATTTCGTCACATACTAAATTATTATGCACTATGTGATGGATTTCAATGCACTAGATTCCAAGTTGTGGAACTAAGTTGTATCGGAATAGCATGTTGTCTAGCATTCCTTATTGGTACATCACCTTCCCTTAGAGCAAGTTCTATTTTCTTGCTTTTTCAACTATATTTGTCCTGCTTAGAAATATTAGATTAGGGTTAAATCTGTAACTCTCTACACTTGTCAGGAGTAGTTAGCACTAGGATAGGGCTTTTAAGATGGCCTTTCTCGAGAGATCTTTCAATCATTGCAAAATTTTCACACTTTGGGAAATGCTAACTCATAGTTATGTAATCACACTCATAGTTTGAATACATTACAATTGCAAAAAATTAGGGGTTTTATTATTAGACATCAATAGGATTATTCAAGAGGTAGACCCATGGACGGTAAAATCATCCATATAAACTTCAGACATAGTCATTGGTGAGGTCTGTAAAAATAGCTAAAACTACTCTCTGAAAGGTTGCAGATGCATTAAAAAGTCCAAATGGTAGAACTCTATATGCAAATGTACCCTAAGGATAAGTGAAGGTGGTCATATCTTGATCGGACATGTGTTATACTGATTTGGTTAAATCCGCTAAACCCATCCAAGAAGGAGTAAGTAATTTATTACCTACCAGATTGTCCAAAACTTGATCAATAAAGGGCTTGCAAAAGTAATTTTTCTTAGTGGCTTTATTAAGCTCCCTATAATCTATACAGATTATCCACTTACCATTTTTTGGGGAACTATAACTAGCGGTGATTCCCAATGACAATTAGATATCAGATATATGAATCCTACCCTAAATAGTTTTTCTATTTCATTCTTGACAATGTCTCTAACTATTGGATTAATTATTCATTGTGGATGTCTAACTAGTTTAACATCCTTAGTGTAAATATGGTGAGTGCAAATGCTTGGATGAATCCATTTCATGTTAGTATAGTCCCAAAAAAAATATTTCAAATGATCCCTTAATATTTTTACGACCCTATCCTCTTGTTTGTCCTCTAAATTATTACCAATGGTCAGTTCTATTCCTACCTCAACAGTTACTTGTTTAATGTCTCTTAGAATAGAAATTTCCGTATTAGCAATCGAAGAGTTCAAGGGACAAGCATGAGGTTGTAGCATGTGAAAAAAAGTCATGTTTTCAAGAGATATAATGTTGGCTAAAGGACAATGAAAATCAGTAGTTGTATGTTCTTCATGGTAATCATAGGTCTCTTGACAATTTTTAATATAAATATCACTTACCAAGGTGATGTTATCTGTTGAGTTCAAAACATTCATTTCCGTAGCCATAGTTTGGATATTTCTGTAGCCACAGTATCATCTCCATTATACATTGGGTCATGGGTCAACAATTTATTCCATATTATTTTTCACTACAGTGATGGTGGCCAAATAAGAAGAACACATGTTATTAGTATCCAACAACATCTACCCATACACGTTCACAAACATCCACATATAGCTGGGTAGGAGGATAAAGGGAAATATTCTTTGCTTTTTACCCATTTGAAATAGTCATTTTTCTGGACCTACAGTCAATGTATGCAACAACAGTAGCTAACCAGGGTCTTCCTAAGATGATTGGGTATCCCAACTTTTGAGATTTAGGTTGTAAGACCATGAAATATAAAGGATACTCCCGAGATTCAACTGTGACCAAAACATCCTCAATTACTCCATCTAGTACAATAATAGATTGATCTACCAATTGGAGGATATTATTGGTTGGCTGTAATCTTTTCAAAGAACAAAAAATTGAACATATATTTTGTTATGACATTGATGGCAGCACCAAGATCCACCAAAATGTTATATATTGGCTGACCATTCACAAAAATAGTAATGAATGGACTCCCGAGATCCCCATATTTTGGTGAGAGAAGTTTTCTAGCTACAAGGTCAGCCATATTGCCTTCTACTTTAATTGTTTTTGGGTATTTCCTCTTCCTTCATGGTGTCTTTATGCAATGGTTTCTAATGGTCTGGTTTAATTCAGGAATGTACCTTATTGCTCTCAGAAGTGGGACCTCAATGTTCATATTTTTCAACTCCTGAACTATTATTATTTCTTCCTCGTTATGTATTTCTTTTAATCTTTCTAGGAAAGGAGTAATATGCATATTCTTATCTTTTTCTTGATTAGTCCTAGTATCTCGTGTTTGTGGAACACGTCCAATTTCATCACTTTCCTCTGGTATCCTCTCATTTTCCTCGAGTATTTCTATGATAACTATTGGAGGATTGTTGTTACACCCTTAATTATATATCTTACATGGGATGGATATAGCTGACTTGTTGCTATCATAACTTAATATCATGATGTATCTCTTTTATATATGATCTATTATCATTGATTGGTCGGCCTTGTTGATGGCCATAGCATAAGAATAGTATAAATATGGGTTATAGGTAGTGGATGATCATTATATTGAGTATTTAAGTCTTATTATATGTTATGGAGGTTTCCCCCTCGAAGTGGCCAAGCTATTATACTTTCATATTGAGAGAATTTATCTACAATATTGTGTTATTTGGTGTTCTATTTCTGGTGATAATCATAATTAATCAAGTAATTTCATTACAAGTGGTATGAGAGCTTGATCTTGGCCAGGATGGCATCAAACCCTAATTTTGAAGGTTTGACTATATCTCAAGATTGGTAGTAAATTTTTCTATTTTTGTGGTGAGGTGAAATAAGTCCAGTAAGCTTCTCTCCAAATTTCAATAAGTTTTGACTTGTTTTGCAAAAGTTATTACGGTTCTATATTTATTCATAATTTGGCTCCCTAGGGCGTAATTTTTGGAAAATTTTCAAATTTCTTATATTTTTGGAAACCCCTCCAAAAAATAGCTAGGGTTTTTGTTTTATAAATTCTTATATTCAGCCAAAAAAATTACAAAACCCTAAACCCTAAAATTCTGCCCTATTAAGTCTACCCCTAGCCCCACATCCTTCGTCATGGCTGGTAGATCTACCCGAGGCCAAGGAAAAGGACAAGAAACTCCAGGAATGACCCCAAATAAGGAATATATGGCTTCATATTCTACTGGTTAAGGGGTATATGAGGTGGTCATCCAACTTCAAGAAAGGGTAAACAATATGGTGAGTAAGGATGACCTTAATGTTGAGCTTCATCAACTGAAAGGTAGCCTTAGGAGTGAGATTTAGAAGGATTTTCATGCAATGCATCAGGATTTGTTGAATGTTATTTCTAATACAACTTCTAATGCTAGTCATATGGGTTCTACTAGAAATGGTCACATAGATCCAAATCACTCAAATAAGGGAAGATCCTTTAATCATTCAAGTGGATCTTCTCACCAATGGAGGGGCATGATTCTAAAATTTGAAATGCATAAATTTGATGGAAAGGATCCAATCAATTGGATTACCCAAATGAAAAATTTCTTTGATCTCCATCAGATCCCAGGAGGACAAAAGGTAACTGTGGCATCCTTATACCTAGAACCTAATCAATTTGTTTGGTATCATTGGTTATGTGCTCAAAGGTAGAAGAATGGCCTAAATGTCACCTTGACACTGTTCACTGAAGAGCTTCAATTACACTATATTTCTAGTGTTTCTAAGAATTACTTAAGCTAATTGGAAAATTTATGCCAAACTGGTTCAGTTAAGGAGTATGTCCATCAATTCCTAACTTTTTCCTTGCGTGTGTAGGATATTACAGAAGAGTATTTGAATGACCTATTTTTTGGGGGTCTTAAGGACCACATTGAGCATGAGGTACGCATGTTTAACCCCCTCAAGGTTGCTGATTCCATTATCATGGCACGTCGAGTAGAGGAAAAATTTCTTTCCAGTAGAAGGCAGGCCTTTTCTAGCATAAAAGATTGTAACACCTTGTCTCCTTCTTACCCTCAACCAATTCGGTTGACACCTCAAAAAATTGAAGAAAAAAGAGTGAAAGGGTTATGCTTTAACTGTGATAGAAAATATGGACCAAATCATAAATGTTCTAAGAATTTTTTTTTTCTACATTGAAGGATCTAGTGATGAGGAAGAATATGAGGCAACATCAACAGAGGAAGTGGAAAAATTAGAGGAAGAATCTAGAGATCCTCAGCCCACTATTTCATGCCATGCTCTATCAGGTATTAGTACTCCGCAAACCATTCAAGTTGTGGGTTATCTTAAGAATCAGAAGGTAACAGTCTTGATTGATTCAGGGAGCACACATAATTTCATCAATCATAAGTTGGAAACAAGACTAAATTGTTTCATCTACCCAACACCTGAATTTCAAGCAATGATTGCAGATGGTGGCACAATCTAATGTTCAGGTAAATGCCATAAAGTCAAAATCATGATGGATGATTACACATTGAAATCTACGATGTTTGCTATTCCCATGGGTGGAGCTGATATTGTCTTAGGTGTTCAGTGGCTCATTACCTTGGGCACCATAGAGATAAATTTCTAGGAATTGTTCATGCGCTTTCATTTTGAGGGTAAAAAATTTGAACTTTGAGGTCTATAAGCTAAAGATCCTCTAGTGGTGAGTTCTCACCAAATGCAGAAGATTCTTAAAAAGGGGTCTGAAGGTTTTGTAGCATGATTATTCTCTATAGAATTCCAACCGCAAATGAAGGTATTGCATCTTGATCTTCAAAAGGTTATTAATCAACATGTAGTTGTCTTAAAGGAACCAAGTGGATTGCCACCTGAAAGAGAGAATGATCATACTATTCAATTGATTCCAGGAAGCCAATCCCCTAACATCAGGCCTTATAGATATCCATATGTGTAAAAGAGTGAGATCGAGAAGATGGTGGAGGAAATGTTGGAAATGGGTTTGTCACAGTTAAAGTGCCTATTATGCTCCTTTGGTGACAGTGCGTTGCAAGGATGGAATATGGCGCACATGTCTAGATTATATAGAGCTTAACAAGTTTACTATCAAAGATAAGTTTCCTATTCCTGTCATTGATGATTTATTAGATGAGTTACATGGTGCCATTTATTTTACAAAACTAGAGCTGTGTTCTGGATATCACCAAATTAGAGTCAAGCAAGAAGATATTCATAAGATATCTTTTAGAACTCATCAAGGCCATTATGAATTCCTAGTGATGTCATTTGGCCTTACCATAGCTCCCTCCACATTCTAAAGCTTGATGAATTCAATATTTAGACCATTCCTAAGAAATTTTGTCTTAGTATTTTTCGATGATATACTCATCTACAACAAATCATGAGAGGAACACTTACATCACGTCAATACTACCTTAGAAGTCTTAGAGAAACATCAACTTTATGCCAAGCCTTCAAAGTGTTATTTTGGGGTATAGGAAGTGGAATACTTGGGCCATATTGTTTCTCATGGACCCTCACAAGATCCAGGACATGGTGGAATGGGAAACCCCAAGAACCCTAAAACAATTACGAGATTTCTTAGGTCTCACAGGGTATTATCATATATTTGTAAAAAACTATAGTAGTATAACAACACCAATCACAAAATTATTGAAGGACTCCTTTCAATGGAAAGAGGAAGCATCTAGGGAATTTGAAAAATTGAAGGTAGCTATCTGCACCACTCCAGTATTGGCAACCCCAGATTTCTCCAAAAATTTTGTAGCTGAGTGTGATGCTTCAAGAAATGGAATTGGAACAGTACTAATGCAAGAAGGACACCCCATTGATTTTGAGAGCTGAAAACTAAAAGGAAATAATTTTTTAAAACCCACATATGAAAAGGAAATGATGGCAATACTACATGCAGTTAAACAATGGAGACCATACTTGATGGGTAGACATTTTAAGGTAAAAACTGATCATGATAGTTTGAAATATTTCTTAGAACAATGTCTATCTTTAGAAGAACAACAAAAATGGGTCACTAAGATGTTGTGATATGACTTTGAGATTGTTTATAAGAAATGAAAGGAAAATTTGGTCGCTGATGCTCTATCTAGGAGGGATGATTCCGCCGAAGCATTATTATGTGCCATCTCTATACTACATGCAGATTGGGTAGATCAAGCACGAGAAGAGTGGAAGAAAGATGCAACCACACATACTGTCATTCAAAATCTCTAGGCAGAACCATCCATATCAGATCAATTTATATGGAAGGGGAATACATTGTGGTACAAAGATCGGTTATATCTATGTAAGAACTCTACACTTAATCACCATGTTCTTTCAGAGCTACATTCTTCCCTAATAGGTGGCCATGCTGTGGTCCTGAAAACATATCATAGAGTTAAGAAGGATTTATTTTGGGAGGGGTTGAAAGGAGATGTTCAAAATTTGTGGCAGAATGTTTGATTTGCCAAAAAAATAAGGGCGAGACCATTAAGACACCTGGTCTTCTCCAACCTCTATATATTCCTAGTGAGAGATGGGAAGAGGTATTAATGGCTTTCATCACAGGATTACCTAAATTAGAAGGGAACAATGTCATTATGGTCATGGTAGATAGACTTACCAAATATGCTCATTTTTTTTCCATGGTTCATCCTTTCACAACTAGTACCGTTTCCATCTCTTTTATGGATACAATTCAAAAGCTCCATGGCACGCCAAAAATTATAGTAAGTGATCATGATCCAATATTTACAAGTAACTTTTGGACTGATTTGTTCTCTTGCTTTGGTACCCAACTAGCCCAGAGTTCCTCTTATCATCCCCAATCAGATGGCCAAACTGAGGTGGTAAATAAATGTTAAGAGGGATATCTTTGATGTTTACTTCAGATAAACAAGAACGTTGGGTACAATGGTTGCCATTGGCAGAATGGTGGTACAACACTTCATTTCATACCTCCTCCAAAATGTCTCCATTTATTGCAGTTTATGGGTACCATCCTCCATCACTCATATCTAGCTTGAAGGTCAAACCAAAGGTGAGAGCAGTCAAAGATCACATTCAGCATCAACATGAGGTACTCTCTAGTCTTAGAGAAAATTTGGCATGGGCACAAAACCGTATGAAGCAATAGGCTGATCAACATAGGAGTGAGCAACACTTTGAAGAGGAAGACTTTGTTTTTGTAAGGTTACAGCCATATAAGCAACTATCCTTGAAACGACAGCAAAAGGATAATAAGATTGCTCCTAAATACTATGGTCCTTACCAAATTTTTCAGAAAATTGGTAGTGTGGCATATAAGCTAGAGCTCCCTCCAGGAAGTAGAATACATCCAGTCTTCCATGTTTCTTGCTTAAAGAAAGTCATTGGGCAGCACATTTCCACCCAATCAGTGCTTCCAGAACTAGATGAGAAAAGAAGGATTATATTGGAACCTGAAGGCATTCTTCAGACACACACCAAAAGACTGAGGACCAGAGTCATTACCGAGTACATGATCAAGTGGAAGAATATGAATATTGAGGATGCATCATGGGAAGATGAAGCATTCATGTAGTAGCATCTAGGGCTTCCCAACATTGGGGATGATGTTTCTTTGAAGGGGAGGGGCATGTTACACCCTTAATTATATATCTTACATGGGATGGATATAGCTGACTTGTTGCTATCATAACTTAATATCATGATGTATCTCTTTTATATATGATCTATTATCATTGGTTGGTCAGCCGTGCTGATGGCCATAACATAAGAATAGTATAAATAAGGGTTATAGGTAGTGGATGATCATTATGTTGAGTATTTGAGTCTTATTATATGTTTTGGAGGTTTCCCCCTCGAAGTGGCCAAGCTATTATAATTTCATATTGAGAGAATTTATCTGCAATATTGTGTTATTTGGTGTTCTATTTCTGGTGATAATCATAATTAATCAAGTAATTTCATTACAATTGTTCAATGTTCTTTCATATCTCAGTTGCACGTTATTAATGGCATTTACCTACATTGTCTCACCCTGTCTTGGTTCATTAATTGAAGTTTTGTTGATTTTTGGGTTTTGAGACAAGCTAGGTTGGAATTTAAGTTTGTGCTACTTTCCCTTGCTGATAATTTTATTTTGGTGGAGGAATTAAAGCGTGTTGTTGTTGTGTAAACCTCCTTGGATGATTATAATTCTAAATAGTAATGAATGGGCATTGTTGGTTTTTCCATGGTGGTGTATTGACTGGTGGTTCCCAGCCCTACTAATTGTATGAAGGCACCCATGGTGGTGGCTATGGGTAAACCATCTAATTTGGTGGTGTCTAATCAGGTTGTCCCCAAGTTGGTGGAGGAGCATGACTTGGCTATGACATCATCCAGGGGTTTTGAGTAGGTCTAGGGACATAAGCAGACTGGTTATTTGATCTTTGCATGAAGTTTACCTATGCATTTGCTTGAGTTATGGAATTTAATCTCTCTTTTAACTAAGGTTAGAGAGTACAATGGTTGGTATCATGGTTAGGGACATCACAAATTAGGCACATGTCTATGATATCCAAAGGAAATTCTTTCAAAGAGTTCCTTTTCCTACATCTGGGACAATATATGTCTAAAGGTTATTTTACACCATTGTTCTTAGCTTTCAGTTCATTTATGGTTGAGGTTAACTGTGACAAGATGTATGTTTTCATGTTATCCATTTCCTCTATAATTTTTGAGGTACCTAGGGAATTTTTTGATGTTTTCATTTGTCTTTTACATCCTCTTATTCTAGGGTAGATCCTACATAACTTAGAAATATGTGGCATGGATATTTTGTGTACATCACCCCCTCCCATGAGATGGAGAGAATATTTGGTTTCATCATCAAGTTCTTTAAGGGAAAATGTCTTAGTTATTTTTGCATTCAACCCATAACCACTCCTTCTATGGACACAGAGAAAATTTTCCAGATAATCTTCCATATTTTCATCTTCATTTTGCTTTATCTGAAAGAAATCTTCCCTCCTATCTCTTCCCCTGCAATAGTCCTAGTATTTGTCCAAAAAGGAAGTCTCCATTTTTTCCCATGAATGAATGGAGTCAGAGGGTAATCCCATAAACCACCTCATGGTAGAATCTTTGAGGGTGGAAGGAAAAATTTTGAATTTCCCGTTATCTATTTTGTAGTCATAAGTTTGGCAGAGGAATTTGAATTCAAACAAGAATTGGTCTGGATTTTTTTGGACATTCCTCAAAAGATAGGGAGAATGGATAGAGAGATTTTTTCATAGGTGTATCCTCATCCTCATTTAGAAAAATGGGATAAGTAAAGGTCCTACCCAAGGTTTTTTCATCATCATTCCCATTATCTCCCATTTTTGAAGGTTGGTCAGGTTTTAAATAAGATGATACAAACAATTCAGTATCACTCCTGGGTGTTATATTAGATTCTATGTCACTCTCAATGTTCCCTACTTGTACTCTATTTGGATATATATTTTAATATTATGAGGTATAAATCTCCCTTGAGTATTCCATTTCCTGTGCATCAATATTTCTTGTGTAAACAAAGCTTAGGACTCTAACTGGTAGCATAGCTTAATTTCACTAACACCCATAGAAGATAAGATGAATAGAATGGTGTGTTATTCTTATGGTTTTCCCCAGAAATGACACCAAAAATGATGGGTTGTTGTAATTTCCAATCATTTAACCAATAGATTCAATTTTCGGTGTCATTCTAAAACCAGGGTTGTGTCCTAGGTTATATGCAATGTAGTTGTATGTAACACAGGTATTTTGTTAATTATCTTTGGGGGGTTTCAGTTGGTATTGTTCTCTTGTTTCTCTTCTACACTATGGAAATTAAATACAGTTCTAAACTACTGAAAGGAAAATTACAATTCAGGAAATGCATTTAATCTACTGAAACAACGTTGTTCTAATAAAAATGCTTTTAAAGGAAATACTTAACTGAATTGAAATGCACACACAAATTGAAATGAAAGTAAATAAATATACTAAAGAAAGGAAATATAATATTTCATTCAAGTAACCATTAAAATCAAAGTACTGGAACTTAAACTTATTAGTAATAACGACCATGCACGAAACATCAACCCTCCAATATCCTTATGTGATTGGGCCCTTTCTCTCCTTCAAGATTGAGGTACTTAACACCAAAATTTACTCAAAAAAACATCGATTATATTGATTCAAATGAGTTCAAAACATGCTCCAACATGAGACTGAAAGTAACTATCAAATGATAATATAAAACTATACTGAAAACTAATATTATTAACTGTTAAATAGTTTCAAGAAGGTGTCTTATAGACACAATCAGTTACAGAACATGCCACAATTATAGGCAATGGATTTAACTAAATAAAAACCTCATTAAATCTTAATGATATCCTGTAATATAGCTAAAAACAAGGTGCTTTTTTGTATCTTGTTATGAGAAAATCCTCCAGAATGACATGGTGGAAAAAGACTCATCCTTCTTAACTGTGACTTCCTCAAAACTAATAGAGAATGCGATTTATAAACCTTCACACCCCATCGCATTACTCACAAACGTAGTTAGTGGGAATTCATATGGTCATTAGCCCACATGAGACAAGAACAAGAGAAAAGCATCAATATTACTTTGGATACAACTATCTAGAACATCCCTCATGCACTAATTAACATATTTAAGAGCATATCAATAGTCATATGGATGATATAATACATCAATTTATGCACTCATTAGCTTTATATCACCACTTGTTGCGTATTTAATTATGTACATAGAAGTTAACTACTAAAATTATAAACACTAGTTAATTGATTCATGTCTTGTTAGTCATGTCTCTTTATGATGGGTCTGTCGTGTCATGTCTTAGGTCACTATGCATCCATTAGCCATTGATTCATATGTTGTGATCAAGCTAATCATCATATCATTTCTATGTTATCTTTTTTAATATTGCTAAAACACTCTCATAACATGTTTCACTCTTTTGATGCTACATAAACAATTATTCTAATAATGCTTCTATCTAAAAGTTCTACATAATTCTTGTTCTTAAATACTTCTCTCATGAATACTATCATGTCATATTTAACTCCTTTGATGATACATAATACTTACGCTCACAAATGCTTATATTTAATGAATTTTACACATTGTACCATGTGATGGGTGTCATTATTTCCTTCATTTAATCAACTTCATGTTGATGCCATATTCATACTAGGGGTGTGCCTAAATCTATATGCAATAAGAGTAATCCTATCACTCTAGTAGTTGACTGTAGTTATTTTTCTATTTTCTGGGGGATCTTTTCAATGTCTTACGGACTTCTTGGTAAAAAAACTTATTTAAATCATACTTATGAAAAATTTGTTGAAAGGAAACACATCGAAATATTTGCTGAAAGGAAACACACTTTGCAGAATGGAAATAAACACACTTGCTTTTGAAAGTAAACACACTTTATTTTGGAAATAAAAACACACAACTTAGAGTGCTTAAAAATGGTTGCAAGAAAAATAAGAATCTATCTAGACACCTACAGGAATGAGTATACAATAAAGTCTAACTAGAAGAATTAAAAGCGATACAAAATTAACAGATCTAAAATATTTTCTTAGAAAATATAAATACCAAATAGATGAATATCTTGGTCCTTGAGGAATCATGATTTAACAACTTAGAATTCTCTAAAAAAGGAATGGCTATTTATTGATAAAACATTGGGTATTACAAAACATACTGGATCTGAGTACTTATTCTCTATCTATCTTCTTTGTTCTATCTCTCGTTATTTATCTAATGCAGGTCTAATTATATAAACATTTACAATCATAGTTGTCTTTAGGATTATGATGAAATTGAATCGTGCCCAGAATAGATGTTGAATCGGATTGTGGCTGATCAGACAGTTGTAAGATAACTATCCTTGGATCTACGATTAGAAATATTCTCATCCTTTCCTGATTAAAAGGGTCATTGATGATAAACCACCAGATGTGGTTAGAATAGATAACCTTCCATCAGTTCTGGAACTTCAGAGAAGTTCCAGAACCATAGGAAATCGTTAAGGATCAAAACTGTGAGAGTTCCAGAGCTATACCCAGGAGTTCTGGAACTAAGTCTGAAAATTTTGGAACTAAATACTGGAGTTCTGGAACTAAGTCTGAAAGTTCCAAAACTAGATGATGACTGTATAATGGAGTTCTAGATTTAGCTTGGAAGTTCTGGAACTAAGTTGTATTGGAATAGATGCTACCGAAAACATGTTGATCACTACATACTTCATTTCTTTAACTGATTAGACCTACTTTATTACAAAATTGAATTTCAAACACACTTTGTTAGGAATTTCAGAGCTTTTAAATGTAAGAATCACAATCAATCAAAAGATGGACAATTACATCCTAACTCATATCAGATCGAATAAAAGTCACAAAATTATCAAACTTAATAAAAAGGAGAGTAAGATGAGATCATTTATTATACATTTAACGGGCATATTCTGGCCTCACCATTTCCCCCAAACTTACTTTTTTGTAAGTCCCTTTACAAACTTCATTCTTCAAAAGTGGGGTTATATGTTCTTCATTCCATTTGATTGCTCAGATCAAATGGCTAAAATTGGATCTTCCAATGCTTAAACTTAGAGGTATTGTACCCTGCTCATGCTTCTATTTTCCTCTGCCATTCTTAAAATTGAGTAGGATCTTGAGGTTCTCTATTTTTCCAAGGAGACATGGGGGTGAGAAGTAGAGGGAGCCTTGTTCGTATTCCCATCCATATTTTCCTATAGGTCTCATTGATTTGAGGAATTATTGTGCATAAAGCTTTTGCTCTTTCTAAACTCCAGATCAGATTTGTAGGGGATATTTCTTCCCTTCTTCTCAAGGAAACTCTAAGATGTTCCCACCTTTTCGAGAATCCCTCATAAATATATTCAAACTTCTCCTCCTCATAGGAGGTAAAGCTATCAATACTTTTTTGTAAGCTGGAAAAATAAAGTGTCTTGAATCTTTCATCAAAGGAATACTTTATAAAATGTATGAAGAAGGTAGAAGGTTTACCATAGTGAGCTCTCATGCAGAGACTAGTTGAGCTAGCTTTCAATAAAAACTCAGAATCCCTTTCCTTTCATGCAATCTGGTTTTGCAGGACAGAGACAAATGCATTGGGCTGACTTTCCCCCACATACAAATTGATCATAAATCCTGTGTTTTTCTCTAGCATCAGATTACAAAGATAAAATTCACACAAAAAAAATTTCTACTCAGGACTGGCTAAAGAATAAACTATCATAAATTCAGATTCATCTTTTAGTTCATGTGGAATTCCACATGTAATTCTTGACAGTTGTCAGTGAATGAATTGTTCTTCCAAAAACACACTATATATAGGAGAGGGCCTCCTACAGGAAAGAAATTTTTCACTCATAATGCAGACCATATGTACTTTTGCAAGACATTTATATTTGTTTCCTTATTCCTTATAAAACTTTTATTCCCACTCTTTTCTTGCCTTCTTTTCTTCTTCCATCTTGGTCTCCAAATCTTCATTTGATGTTTTAGCTTCTCTAAGTTCCCTACAAGTGTCATTCCATAGTTGTTTGAGTGGAAAATAAACTAACTCAATTTGTGCAAAGACTGTGGACACATCATTCTGTTTTCTGGAAGTCTGAAATCCTTCCTCTTTCTCTATTAGTTGTTTCTTAATTTCTGATAATTCCTCAATCCTAACTACAAGCTGAGTTGTTAGCTCTCTAATGAGCTTTTCCCTCTATTCTAATTTGAGTTTGAGGAAATCCAATTCTTCATCCTTTTCCTTAATAATGAGCTCTAATCTAGACAAGAAAAAATCCTGTTTAACCTGATGTCTTTCTTCTTCCTCTAAAATTTCTTGGGGAGTTTAGCATTCTTCTTCTATCAAAGGAAATTTACCTTTTCATCTCCATGATGCCAAATATTCCTCTTCATGTGATAATGTTGATGGTTCAGCCAATTCTTGAAAATCCTGCTCCTCAAGTCTCTCATCTCCTTTGTCCATCTTAGCTTGGCTTGGTTCAGGAGGAGTCATGGCCATGCTTCCCAAAATATCAACAGCTTCTTTTTCCATCTTTTCCTGTTCACTCCTTCCCTCTGGGGTTTCCCTTGACCTTTTATGAATTTTCCTTCTTTGGGGAATTTAAACATGCCCAGTGGTGGATTTCCTTCTATAGCTTCTTCTTACTTTTGTTCCTTGCTCTTGCACGGGTGAGCTATCACCATCAGAGATAGTTTTTAGCTCCCCTTTAGTTGTTGCAGAAGAAGGAATTTCCTTCAAAGGCACAGAAGGTTCTGTTGTTTTGATCCTTCTCACAAATCTTCTTCTTTTTGGTATATTATCTCTTTCCACTTCCTTTTGTTCTTCTACAGGGGCATCAATTGCCAAATTAGTTGAAGGATAAAATGGAGTTGGAATTGTCCTCCTGATAATATCAAGGTTTTTCTTAAACTTGCCAAGGAAAATTTCCCAAATTTCTTCTCCATTTTTATTTCATAGAAAATGGTGTTGGCATACTAAATGAACTAACCTGTGATGCTTGATTGTCCTAACACCCTAGGAATACCTTTGGGCCATGGGCTGGATAGAATCGAAGAGAAACCCTAGAAGGTTTATTATGTATTCTGGTTTTGTGGCTCCATATCTTCAGATATATGAGCATCTTCAGGACTTCTTTTCCTATGGACCTAAATTGGACCATCACAGGTTAAATACTTCACTATCCAAAATGCTAACATTGTCAAAGGGTTTGCGCAAACTGGCCCTTTTGACTCATTTTATGATTTTATTTGTATTGTAAATGTATTGGGGTTCGATTTATCCTTCTTGTAGTAGGGTTTTAACCAGTTCTTTCAAGGTCACTTTGGCAAGATGTGGGACATGCACAATTGGCACTCCAGACACATTACTTATTGTATTAATAGAAAAAGGAACAAATATATTTCTAACCTTTGTCCTAGATTGCTCTAGGTTTACGAAAAATTCTCTTACTAATTCATCATTATACTTTGAAAACTTCTTCAGGAACTCTAGCCATCTTGCATGCTCAAAGATAGATGTCACTTCTTTGTCTACAAGTAGCTGAGGATTTATCTTCTGGTTCTAATTTCTTTTTAATCCCCATATCGACTTCGAGTTTTGTTTCCTTTGATTATGTGCAAATCAGCTACAAGAATTCTTGCTTAACTATGGAACTTGATGATTTTATCTATGCGAAACCTCTATTCTTAGCTGTGTAACCTCTGTTCTTTGTTACGGAACACAATATTGAATTCACTTACTTCTCCCTCAAAATCTCTCTACAACTTATTTCACTTGATTTTGCACTAATGCTTACTAATGATAACTATGACGCCACTTATTCCATTTGATATCATCTTCGTGATTACTCACTTGTAATCATAATGTATAAATAAATGACTCATCATACCAACTTTTAAATCAATTCAAATCACACATGCAAAATTTTAATTTAACCCTAAATAAGTTAAAAGATATAATTACCATCCTTAATGATGTAATCCTTTTGTTATGATGACTCATCATTCCTACAAGTGGAACAAAAACACGGTTAGATAAGATAGCTAGAATTCCAAAGAATTTCCTTTTATTTGAATTAGCCATAAGAAGTGGTCAACCACGATTGCTGGTTTTTAATTGACCTCCAAGAGATTTTTTTTTAATTTTTAATTTTTTTTTTTTTTTTTAATGTTTTGGAGAAGAAAATGCCACTCACTAGTTTTCATTTTCTTCCCTTAATTTTGGATCTATCATCTGGTTATTTGATCATTTTGGAAGAACTGGGTTCTTCCATATGATCAAATTATTTATCTAGTTTCAATCTTCCTAAAAAAATTCATCCTTAGTGGGAGGCTTCCTATTGAGTTTTAGCCTATGTCCATTGACCAAGAGTGTTATTCTAACTGCCATTAATGGGAAGTAACTAAATAGAACCATTGTTGAATATCTACTCAATCTGATAGGGTCCCAACCATATGGTTCTCAATTTTCCCTTGAATTATTAGTACTTAGAATCAAAAAATAATTCCCAATCTCCTACTTTGAATTACCTTTTCTTGATACGTGTGTCATTCCATTTCTTCCCTTTGCTCTTGGATTATCTCTCTCTACTGAAGTGCTTCCATCCTCAATTCATACAATTCATTGAGTTGAAGGATTATTTCATTTTGAGCTACATCCAACTCAATACCCACCTTAACTACTGTCCTCAATGTCTGTAGTTCAAACTAAATAGGCAACAAGGGATTTTTCCCATAGACTAACTCATATGGTGAAAAACCCTGTTGTAGTTTTCCAAGGTTGTATTATAATCCTAGACAGCTTCAGGTAGTCTCTTTAACCAATATTTTTTCTACAAGCTTCAACTATTTTGGTAAGGATTTTTTCTAATTCTTTGTTTGATATTTCAACCTTGTCCATTTAACTATGGGTGATAAGGAGATGAATTCCCATGATTGATTTGGTAATACATTGTGAAAGCTTGGATCATATTAGACATAAATTGTGGTTCCTTGATCTGAAAACTATGCTCCTTGGTACTCCCAAACTTTACCATATTTCTATGTTCCAAAGGAAATCAAAAACTGCTTCCTTAGTGGCATTTTTTCAATGCACTTGCACTTCTGCCCATTTTTTCACATAGTCAGTACATACAAGAATATATTCCTTTCCTTATGAAGGAGGATTAAAGGGACCAACAAAAACCTAATCCCCCATCTCTCAAATGTTTCAATCACTACTTGAGGTTGAAGAGGCATTTCATTGGTGAAATTTAGCTTGTCCCCATCATTTGACAAGGATCACACCACTTGATATATCTCTTCACATCCTTATCCAGAGATGGCTAATAATAACCATTTCTAAGTATCTCATGAGTTGTTATCTTTTCATTGAATAATGTCCTTCACTTGGTTCATCATGACATGCTCTGAGGATGTCAAAGATTTCATATTCTCTTACACACATGTGTAAAACCAAATCAAGGACCACATTTAAATAGCATTCCATTTAACCATTTGAATTGTGCACTAGTTTTAATTAACTTCTTTATTTGTTTCTTAGTGAAAGAAGGAGGAAGCTTCCCTGTTGCAAGATAGTTTGTCATATCAGCAAACCATGGTGTAACTGCTAAAAGAGAAAATAGTTGTTCATCTAGAAAGCTATCCTTGACTAGATCTTGCTCCCCTATAGTGGTTAGTCTTGACAACAAAAATTAGCTACTACGTTAGATTTACCTGAGATTGTCCACAATGGTAATATAAAAATTCTTATAAGAGTAATAACCATCTAATTATTCTTCCCCCAACCACTGGTTTGTTCATTAAATATTTAATTGCTACATGATCTGTGTGTACAAATATTTTGTACCCTGTAATGTAATGTCTTGAATTTATTGATTGCATAAATCACAATAAGAAATTATTTTTTTAGTGGTGGTGTAATTATTTTCAATGGGAGTAAGATTTTTACTGAGATAATAAATAGCATACATTTTTCCTTCTTCATCTTTCTATCCCAAAATTACACCAATGAAATTATTTGAGGCATCTTATTTGGATATGAAATGGATTTTCCCAATTAGGTCCTCTCAATATTGGGGAAGTGATTAATTTTTCTTTCATTTATTCAAAATCATACTGACACTTTTCATCCCAAACAAATTCACAGTCCTTGGTTAGAAAATTAAACATGGGGGGCAGCAATTTTATTGAAATATTTAATAAAGTTCACCTATAGTACCTAGCATGTCCTAGAAATGACTTGATATCTATGGGGGTCTGAGGAATAGATAAATCTGAAGTGATTCTAATTTTGTTTTGATCAACCTGAATTCCTCTTTTTGAAATATGGTGTCCTAATACAATCCCCTCATCAACCATCATTAAACACTTTTCATCACTAAAGAGATAGATTGTGTTGTTCACAATCTTGTTAACAATCTGTCTAGATTTCTCAAAGCATCATCAAATGTATATCCATTTACAGTGAATTCATTCATAAATACCTCAACACAATAATTTGTTAGATCAGACAAATATTACAAGTATAGCTCTCTGGAGAGTTACAAGAGCATTGTCATAAGCCCAAATGGTAACAACCTATAGGCAAAGGTACCCCCATGGACATGTAAATGTAGTTTTGTCCTAATCTTCAACAAAAACTCTGATTTGATTATATCCACTAAAAACCATCGAAGAAGGAAAATTACTGTTTACTTGAAAGGTTTTCTAAGACTTGATCTATGAATGGTAAGGGAAAATAATATCTCAGTGTGGATTTTCTCAGTTCCCTATAGTCAACACATATTCTCCATTTTACTATTCTTTTTAGGAACAATTATAAGAGGAGATACCCCACTCGACTATCTAAGATAGGGTAGATAAAACCTCCTTGTAATAGTTTTTTCAATTTCTTATTTAGACTATATCCCTTAAGACTGGGTTAATCCTTCTCCGAGGTTTCCTAACTGGTTTAACATTTTCAGTATAGATGTGATGAGTGTAGATACTTGGGTGAATTCCCTTCAAGTATTTGTAATCCCCAAGTAAAAGATTTAGTATGATTTTTTTAGAACATCAAACAATTTAGCTTCTTCATCATCCTTTAACCAAATTGTTAATGTTCAATGTTTTACCTAGTTGAATCTACAACATGTTTGTTTCCAATGTGTGATGAAATGATTTGTTAAAAGGGTTCCATTAAATTATTTAATGGACATGCATGTGGTAACAACATATGATATATAAACAACATCTCCAAAAGCTTCCTTGAGATAGAATACTGGAAAAAGGACAGTAATGAGAATTATGATACTTATCTCTTTGTAGGTAAAAATCTTCGTCACTACTACTTTCCAAAAATTCTTCACCACTCCCCTGATGTATTTGAAACTGAAGCTACTAGATTCTTCCTCTCCCCATGATAAATCTCGTTCCCTCTAGAGTGAAATTATTTCCAATCACAGAGAACCGCTTTGTTGTGATTCTCAGAACTAAATATGGTGGTTCCAAAACTAAATGTGTAGGTTCTGGAACTATAGTCACAAGTTTTAGAACTAAGTTTGTAGGTTTTATAACTATAGTCAAAGGTTCCAAAAACTATTTCTGATTGCTTTGAGTACAGACTGGTGCTCATCCAATGGTGGATTAATAATCTCTTCTACTCTCTCTTTCATGATCCTGTAATGTGATCATAGCCAAAGAAGACAAATTTTTCTTATTAGTATCAAGAGAATCAACCCACAATTGTTTTTTATTTTCAATAAAAGGTTGTGCAGAATGATATAAGGAAATTTTCTTAGATTTTCTTACCATTCAAGATTGTCATATCACCTAACCTATAATCAATTAAAGCAGCAACTGTAGCTAACCATGGTCTACCCAAAATAATGGGTTAACCCAATATTTTACCTTTTGGTTGTAGTATAAGGAAGTCAACTGGATATTCCCATGACTCCACCATAACCGCCACGTCTTCAATAATTCCTTCTTGTTTTGCTACAAACTGGTTTGCCATCTGCAATATGGTATTAGTAGGTTGTATACCCGTTAATGGTAATGTTTTCAAAGTGTCCACTGTCATTACATTTATAGCCACTCCTAAATTTACCAAAATGTTATGTATATCTTTATTCCCTATAGAGACAGAAATAACAAGACTTCCCAGATCTCCATAATTGGGAAGTAAAATTTTTCCTGCTAATAAATCAACAAGTTTCCCATCTACTTTGATAGTCTTGGGGTACTGTTTCTTCCTTCCAGGATTTTTCAAACATAACATTTTGATTAATTTGTTCAATTCTGGAATGTCCTTAATTCCTTGTAACAATGGTATTTCAATATTCAATTTCCTTAGTTCCTGTACCAATTCAGACTCCTTGGTTTCTATAGCTTATTTAAATCTCTCTGGAAATGGAGTCTCAGTAGTGTCACTATCTAGATCCTTTTCTTTTATTTTTATATCCTATTTTGGAACAACAGTACTAGGGCTTTCATTTTCTTCTATCATTTCAGTGATTATAACAGGTGGAATGCTAATTATTTTCCTAGATCTAGTTTGAATATCCTTACAATCCATGGCATGTAGATCAACTGATTTTTCTGATTCTGTTCCATAAACAAGAGTTGTTTGTTTTTTTCTTGGGTTTGTTACTGGCTATGCTGGTATTTATGTTTGGACTATATTCTCAGTTTTTGAATTTTGTGTAGGGGATCCCATGATGGCATGTTGATTTTGATTTGGATATGTTTTTCCTTGAGCATAATTACTAAGTTTCCATCTAGGTTGTGACCAAGCATAAGGATTTCTTTGATCAGCCCATGGTTGTTGATGTCCTCGAGCATACCAAGCTTGACTTGAAAAATCTTGAGGATTCCATGTTGGTCGAGGTACCCAAGGTCATTGTCCCCAAATTTTTGGTACTATTTGAGTAGCCCATGGCATCGTCCATGGATTAGGAACTGATCTTGGGATAAAATTTCCTTGTTGAGGTTATCTCTGAACAAAATTCAATTCTTCTGTTGTGGATGATGTACTGGTTTATTTAAGCTAATTCTTTATGAGTGGAAGTAGAGAACAAACATCAGTATCATGTTCTTTAGATTCACATATAAGACACATTTATTTTTTATCCAAAGGACAGTCTCTTATTGCATGTTTCTTCCTACATCTAGGAAAATACATAGCCAATGGTTCAGTTTTTATGTTTTATTTAGCTTGTAATCCATCCATAGTAGAGGTTAATTGAATTAAAATGTCTATTTTAAAATTTGCTAACTCATCCATTAGTTTGTTCATATCTAGATTTAGAATTTTCACTAATTTTATTTTTCTAGGTCCACCCATTATTTTGGAATAGCTTCTACAAATCTCCTTAATTTCACTCATTCTTAATTAATCAATGTCTCCACCTCCTATCAAGTCAAGGTCTTCCCTAGATTCATCATCCAAACCCTTAAGAAAAATGGTTTTACTTAACTCCTCTTGAAGTACAAATCCACACCTTTTTCTCACAAAGAGGAATCTATCTAAATAGTCTTCTCTATTTTCATCCTCCTCCTGCTTGATTTTGAAGAATTCTTCCTTCTTGTTTCTCCCTCTACAATAATCTTGGTATTTTCTAGGAAGATAGTTTCCATTTGTGCCCAAGTGGTAATAGAGTTGGATGGTAATCCCATGAACCACCTCATTGTTGCATCCTTCAGAGTGGATGGAAACAACTTGAGTTTTTGATTATCCATTTTATAGTCATAGGTATGACATAGTACCTTGAACTCAAACAGAAGTTGGTCAGGGTCTTCAGATAACATCCCTCTAAATATGGGTAAATGTGTAAGTGAGATATTTTTCATTGGTGTATCATCATCACCCAATTGGATTGGATAAGTAAAGGTCATATCAAGTTCTCTTTTAGCTTCTTGTGCCATTTTAAAAATATTTTCTGAATTTTTCTCCCAATCAATGTGGTATGTGATATGCCTTAGGGAAGGTGAAAAATAAGGAGTAGGAGGTTGACTACTCAATTAAGAATCAAAACTCACCCTAAATGGATCTTGGGTAATAATCCTTCTCCTAAAATTTCTACTTCCTTCAGGTGACTGATCTAAGAATTCCAAAGGTGGCAATTCTATTTCTTGTATAACAGGGGATGATAGTGCCTCTAATTCTTGAACAATTTCCTTATTTGGAATAGAGGATGTTATGAATTCTTGTGAATATGTTTTTGGGAAGAATATTCCTTGTGAGTCTCTTGGTCTACTCATATATTTTATGATATAGTAGGGAAGATCCTTTAACTACTAGATATATGATTGTTGCTCTTGCTAACACTTAATTAGAAAACTCCAACTAGTGTATCCCCGTCAATGGTGCCAAAAATGATGGGTGTCGTTATTCCCTTCTTTTAATCAACTTCTTATTGATGTCATATTCAAACCAGGGGTGTGTCTAAAGCTATACGTAATAAGAGTAAATCTTTAATCGATATAGTAGTTGACTATAGTTATTTTTGTATTTTCCTGGGGGATCTTTTCAATGTATTTAAGGAATTCTTGGTAAATAACCTTATTTAAAATCATACTTATGAAAACTTTGCTGAAAGGAAACACACTAAAAGCTTTGTTGAAAGTAAACACACTTTGCATAATGGAAATAAACACACTTGTTTTTGGAAATAAAGACACTTGCTTTTGGAAATAAACACACTTTCTCTTGGAAATAAAAAAACAACTTAGAGTGCTTAAAAATGAATGCAAGAAGAATAAGAATCTATCTAGACACTTACAGGAATGAGTATACAACAGACGTTTAACTAGAAGAATTAAAAATGATATAGAATTAACAGATCTACACTATTTGCTTAGGAAATATAAATACCAAATAGATGAAGATCTTGGTCCTTGGGGGAGTGGGCCCTTTCTACTCCTTGAATCATGATTTAACAACTTAGAATTATCTCAAATAGGAATGGCTATTTATTGATAAAACATTTGGTATTACAAAAACATACTGGATCTATGTACTTATTCTCTATCTCTATCTATCTTCTATGTTCTATGTCTATATTCCTTCATTTATCTAACTAGCAGGTATACTTATATATACATTCACAATCATAGTTTTCTCTACGATTATGATGAAATCAAATCGTGCCCAAAATAGATTTTGACTCGAGATTGTGGCTGACCAGACAATTGTAAGATAAGTATCCCCTAGATCTACGTATTCAAAAATCTTCTCATCCTTTGCAAATTGAAAGGGTCATTGATGCTAAATCAACTGGATGTGGTTAGAATAAATAAACTTCCATCAGTTCTAGAAATTCATAGAAGTTAGAGAACCATAGGAAATCAGTTAAGGATCAAAAACCATGAGAGTTCCGGAGCTATACCTAGGAGTTCCGGAACTAAGTCTGAAAATTCCAGGAACTAAATACTAGAGTTCTGAGAACTAAGTCTGAAAGTTCTGGAACTAGATGATGACTGTGTAATGGATTTTTGGAACTAGCTTGGAAGTTCCAGAAACTAAGCTGTATTGGAATAGATGCTACGCGAAAAACATGTTAAACACACTACATACTTCATTTCTTTGGACTGATTAGACCTACTTTATTACAAAACTGAATTTCAAACACACTTCGTCAGGAATTTTAGAGCTTTTAAATGTTAGCATCACAGTCAATCAAAAGACAGAAAATTACATCCTAGCTCATATCAGATCAAATAAAAGTAAAAAAATGTAATCAAACTTAATAAAAAGGAGAGTAAGATGAGATCATTTATTATACATTTAACGGGCATATTCTGGCCTCATCACCATGGTAGTTGATATATATATATATAAAATTAATTCTTATACAATTTTACATGACTAACTCTCTCTCTTTTGAGCTAAGCGATCTTTTGTAGTGCCCCTCATCTAAAAATGGTAAGGACATGTTATGAGATTTACCTAACATATTCATATATATTATAGATACAATGCTTCAAATGTCACCATATGATGACATTTACACAATGATTATGACACATTACAAAGCTTTGAAACATGTTGAATTCTCACATTATGACATTTACATGATTACATATAAGTCATCCCCTATCACAGGCTCAGATGTACATAGTCTCATTACATGGAATACTCAAATGCACACGCGTTGGCTTCACTTAGCAAGCTTAATTATTAGAGATAGATTTACATAGTAGACTTAAATGTAAGAGAGATATTTACTTAACATACCCAATTGCTATATGGATTCACATAAGAGAATAAATTTCTATAGCTCTATTACATTTTTACATTTAAATCCCTCACATATGACACCAGGGGCATACAAGTGTACACCTTTTATGATTTTTAATTTTATTTTATGTTATTTACTGATTTTGTATTACTATCTTGATTAGAATGTGGTACGTAGGTTCACATGTACATCACAAGCCAAAGGAGAAAGAAACACACACATTCCAATCTCAAATATACCTTGTCATTATGGGAGGTTTGTGTTTCGAGTTATTTTATTTTAATCAAACATTTTCAATTACTAAATCAAAATGAGGGAAAATGTAGCACCCTAAATATGGAACAATTTTATTTTGGCAATTATCCTTGTTATTTTTCTCATTCCATTAAACAATGTGAATTTAATTACTAGTTACTCTACACATCTTTCTCAATTTATCACTCCTTGGCCATCCATAACTCAACAAATCTTGTTACTAAACATCATAGGTTTCAAACTTAAGAACCACAGTCCTCCTTGTTGTAATCTTTTATGGATCCTTAGATCATGATGAAGACCCTAGAATTTAACTATCTCTTTGAATCATGGCACATCCCTTATATCTTGACCCAAGATGATAGATGGTGTCTACTCTGAATTCAAGAATTGATCTTTAGATTAATAGTTCAATGAGATTGTCTAGACCTAGGCTTGTCACTCCTTTATTTTCTTGATTGATCCTTTTCATTATTGGCTACCTCTTAAGATTTTTTCAGGTCTAAAACACTAAATAATCTATATAAAATCCTTAGTTATATATTCTCAATCCTGACCCCAATTACACAACTTGATTCCAAATATTTTATTGTTCTTATACTAGCTAAATCAATGTAAGTGACCTAATTATTGTCCTTTAGTGATTGTGTAGGTAATACAAGGGCATGATTCTCTATTTTGGTTTGATCATACTAGAATCTTCATGACCCTAATTATCTTACATTCCAAACTTCTAAATTCACTGGCAAGTTTGGATCTTCTAAGGTGACTTCTAGTCAACAATGTGCACAATCCAAGAAGAAGACTTTTGAACTCTATTGATTACTTAGTGAATGCATTAAAAAGTATTAGCAAGAGAGAATTAACATGTTACACACATGTGGATGATGAATCCATCATATTCTAGCTATGAAATAACCCTCTTCTTATACATTTATTTTCTTAAACCCTTATGATCTTCTATACCCTTGTTTTGGGAGTCTTCTAGCAAAGTCTGTGAAGGTTTTTAGAAATAATTTTTAGTAGAGTGGTGATATAGTTCCAATGGAAGTATTTTATACCACAAATTATCACATTTTAGATGAATTTAAAGTTTCAAGAATCAATTCCTTACCGTTTTCACCTAGCTCATGACAGTTACCCTCTAATTAGACCTCTTCTCTGTCTAGCTCTATCCTTTTTTGGACTATCAACTATATATATTTTTGCCTTCATGGAATAAATCCAAACCACTTATAAACCTTAAAAAACACTTTCCATTCATTACCTATCAAATCTTATCCTTCAACTCTCGTGCACATGTAAATGGTGATACTTTTAGTTTCCAAACCCTAAAAGAGGGTTTCCAGGTACCTGAGAGGGAGAAAAGTTAATATCTTGCTTCCATAGTCAATTCAAACTTTATTTCCAAGCTTAAAATCACTAATACAACTATTCCCAACTTTCTCCTTTTACAATCATGGATTAAAAATGCTTCAGACATTCTAGTTGTAGACATCTAAAATGTCGACATGATTAATAACAATTAAGATGTCCCGCAAATAAAATCCCAACATCATCCATATAATAATTAATCGTAAGATTAATTATTATTAATCCCTTAATCCTATCATTAATCCCTTTATCATTTATCTAATATATCTCATTTTATCATATTTTCCCTTTTAATCATTTATCAAATATTCCAATATTTCATCATTAATCATTTAATTCATCCAATATCTCATTTTATCATTAATATCATTAATCAATTATTATATCATATTATCCTATTTTAATTTTTCGTTAACATTTCCTAGGAGTTTAATATTCCTACTTCTACCTACCCACCTACCCTACACATCCCTACACCTAGCCTTTCCATGTAACCTCACCCTAATCATCATTTATTAACCTAATCTAAGTCCTAATCCTAATCACATCCTCACCTCTAAATCTAGAGGCTTATAAATCTAGAAGCCTTTCTAACCTTCTCCTTCTATGGAATTTTTAATTCAATAGAAGCTTCTTCCCTTAATGAATTTTAAATTCAAAATTCTGCAATCGTCCACTCTAGAATCCTAGATCCTCACATGCACTATCCACCATTGATTCAAATCCAAGATGGATTCATCCTAGCCATTGAATCCACCACCCACAAACTATAAATTGAGATTATCATCCTTCACGAGAGCTAAGCTTGGATATCTTGGAGTATATTAAGATTCCATATCCAAGATCTCTACCATTTTTATCATCTCAATCAATCCATTATCCATTTACAATCTACTCCAATCATTTAATCCTTCTTCAAACATCTATCAAGTATTAATCAAAGAAAATCAAGGAGAGGTGTTGCCCAAGTGTGTCCACACAAATATGAAGTAATCCAAGAGCAACCAATAATCAACCAAGAGAAAATCCACCACATAAAAGGAAGATTTGTGCAATATTATAGGTAAGTGCAGGTATAATTTATCTCCTCTCATTATACCCATCTCACTCTATCTGAGGTAGCAATTAAAAGTGTTAGTTTAGGAATTAGTTTGTTTAATTTCTTTTCTTGTATTTCCATACTAAAACCTCTTTTAAAATATACATTTTTTGGCGCCCATCGTGGCACTTACCCCCTAAAATATTTAGTTCTTTTTAATAACATTACCCAATTAAAAAAAAGTTGTGAAAATTTTTAAGAAATTTCGTTGAGAATTTGCACCTTAAAATTAAAAATTTTCACGACCCTAGTTATTCATTTCAACGCACTTTTGACCTGCTCAACAACACATCTTGTTTATATAGGAGCACATGGTTGTGTACTTGAAACTATGATTTTGTTGTGCCGGTTTTGGCACATTTGGTGCACTAAAGATAGTGCATTTAGTGACATAAATTTCTGCAACTTGTGTCATAAATCAACGTATTTGTGTATAAACCAAGCGCATTTGCATGCCTTCGAACCTTGTTCTATGCATGTTTTAGCACATTTGTCTCTACATTAGCAACACTTTTGTACATATAATTCAGTGCATTTGTATATATGTAACAACACATTTTGCAGACATACTTCAACACATTTGTTCAACATAGAAATCACGTAAATTGTCATTTTTGACAGAACAAGTGCATTTGCACACAAAGTGGCACATTTCCATGTAAAGTGGCACATATGTTCAGAATTTGGCGCATTTGTTTTTATTTTTTTCCCTACCTTCCTTACAGGGGCCATAAATTTTGATCTCTGAACTCGAAACAAATCCAGTTCTTTTCCCAAAAAGGTATTGAAAAGATCTTTGCATTTAAAGTGTTTATTTAGTATTTTGGATAAGATAATTAATTAATGGTTTTCATTTTCCTAAATATTTTTATTTTAACTCCATATTAAGTTGTATTTTCTTGTTCCAAACTGACTAAAATTCTATGTATGCAGCTTCCTACGCTTACCAAAGATTAAAAAAATCAATCTAAAATTACTAGTAATCCTTTTATTTTGCAGCTCAGTTTGGTCCAAGAAATTTGGGGTCAGTAAACCAAAATACTAATAAATTGTTTTGTAGGGCCTCCTCTTGAAGACCCAATCATAAAACTACTAATATTTTTCATTTCATTTTATCATCTAACATTTAATTATCTTGCATTTATCATCCTTTTGTGATTTTTTCCTTTGTTTCTTGTTCATCCTGAAGGCGAAATCGTGTATGATCTCCTCTCGCATCATAGGATGATCTTGAGGATCAAAAGCAGTTATGCTTCCCTTTTTTATTTTATAGGGGAAACATGACATGGAAGTGATATCCATGCACTTTTCATAGTCTTAGGGGTCTCGTGACTATGGGATTCATCTCCACACATGTAGACACACCCCGTGTTCTGGCGGGGTATATAAATTCAAGGAAAAGTATCGTTATTGGATAAGCACTTGCTTGATTTAAGATTGATGTGAACTGAGGGGATTCTATGTCCCAATACCCAGGCCTTAGAAAACATCCTTGCAACATAGACTTGGGCCCCATGTACCATAAGGTATATTGAGGATGCCCCTAGTGAGCTTGTGCATCCTAGATTAGGTAACCTTTTGGCTCGCATATTAAGCTATAGTGCAAGGAGGCCACACTCCCTAAGATCACTCACTATTCGACCCCACATTGACACATAGGTGGAGATCCATCGTGTGGCACCACCATCGGTGTGTGGTATTGAAATTGGGATATAGTTTGATTACAATCCCACTTGACTAGCTAGGGCATGTTTTGAATGTTTTTTGTTTACTTGTGAATACCCCTAACCATCTTACCATCACCTTAAAATTTTAATTAAAAAAACATTATCATAATCATCCATCCTTAATCCCACAATCCCTATCCTAATCCTAATCCACATCCTTAAGCCATCAATCTTAATGAAAATACTAATCCCCTACACATATTATCTAACCATGGCATTTCATCCTCAAATCCTCATCCTGTCTAAAACAACATCCAAACCCTTACCTCTTCCTCTAAATCCATCAACCAATCTATCCCATCATCCCCTATCCATCATAATCAACCATTTCACTTTATCCCACACACTATCCAACACCTTAATAAAAAAATATCAAACTCAACATCCTGCCTGAACCAATCCCATCCTTGTCATCCAAATAAACCATCCCATGTCTGATCCTAACATCCTAAAAACCATCCAAAAACTTAATAAACAAATATTTGACAAATATCCAATCTTCAATATTCAATATATCAAATCACCCCCTAAACTATCATCTCTCAACTGAACCCCATCCTACAATCTTCCCTTCCTAAAATACCTACCACTCACCCCGTTTACTTCCTCCTTACCTGAAATTGAATCATCCCAATCCACACTGTTACCTAATCAACATAAACCACTATTCTCATAATCCAATTACATAGAATTTGACCATCTCACTAATTTTTACCTAGACCAAGAGGACCTCCTTTATGTCCTTTCTAATCTAGTCACCAATCCCAAGCCTACAAAACCATCCCAAACCCCTATCACTCATCATTCACTACATGTTCATCTCACCAAAACCCATGTGGATAATCCAACCTCATCCAAAATATCAACCCCTAAATCTAGTCATCATAAAAGCTATCCTAGGGTACCATTCACATATCCACAACAATCCCAACAATTTAACCCAAAATTAGTATCCCATACATTCCATCTTATTCCTCTAACCTCGTCATATTCATCATCCCAATCCAATCCTATGGACTATCTCTTAGATTTTCCCACAATCCCTAATCCAGCATAAAATTTATCCCCTAAGCCTATTTCATCCCCTCCATCACCTAAGCCCAATCCTGTCAAACATATCTCATCCACCACGACTCCTAAGTCACCCTCATACCATTCTACCCTCAATCCTAAACCATCTAATGTGGCTCATATACTACCCTCATCATCTTCATCCACATCTAATCATAATCCATCTACTTCATCACCTAAAATTAACACTATCCTATCCTCCATTCCTATTTCATCTCCCCCATCTTCCAATCCTAAAATATCTAAAGTGACTTCTAAGTCACCAACTCCTAAACCTAGAAAATCCAATCCCAATCCTACCCCATATAATGTGGTTCCTACACCACACCCATAGCCAAAATCTACTTCATCCCCAACATCACCCAAACCTAATGTGACCCCCACATCACACCCTTCCCCTTTATCTAAATCTACCCAATCCCCTTCATCTACATCTATAAATCCAAAATAATCTAATCCTAAGCCAAAACCATCTACCTCAAAACCACATACTCCAACCAATCCAAAATCAACCAAATCAATTTCAGCCTCCAAGACCAAACCATCTCCTTCGGACCCAAGGCATAATCCATCCCCTTCATCTTTTAAGCCACAACAATCTAATCCAACTCATAAATCTAAAATAACCAAAACATCTCATAATCCACCCAATCCTACACCTTTACTTCCTACACCCCCAAAAGTATTTAACCCAAACCACTTCACTTCTTTAGGAGAATCCTTGACCACCATCTTCCATTGTCTAAGAACATTCAACATGATCATCCAACCCCCAATCAAATCATGCAATAAAAACCTTCCCAAACCATCTAGGTATCGGAAATACTATTATTGTGACTTCTATTGCACCCATGGACATTTGACCAATCATTGTATGTAATTTAGGTCTTATGTCCAAAACCTCATTAACCAAGGAATTCTTATCCTTGTACCTCTTTATCCACCAAATTTCCATCCCAATATTATACCTAATCATTTCCCACCATCAAAATCCCACTCGACATCCAAACATCGTCGACCATCCAATATCTCATCGTACATCCTACCATCCCTCATCGATCAAAAACCATAACAAATCTCACCTCCCATCCTTCGTTAAGTCCAACCTCTTAGCGGATGACAAATTTACAACCCCCCAGTCTCATGATGACCACATGGCATCATATTTCCCATCCACTTCATATCATATAGCCCAAAAGATGTTCACTAATATGAAACATTAAGGAAAAGGCTTAGGAAATCATGAACAAGGTATTCATGAACACATCTCCTTTCATCAAAATCCAGGTCATTCAAGCTTAGGATATAAGCCTAACACTAACAACGACCCTCCTAATGCTCCATCAAAAACTATTTCTACAACTATTATTGTTGATCCTACTATCCCAACCACTCAACTCAATCACAAAACATTTAATCCCCCTAAAATACCAAACACCTAGGAATGGATTGGACACATAATTCGTCACCTGCACACATATGTTCTTTCTTTCACACCCATCATCCTTCCATCCAACATCTAATACATTATTTTCATCACACACATTCATATCCTCCTCCAATCCATTCATTTAAACACTTAATCAGCTTTCTCACACATGTTGTAAGCCAATAGTACCTACTACAACTGTGTGACCTTGGTCTATCATTATCTCCAACATTCCAACACAATCATCCTCCTAGAGATTGACACACTTTAACACATTTAATAAAATTTTGGTGAAGACCTTTGGGTGCATATTTTATTACCACGGTCATTTCCATACCCCCACCAAGCCACTAGTGATTCTTCAGCCCTTGATAGTTCTCAAGAGAGTGGAACCTCTTTGTGCAAAAAAAATCCAAATATCAAAAGATCAAAAAATCATATCAAAATTAAAAATATCAAATAAAATCCACCTCAAGACTCTCTCTAGGGGTGTTTCTAGCAACTCTATGGGGGTTATGGTGTGACAAGAATTATATGTATCTTCGTCAGGGCTATGGACGCCTGGCTGGAAGCAGAGAAATACACGGCTTAACCTTTTGTTCACCTTCCATCAACCTACTTTACTTAATCACTCCCTATACATTGGGTATTTTATCTTCACATACTACCCATTAAGTCTTCATTTCAAGAGGTAATTGACCATCACAATCACACACACTTTGATCTCGCAGAGACATGGGGCTCGCCTGTCGCTAGGTATTGTTTAGACCTTAGTCACACTTTTTTTTTAGTCTAAGTCCTTACAACATGTTTCATTAGGATCATCTTTTCTTTGTAACTAATGCCTTTTCCCTTCCCTTCATCACATCTACATCCTTTTTCCATTAGGTCAAACATCTGTGGGAAGATGACAATCCTTTTCCTTTTTATCCAATCCACCTCATGTCCCTTTTTAATTGTCATCATCATGACTGGGGGCAGCCTTATTACCATCTTCTAGAGGTATCATACCTTTTATATACCCCTCACTTCCCATCCTAACCTACAACTAGGGGAAAATCAAACCCATCCATCCATCCACACAAGCCACCCTACTTTACACTTGGGGACACACCACATCTATCTCTCTCCATCAACCCTATACTTGGGGGCATATATTATCATCTACCACATCCATCATCCTATTTATCTCACATCCCACATCTCATATAATCCCAACCTATCAACTAATCCATATCCTATCCAACATATCTACTTCCCCTCAATCCTTCCCTTTCATCCTACCCACATATACTTTGGGACTTATAGGATAAAGTCATATCTCACCTTACATCCCTTCCCATCCCCTCATGAACTATCCCATCCTGAATCCTTTCATCTTCCCTCATATCAACCATTCCCCCATCCCAAATCTAAAATCCCAACGTCTAACATAAAAAAAATCCAAAAAAAATCCCAAATCCAAAAATCAAAACATTCACAAAACAAAAATCTAGAAATGCAATGTGTGTTTTTTGTTTGTGTGTGTTTTCTTGCGTGCATTTACATTTTTGCTAATGATACAAGGCATATTTTATTTCTCTTTATTTTTGCATGGTCCAATGATATGAGGACCATTTTTTTTAATTAATCCAACCAATGATACGAGGCCACATTTTCTAGTTCAATGATATGAGGACAAGGGCATTTGAAAACTTAGTCAGTCATAATTGTTAATGATGATAACAATGAGCACTTTATGATAGCACCCCCTTCTATTATCATCTTTTATCCATATCATCATCCACATCTAATCCTCATCATCATCTAACTAACTATCTAACCTCCTCATCCTTCTATCCAATCCATCCTTTATCAATCAATCAATATCGACATCTAAATCCTATCATCTCACCTCCATATAATCAATCCTTTAATCCACATCTTTAAATATAAACCCCAAATATTCAATCCTAACCCCTTGACTAGGGCATCTTATAATAAAAAATCCCCAAATCCTAACCCCTTGACTAGGGAATCTCAAAATCCAACATCTCTCAATTCAACATCTTTAAATCCAACATCCTTTAACCAAAAATCCTAAATATTAACCCTTGTCATACATCATTGATTGGGGCATCCAAAATATAAAATATAATATCTCCTAATATTTTTATCTCTTATTCCTATAATTCTCTATCCTCTCTTCTCTCTTCTAATCCTCTCTCCTATTCATCTAATTTTCTCTCGTATCCTCTAATCCTCAACCTCTACATCCTCAAATATTCTAATCCTATCCTCATCCTCAAATCCTCTAATATTCTCATCCATAATCCTCAATCTTCTAATCCTCTAAATCCTCAATCTTCTCATCTTCTAATCCTACCTCATCTACTAACTTGATCCTCTCCTCTTTTTGAGTTGTTACCTGGCTCATACCTCCCCCCTAACCCCTCGAGGGGGCATCATATCACCATCTTAAATTTTTCTCTTATTTTTTATTTGAACGTTCATTTCTCCACAATAACCATTCAAAGAGGAGAAAAATGTAGACATATAAAATGTCGAAATGATCAATTACGATCAATTTATCCTGTAAACAAAATCATCATTATCCACATAATAATTAATTGTGATATTAATTATTATTAATCCCTTTATCACATTTACCTCTTATCATTTATCTAATATTCCATTTCATCATATTTCCCCTTTTAATCAATTATCAAACATTTCAAAATTTCATCAGTAATAATTTTAATTCATATAATATCCCATTTTATCTTTCATCTCATTAATCCATTATTATATCCTATTTTCCTATTTTATTTTTTCATTAACATTTCCTAGAAATTTAATATTCCTACTTCTACCTACCCACCTACCCTACACATCCATACACCTAGCCTTTCCATGTAACCTCACCCCTAGTAATCATTTATTAACCTAATCTAATCCTAATCTAATCACATCCTCACCTCTAAATGTAGAGGCTTCTAAATCTATAAGCCTTTCTAACCTTTTCCTTCTATTGAATTTGTAATTCAATAGAAGCTTCTTCCCTTCATGAATTTTAAATTCAAAATTCTAGAGTCTTCCACTCTATAATCCTACATCCTTACATGCACTCTCCACCATTGATTCAAATCCAACATGGCTTCATCTTAACCATTGAATCCTCCACCCACAAACTATAAATTGAGCTCTCCTTCTCCATGAGAGCTAACTTGAATAGCTTGGAATATATTAAGAATTCATAGCAATTTTTTTCCATTTTTATCATCTAATCAATCCATCCACTATATCAATCCATATTCAATCCACTTCAATCAATTTTTCCTTCATCAAACATCTAATAATATTCATCAAAGCAAGGGGAGGTATTGCCCAAGTGTGTCCACAAAAATCTGAAGCAATCCAAGCATAATCAACAATAAACCAAAATAAAATCCACCACATCAAAGGAGGAGTTGTGAAATGTTGTAGGTAAGTGCAAGTATAATTTCTCTCCCCTTTTCAATCCATTTCTCTATCTGAGGTATTTTCTTGCATTTTCATGCTAGTCTTTTTAACATCTACACTAGCCAATATAGTTTGCATGGAAATGACACTCAAGAACAGGGTATGGACATAAGTAGTAAAAAATTGAATAATAAAAAAGGCCAAAACTTGTCTAATCAAGCATCAAAGCAATTTAGAACATGAATTACCTTAAGGATAGAGAAGATAAGATCTAGAAATGGTTCTTCACTCCTCAACATAAACTTTTTCCTTAAATTAACATGGAAACTTGTAGAGATACTGTTTAGTTTTTTCAAGATTATGAGCTACTAAATATTTTCTCCTTTACTTAACCTTCTGAGTCCTTAATACACCCCATTTAACATCCATACTTGATCAAGAACCAATAAACATCTTAAATTCTTAGTAATTTTACCCTTTACAACATGATTTCTATGCCAAAATACAGTCTTTTCTCATTTATGCCTACTAGAGGCTTATTACGCTGTAGAAAAACACTACTCCTTTCCATGTATAGAATTCCTCTTGCATCCTCTCTTAAATTTGTATCCCTCTTCTCCAAGTATAGTCAAGCTATTTTGGATTAGATTCATTTGGTCCAAGTTAGGAGTTGTTTTAACAATTTCCAATATTATCTCAACAACCCCCTCACTAGGTAATTCTTCATATTTAGTATATAGTTATGAAATATCCTCCATATCCTATGAATCTCATATTCTTATTCCAACATAGATAATCTTAGAACAACTTGGATATGAAAACTATCCTTTGACTTTCACACTTACATAAGAGTTGATTACATGACAAGGTAAGTATTCAAATTTCAACAAAATGGAGGGAAAATTTACAAACACCTAGCACATGGTTTAGTGCCTCATCAATAATATGAAAGATCCTCCTACATCAGAATCTCTAGGTAATAAAATATTTGAACTCCAGTTCAAATGTAATGTTTTCATCTTTCTTCAATCTTCATTGTATGTCTGGGTCCCATGGTCTCTTTAACAATGCTAGTGCTTGAGTATCCTTGATATGGTATTTTTCCTTCATTTTATTAATATTTTCTCTCTTCTTGTATATATCCCTCCCTGTCTCTTTCTTAGCATCAAAAATCCATGTCCACGCTTCGTCATCATGTATTTCTTCTGTCTTTAATTTCTTCTTCTTCTATGAGCTCTCTCATTGAATCATGCACCTGATTCATCTCTATATCTTTTAAACCTACATTCACAAAATCAAAAGAGATATTAGATGCAAATTTTTTGGGTCATGCAACCCCTTTAGTGCCTTCATGTTGATGGTTCTCTTCATTTTCTTTTGTTTCTTCATTGACCTTATTCAAATCTGTCATCATCATCATGTTTTTCTCTTGTTTTAACTTACTCTCTAGCTAATCAATGAAGCTATCACTTTGGTTTGAACTTGTATGAATTATCTTATAAGTATTTAACAACTCTTTAATACTTTTTAACTCTTTATGCAATGTTATATCATCTATCTCATCATTTCCTTCATCATATTTAGGAACTAAATCTTTGTTTTCCTCTTTTAGGCTCTATTTTACATTAGCATACTCTTCCATTGCTTCTTGTCTTGAGAAGTATTTATAAGCTTCATTAGATAGGTATGAATCCTCTTGAATCAATGCAATCTCATCCTTTACCATCACCTGATCATGAAATTGATCTTTACTTTTCAAGCTAGAACCTTCACCCTGTTGTGTGTTAGTTATTATAGGTAACTCATTCCACATTTATTCTTCGTCTAAACTAAAGTGAGGAAAATAGTTAGAGGTATATTCACAATCATAATCACTTGAATTATCATGAATAACTTCTTTACCTTTCATTTATTTTGTATACCTTTCATGTTTCTTAAATGATTCTTGCTTGTTTGTGATTTCACCTTCACTCTCATGCATGTTTGCCATTTCACCTTCACTCTCTTAATTGTTTGACCTTGCTTCAACCTTCTTCCATAGGATTATTGGTGCCATTACTATCTTCTCATGCCCATCACTATTGTAATGCCCTGTTCTACGTTACACCTATTCATCCTGCGGCGATCGATTGCTAAGCATGGAGCGTCTTTGTGCCTTCATCGATCATTGGTGGGCTTTGCCTTAGTCACAGGGAATACTCAATCATCTCCCTCTTCATCGTGTTTGTTGGCGTCGTGTTGTTGTTGTCGTTACTGGCCCTTGCAATGCCTGTTACGATTTCCTTGTTAAAGGAAAATCAGGTTCTCTTTTACCGTGCTTGTTTGTCGGCCCTTATTAATAGGATTAATAATTATTATTATTATTAGGTTATAAAATAATAATAATAGTATTATTATTTTAGTTGTCGAATAACAATTACTATTATTATTATTTATTTAATTATTGTGTCGATTTCAGGAATATTATTAATTACCTGTAAGTTCCCTTATTTATTTATTTATTTTATCGGCCACTCTCGAAGACTGAGCCCCGATTCACGCATGAGGAGGACCTTGTTCACGGGTGATGCCATTTCTTAGGAAGTGGTGTTTGTTCTTAGTGTTTAACATTTTATTTGTGGCCGTCCAAATCTCTTTGTGTGCGCTGTATACATACTTTCTTTTCGGTTAGTGTTTTGGTTGTATGGGGGCATCCACCCACCCCAACTAATTTTTTTTTTACCCTTGCTGGCCGTGTACACTTGTTTCCTTTTGTTGAAAAGACCTAGCCTTTAATTATGCGTGGAGGAGGAACACTTACCACTTATTTTTTTAAGGCAAGACGTGTTGGTCTTTCCTTTGGTTTGAATGCCAAGTGGGGGGGGGGGTTGGCCACCTGTCTTTTCCAGCGACCTTTCAACCACTTCAGACCTGTTATCCTTTATGACCTGCTCTAATTTTTTTGACTTCCTCATACCATTTTCTGCCACATTTTTGGGGAAGGAAGCCCCTGATTTGGGAGTCTTTTGATTGGATTTAAACTAGTTTTACTCGAGCATTCTTCCCTAGCCGCGTGGGTTTCTCTAGAGACTGGTCGCTTCATTCTAATGGAGGTTTCCTTCAAGTCTGCCCTGGGTTTGTTCCTTGTTGCTTGCTACAAGCTAGTGATGTAGGCATGTTACCTCCACTTTCTTTGGGTGCTGCGAGGGGTGTTCTTGTCAGGGATCCACAGCATCGACCTGCAACAGGTTTAGCCAGGTGGTAGGTATGTTGCAGTTTGGTAGAATATTTTTGAGCGCTTCCAACAAGTAGGTTGTCCAACTCTGTTGTTATCTGTTCAGTATCGAATGCATCCTCAAACTCAGATTCTCCTTCAAGATAGTTTTATCAAAATCGACTATGTGACAGTGAGAGTGTTCCAGGAGACACGTGATAACTTTTTCTACAGAGACAACCAGGGGGTTGCAGGTCTGACGATCATCCTATTTCTGATGCAGTTATTTTCTTTCAATATTTACCACAGACTCTCAGGTACTATTGCAAAATATTCTACCTACCATTATATTCAGTGCTTTTGAATTTAGCGATCCGCAAATTCGGGAGTGGGTCGACTTGAAATAAGCCTTTCAGAGCTCACGGGAAATTTATTATATATTTATTGAATACCCACTTTGGTTTTCTTGTATGGGTCTCCTCCAATCTAGCACTTGGGGATTGTTTTAGTTTATGGGTCTGTAATGTTCTAAGCAATTATTTCCGAAAACACAAATTTTCAACTCAATTGTTTGCAGAAACTTGAAATCTTAAATTATAACACAGTTTGACAGATCTGTAAAATGAGGTAAATTTTCTATTGGGATGGGAGGAGAAAACCCCAATTGTTGTGCACGTAAAGGAAGATTTCAATGCATTTTTATCAAGCTTTTTATGTAATCGTGTTCTTGATAAATCATGTTCGGAGTAAAAACTGGTGGAAATCCAAGGGGAAAATTGTTTAACCTATTGTTTCTCTGGATAACCAATTTTTGGTGAATCTGGAGCTTGCATTTTCATGGCGTTGAGTGCAAAGGGAAAGCGTTTGGATTGTACTGGATAGTTACAGGCCTCCACGGGTACTTGGTGACGTTCAGAAGTCAAGTCGAGCTTAGTGAAGGATTTGACAGGGCTAACCTGGTTCTGGGAAGTGGGTACGGTTTATTAGAGTGATTTTGTTGAGAGAATAATAATCTGTAACTGATCACTATTGGTAGATATATGAAGACCATGGCCGAGAGGAATATGCGACCCGACCGAACTATGGGTAGAGATGCACATTGCGGACTATACAATTGATTTTATGAAGACAAGAGCATGGCCATTAACAGAGTTTGGACCTTCAGCAGGCTGAGGAAGAGAAGTTGCGCAGGTTGGGTTGCTGTTGCAGGCCCTTTCCATCTTGTTATCGACTGCGGGAGCTTAATCAGGCACAATATTCTCTATACCATTGATTCTTATGTTGTTATTTAACTGATTCATTAAATAACTCTACTCTTCATATAAATGTCTCGTGTGATGGTATGCTGTTTGGTTTCCACTTCCCTTGCTCTTTTGTATTTTTTTTTGGCGTTAGAAATGATTGTGTTGGTTGAAGCCTTTTATATTGTTTTTTGTGTTTTAATAAATATTAGTTGGGTGAACTTTGTTCTTAAGACTAATAAAACAAAAGAGGTGGGGGTCTTGTAATGAAAATTCCCGAGTTCTTTGTGTTGGTCTCACGATTTGAATGTTTTATCAAACATTGTCGTTGGACTCAACTTTATAGTTCTTGTTTTGTTCTTATTCTTGTTTCGGTTCGAGATCTGTAGTTCTGGTTTATGTTGGGTATTTGTGAATTAGTGATTGAGTACTGCTTAGGTTCTAGTAACCCTTCCCGGTTGGCTTGGTGTGTGCTTAGCTTGACTGATTTTTGAATTGAGCCAAGTTGATATTACTCTCAACTAGGTTAGTTGGTTTTGTTATTTTTTTTTAATCGCTCGAAGAAATACTTTTATTCTTCAAGCGTCATGGTTGATCTTCATAATTTGATATCAATTCATGTTCACCATTTGGAGATTGTTGTCTTTGGAATCACCTTCTCTCCCTTGGTGACTTTTGTATGTTTTGAGAAATGTAGCTGATCCTATGGAATGTCTTCTTTAGACGTTACATTTTTTTGGATAGCTTAAAATGTCAGAGGAAATACTCTTTTTCTTACCTTGATTTTGTTTCACACATGTTGGAGGATACGAGATCTACTTTATCATTAGTGAGGAAGTTTTCAAATCTTAAAATTGGGATGTTGGTTTTATGCGTAAGAAATTACTCTACGTTTTGCTCCGTAAAGATGTTTAAATTTCATTCTCCTATGACTTAGAGGTTGGTGTGTTTGGAAACTCATTGGTTGACTGGTTTTTTGTGATGATCGTTGTGATACGACCTCCTTGCTATCATTGTAGTAGAATGGTTATGTGTTGACCAGAAAGGTTAAAGTCAACTTGTTGTTGACGACAGATCCTTTGGAAGCTATGTATCCTGTGTTGTGTTCTTGTGAATGATTGAGTAACCCTCCTGTAAGATTTATAATGGTTATGTTTGGTCTTGTCAAGTTTGTCCTTTTTCTTAAGACATTCTCTTGATTAGAAGAAAGTTTAATAGAAGGATTGTTAGGATAGGATGTGGCCCATACGGGGTCATTTGTGCGTTTCACCCCTTTTCTTTCCAATTTATTTTTTTGTGCTGACATAAAATTAACTGTTATAGGCACATCATCTTAATATTAATAAGTCATGTTGGTTTAGATATTATCATGTCGATTGATTGTTCAGGATCTTCCAGTGGCATAGTGAATCCTTGGCTTGGTGAACTAACTTAAACAAATAGTGACATATCACGTTTGAAATTAATTCTCTTCTTGTAATTGTTTTTGTGTCGAAATGTTATCTAGTTAAAATGATGGTCATTATTGTGATATGGGTGGAATTCACTATGATGTTTGTTAACTTCTTCTATGAGAAAATGATAATTAAATAGAGTTAGTGCCTTCCATTTTATTTATATATTTTATGCTTTTGGACAACTCTTTAGTTGCTCTTGTTTAGACTCTTGGGTTATTTTTCATAATCAACGGTGCTTTTCTTCCTTGAAATAGTAAGATAACAACATATTGTCTTAATGTTATAGCTTTTATCATGCTCAGTTCTTACGAATTGACATGTGTTAAAAAATGTGCAGGAGGATTTCCTGAGTAGAAAAGAAAAAGAAACACGTGTAGAAAGTGGATTCCAGCCTTCTTAGGAACTGTTGTTGTACGAATGTTTTTCTTTTGTTTTAAAACATTGGTATGGAAATTGTGGAGACTATTTAGAAGGCATTGCATTATAATTTTGTATTGTTCTCATGTAGGTTGTTGTTATCATTTGAAAGTCAATTTGAGAAATATTATTGTCAATAAGATTAAATGAACTTGTTTTGACATGCATATCCTTCGTTGAATTTTCACTTTTCAGAATATGATTTATCCTTGAATTTTCAAACCTAATTATAATTATCTAAACTTGAATCAACTTACATCACTTTAGTTACCTTGGTCATGTGTCGTTTGGTAGAGGACTATGTTTTGAATCTAGCAAAAAAAAAACAAAAAAAAAAAAAACAAGAGAAACAAATATACCTTGTGACCCCACGTAAACTAATCAACAATCTCTTATTGTGGTGAATCCTTAGAACGGTCTTAAGGTGAAATCAATGATTAAATCTTGGAAGATAATAAAATTATACTAAATAGAAGGAACTTGATTAAGAAACTCTTCGATCTATCTTACCCGTTGAAAATGTAAACATTATATTTATGTCTACCTCTTCAAGTGAAGCCCAAGTGAAACCTTTAATATTTCTGGTTAGACTCTTGACCCCAATGAAATCTTTATTAACAAATAATAAGATCTTAATGATGAATCCAAGATTTAGACAGTCATGTACTGAAATAAAATAAAATAAAATAAAAATGACCGCTTGAAAAGATAAAACATATATGTTCAAAAGCACAACGTCGAAAACAGATTGATGAAGTTAAGAGCCTTGAGAAATTAACTGCCTCCTCACAAATGAATAAGTTAATCAAGTAAATGAAGCAACCTCTTACCATCTAATAATTGGTTTACATTGTATATTAACATTAACAAGGTAGGGGAAAATTCTTCAAAGGAGACATGAACTTCAGATTCTCCTATCATGATTCCTCTGGGAAAAGTAAAGAATGTAAAAGCACTTACAGCTAAAACATGATTCTAAAGAAACCTTCTGTGGGAATACATTTTTTGTAAAATTGCATACTTTAGATGAACCATTGTGTCCATAGTGTATGCCTCATGTTTATCTGTAACCAGTGTGGGTCCGTGTTGTGGAAAGCATGTCTTTAGTTGGTTGTATTCTCTAGAGAACTTGTGTAGTGTCGTATTATCTTCAAGCAAGTCAAAAAAAATATCCTGTCTTTTACTGTGTTGTTCGTGTGTGAATTTTTTTGGGTCGTTACAACTATCAGCTACATATTCATGAGGTTTATCTCCATAATTTCTTACATTATTAGGTCTCCAAACTTGTGTTTTTACCTTAGAATCTAATTTATTGAGCCATTTAGGAACTATGTAGCCATGATCATAAGTTTTTTTTTTGAGTTTTGCCTCATTAATACTCTTTATAACCCATGCATCTGCATTTGACTTCTTATAAGCATGAGAAATATCATATTTAGAAGCTAAATTCATCTTGAAAACCTCCTCTCCATATGCACTTTCTTGTATGAATTGGCTTTTTGTAATTTCCTTATTATAGGTATGATAAGAACAAAATTTTGTCTTTACCTTATCATCATTATGTTGCATGCTCATACCTTTATTCAAAACCTCTTCACTTAAGGGCTCTTCCTTTCTATGTAATTTTTATATTTAATCTCCCAATGCATCATAAAATTCAGATTCATCATCTATACCTTCATTTTCCTACTGCATGACTCGGTTGTCCTCTTCTTTGGATGCTACCAAGTGCATATCTTCTTCTTGAGCTTCTACAAGCTCTTTCATATCTTATTCATCTTTCCTCATGGGTTCTTTCCTTGACTCATTTCTTTTCCACTTCAAGGTCATGATTTTGATCTTCTCAAGACCATATTTCATACATGTATACACAAACTGAAATAAAGAGTTAGAAATCAAAAAAAGATACTAAAACATATTTATGAGTGCCTCCATCATGGAAACTCTCTCATTATTCATTATTTATTTGTCAAGTGCCTCTTTGGACACTTCTCACTTCATGTTCTATACAATGAGAAATCTCTTCTCTTCACAAGGTAAGGCATTCTTCATTTTTTATTAGTACCTTTCTTATTTTCTCTCTCCAAGGCAATCATCTCTTGCCTACTTTTCTTCTCCATTAGTAGCTCAATTGGCCATTTTACCTTCTTTTTCATCCTCCATTTAACTTATTGGATTTCATATTATATCATGGACTCTAACTCCTCAATCTTATCTATTTTATCATCTATCTCTTCTTTAGATATTATATCTCTTATTCTCCTATGACATATCTATTCTCATAAGCCCTTCATCCTTCTCAATTTATTCATTTCACTAGATCTTCACCCAATTTTTTTTCACCTTGGTCTATGGATCCTCTTAGTCCTCACCTAGGTATTTTTCACCCTATTCATTTAGTCTTTTCACTGATCTTAACTAATTCTAATCCACCTTGGTCTCTTGAATTCTTATTAAGATTAACCTTCTCTTAGGCTTCTTCTTGCCACTTATCCTCCTTTTGTCTCTTCTAGTCTTTGAATACTTATAGCATCTTCATTTCATAGTCACCTATAATATGTATGTATCATCGTTAAATCATTTCAACATTAGAAATAAATATGAATAATAAAATAGGTATCTTCACACTATGATACCAAAATTGGTATCATCCATAGTTCATTCAATCTTGTTACTAAAGATTCATAGGTTTTAAACTTAAGAACCAAATTCCTCCTTGTTATAATCTTTCATGGATCCTTAGATCATGATGAAGACCCTAGAATTTAGCTATCTCTTTGAATCATGGCGCATATCTTGTATCTTGACCCAAGATGATAGATGGTGTCTACTCTGAATTCAACAATCAATATTTAGATAAATAGTTCATTGATATTGTCTAGGCCTAGGCTTGTCACTCCTTTATTGTATTGACTAATCCTTTTCATTATTGGTTATTGTTCGTTGCTTAAACGTTCACCCACGTCTCAGATATCGGAAGGGCCGAGGTGTTTAATACCACAATGGAACAATCCCCAAGTTATGGGATCCTACGTGCTTAGGACAGATCTTCAGAGAAGGATGGTTCCTCTGCCTAATCCTAATGCTAAACTATTCACAAGGAAGGAAATACAACTATCTAATCCTACTCTAAACTTCCAAGGCACCATGGAGAGATAAAGATTCCTAAAAATTTGAAATCCTAATCTAATAAAGGTGATAAAATGATGAAATGGGTGGAGAGACACTCTCAAATGAGGTAAAATGGGATAAAAAATCATGAAAGAGAGGGAAAACATGAGCGCCACATTCCAACACAACCTTGAAACCATCATATCCATGAAACACAACAAAACTAAATCCTATAAGGAGAATAAAAGATGTAAAAAATACCTATAAATGCAATGAAAGGAAAGGAAAAATGCAATAGAACAAATCTAGGGTAAAAATATCCACAAAACAAGTATTTTATTACTTTCAAAGTATGCACAATACATTACAATCAAGATGAGAGGTAAGGTTCACCATGTATAAGCTCAAATATGAGGCTTACAACTCATAAACACATGTGCAACACTTGAAAGATAATGCACCAAAATTACCAGAATGTCCAAGCCCTACAAATGAGTCTTTCCTTACAATATATAGAAAATGGGGGAGAGAAAGAGAGGGAAGAAAAAAAGGAAATTAGAATTTAGGCCTCTACCCACCAATAAAGTGCATTAATCATCTGAAAAAGGGCACACATGACCTGCCAAATCCATATCTATAGGATATTTTTCCTTTGGGAAGAAGGAAGAGATCATATCTTATCAAATCTCATTATTCAGCTACCTAAAACTACACCCTTAAATGTTGGAAGTTTTTTTCCCTTTTCTCCCACCTACTCTCACCTAAATCAAGATTTTATGCTTTCATGGTGTAGAGGATGAAAATACATTTCCATTGATATATATTTTACTTAATCTGGAGCATCTTGTTAAAGGATATGGCCATGCATGTGTGGTGGGATTGGGAGGAACACAATTTCCAAATACTTAGCTACAGTCTATAATTAAAATCACTTTTATCTATTATTGCAGGTATTGTGTGTATTCGGGGTACAGAGGGAACTAGGGAAAAAGGGTCACTTGGGCCTCGAAAATCCACCTTATTCAATTTATACTTTTCCTTCATTTACTCTCCCGCCCTTTACATATCGGGTCAATGGACTTTGCAGATAAATTCTCCCCACATGGAACCATCACCTAAACCTTCGGCTCCTCTGACTCTAGGTTCGCCTAATGCACTCCAAGCCCACAATAGTAAAATCTCATCTTTACCATTTCCCTTTACTTTTTGGTTTAAAAGTCTCCACAGGGAACATTGGGTTCTCCAGAATGTTGTACTGCCCATAATGAGTTCCTCCATAGCTCCTTGTGCCCATAACTCACCTTGAACCATAATATAATGAAATTATGCCAATTCTTCATTGTGTGGCCAAAATGGGAAATAAGAGAACTAAGGACACAAAGGAAATTATACCCTTTGTTCCTCCTGAATATGAGAAACCCATAATGGTATAGAAATTACTATTTTTTCTCATTTTTTTCAAATTTTTCTAACTATTTTTGGGATCTTCATGAATCTGGTGAGTTAGGGAAAGAGTAGAAGAATGTCCCAAAAGCTATTTTTTCTAGTTTAACCATTTTTATCCAAAATTGGCTAAGTGTTGAACTTCTGAAGCCTAGAGGAAAGAAAATAAATGCATAAAAATGATTCCAAGTTCCCAAAAAAGCATGAAATAGCCATTTTCCCACCATTTCTTCATTGAGGCTTCATAACTACCCAAGTCCAATTTTTTCAAGTTACCCATTTTTCCAAGGGGAAATGGAAAATAGTCACCACATTTTATTTCTAGTTCTTGGATGATGTTTGTAACATGTAAAGGAATTATTCAGCTTACCAAAAAGTTATAGTAGTGCTCATGGTGATGATTGGACCCCACTCAAACATGTCAGTTTTTGGAGACATTAAGTTCATGAAAAGGTTATCCAAAGGAGTTGTAAACTAAATGACCATTATATGATTTATGTGAGTTTTTATTGATGTCCATGATAGACCATTATATGATTGATGTGAGTTTTAATTTATTTCCATGATATTATTAGGTCATGTTCATGCTAATAAATGGTCAAGTACACTTCCTTATGTCAACTGGTCAAAGGGTAGTTTTGGGGGCAGTTAGAAGCAATCTTTAGTAAAGTTGACATTAGAGGAACTACATGAGGAGTTAAGAGGTGATATTGTGTTATAAATATAATCCAAATCTGTGTTATATATAGCTCCATCCTATATTTCCAATTATATTAATTTTATCTCATGATGATGAGTTTTTATATAGTTTCTAGATTAATTTGTGGATAAGAATATTTTTGGCTTTGTAGGACACAACTTATGCTAAAAAATTGAGTTGGTTGGAGCATGAAATGGATTGGGTGATGCTTGAAATCACTTGAAATGTGAAGAGGGATGAATTTTTTCATCCAATGAATCCATTTTTATGTTTTGAATGTATTAGGAAGAGTGCAAACCAGTTGCTTTTGTAAAACTACTTTTTAGGCAACTTGATTTAGTGAAGGCAAAAGTTGATGTTGTTTGAACCCGTGATTGTTTAATGAGACATAACTTATTTAAGAGTGTTATAATGGTCTTGTAATTTAAATTTAGGATTCAAATTTCATATTTGAGGTGTTATTTGATGATATTGAGGCCAGAAGGTGAACAAATGGTGCTAGAAACATGTGTTTGGTGAAGAAAATGAGCCACTGGGCCCATTAAACAAAATAATTTAACTATTTAATGATAATTGAGACCATATATGATGTTTAAATGTCATTTTAAACATGTGTGGTGATTTTTTACATCTTGACTAAAAATAGTTTTTGTGTTAGGACATTTTCTTATTCCAATTGATGGTGATTTGAGGATTTTTGATGTATGGAAGAAGGGTTTTTGCTAGGTTGACCTATTTGCGTCACTTTTGATTCTTATGATAAATTTTATGGGATTTTTTAAAGTTGTAATGGTCGTGATAAAGGATGTACAATGACATATTTTGAATTTGAATGAAGGAAAGCTTATAAAAACATAATTTTGAGTGTTTTTGTGAGCTAGTGGCGTGTGTGCAAGAAGTGCGACCTAGGTGTTAGAGTTTTGTAGGTGTGTGAGAATGATTTTATATATATTAAATTTTTCATGACATGTTCATGAATGATAAAAATCACATGTGCAAGGGTTTGAAACTTTGAGAAGTGAAGAAAGAGCTAGTTTGTGAGAGATTGAAGACTTAGGGTTTAAATGAGAGGTTATGATCTTAATCGTATCTGATCTTAAAACAAATCAGTATGATCAAATATCAGTTGTGGAAGAAAAAATACATTAAAACATATTATTTATAAGGTGGTTGAGTGGGGTGCTTGATCATATCAGAGGGTTGTAACCTCCTTGTAGAGTTGGTGCTTCAAAACGTATTAGTTGATGCTCCTTATAGGGTGGTAGCTCTACTAAATTAGGGGTTGGTACTCCTTATGGGGTTGGTGCCTCATTAAATTTTAAACATATCAATATACATATTGTGTTCCAATGGTTTTTATTCTCTTCAAGATTTCCCACTCATATCTTGTGTCTTTGTGTTGATTCTCTTGTTCATGATTTATAACATATATATTTTTTTATGTTCTTGTTTCGCTCGGAATGTTTTAGCTTTTGGGAATAGAGTTGCTTCTATCCTTTCATTCCTTTTAGAAACAGATAAGGGTTAGGGCTAGGAGGAATACCTGTTGAATGTCGAGATGGTGTGTGCGTACCGTAGAGAGAGATCAGGTCGATTGCGAAGAACCCCTTTTTGTCTTGGAAGGACTACCTGCAAATAAGAACACAAGACCACAAGATTTTGATTAGACAATAAATGAGGGAACTGCCTTGGGCCCAAGAAATATAAAACTTTCTTTCGAAGGTGGTCAGTTCCCCTGCTAATATGAATTAACACAGAAGATTGTAAAATAATAGTTTAATTACCTCGTTGAAATAAGTAGGGGGAAAGGCTGGTTTTTTTGTTGTAGTCAGGATAACTGATACCGGTTTCTGCTAACCGATATCGGTAGGGGCTATGTTTGTAAAGGGGGTTATAAGGTGGTTGTGTTGTTTGTAAGGGTGGTATATGAACAGGATTAGGTAATGGGGTGATGAGAGGTAAGTGGATGATAGTTAGGTAAAATGTGTTGCTGGGTAGTAGATCTAGGAATAGATTTATAACGGCTGTGATTAAAAAGTCTAAGAAATATTAAAATGAGAACACACAAGATGTAACTTACTGGTTATTGACGAGGATGCAGGTCCAAGAACTGTGATGACAAAGGCAGAACTCAAGTAGTATGGCCTGATACCCAGAAGATGAGATGTCTCCCTCCCAATGATCAAATGAGTGTCACAGGTCTCTGAGTGGCAGTCTTGGGCTTGATCTCCTTTTGCTACAAACTCTTCTTGTTTCTTCACTTGTCTCTGCTCAGCCAAGTAAAGATCCGGATTCTCTTGATCACTTCTGATGATCCTGATTGATCCAAAAAATCCTTCCACCCTTTTTTCTGATTAGGGAAGGTCATTTACAGGGAACCAATGGCGGTTACGTAACCGACGGCGGTTACGTAACTGACGGTGGTCGAGTAGGAACCGGTATCGGTTAGGAAAAAGTGGGCTATTTTTAGTAAAATAGCCAACTTTCCCCGCTTTTCTCCCGAGGGATTAGTTGTGGGCTTGGTCAAGTAGCTACAAGATTGGTTTTGGGTGCGAGTAAGGAGGCATTAGTCATGGGTGTGGATGTAAACCAAGTTTTAGGTCTTAATTAGGTTAGTTTAGGGTTAGGGCTAGGTCATGATGAGGTGGAAAAATGAGGTGGTAGGTAAGGTGACGTGGATTTATTAATTATAAAGTAATTAATAAATAATTTTGTAAGGTTTAGGTGATGGGGTTAGGTTGCGAAATGAGATGCGGGTCATAGGGGGTCGTAAAACACAAATTTGGTGTCTACATTAGCCCCTTATTGTCATGTAGGTTGTTTTGTAGAGCTGCACGGACAATAATATGAAGTGGTTACTCCTGTTAAGGGTATAGGTAATCCCCCTCAAATCTATCACAGATTGAGGTAGCGTGAAATCAGGGATAGGGTTGATAAAGGGTAAATGGTGTTGATATGATGGTGAGATGGTGGGGTAGGTCCAAAGAAGCAGATGCACGTTGAAATGCAGTAGTGCGACCAGGGTACATGATTTGACAAGTAAACCAGCAATGCATAGGCAAAGGTCGATAGTTTATCCAAACAAGGGTGATATAATCCTGGTATCCAAGGCATAGGAAGTAGCTCCAGGGTATATAACAGGTAAGGTACATGAACATTTAGGCATGTTCGGCAGTACCAAATGGTTAGTTTGGTTGAGATAAACGTCACGGTCTAGGTCTAGGTAAAGTTGGTCGACAGATCAAGTCAAGGACTCTAATCATGCTAAAACATGAACAGGTGCGCTGGATTAAACAAAAGGCTACTGGGTGGATAAAGTGTATGTTGTTGATGTTGGGTGAAGTAGTTAAGTGGTACGGCCTTGGGTCGGGCTAATTGATGAGTGAGGGCCATGGGTCGGGCCAAGTGGTTGGGGTTGCGGCCGTGGGTCGGGCCAAATGGTTGTGGTGAGGCTTTGAGTCGGCCAAATGGTTAGGGTGAGGCCTTGGGTCGGGCCGGATGCTTGGTAGGTGCGAGGCCTTGGGTCGAGCCAAGTTGTTGGGATGACGGCCTTGGGTCAGGCCAAATGGTTAGGTGAGGCCTTGGGTTGGGCTGGATGGGTAGGGTGAGGCCTTGGGTCAGGCCAAATGGTTAGGGTGAGGCCTTGGGTCGGGCCGGATGGGTTAGGGTAAGGCCCGTGGGTCGGGCCAGATGGGTAGGGTGAGGGCCTTGGGTTGGGCCAAGTTGTTGGGTTGCGGCCTTGGGTCGGGCCAAATGGTTGGGATGAGGCCTTGGGTCAGGCCAAATGGGTTAGGGTGAGGGTCGAAGGCTCGGGCCGGATGGGTAGAGGTGAGGCCTTGGGTTGGGACGGAGTTAGTTGGGTTGCGGCCTTGGGTCGGGCCAAATGGATTGGGATGAGGCCTTGGGTCGCAGCCAAATGGTTAGGGGGAGGCCTTGGGTTGGGCCAAGTGGGTTGTAAAGGGTTTGCAACAAAGGTTGATATAGGTGATGTTTGTGAGAAATTGGGGGAAGAGCTGGAGATAAAATCGATGTCGATTGTCTAGGACAAATATCGGTTAGGTGACCGATACTGGTTCCTTAGGGAACAATATAAACCGATATCGGTTATAGGTCAAAAACCTATAAAAAAGAAAAATATCGGCCTAGTCATTGTCACATTTGAAATTTGAAAAACTGATTTGAGTGGTCTGAGGTGGATTAGTTGAGATTAGTGAACATTTTTTGAGCTGAGGTGGCAGCTATTGGAGTGGAGGAGTGAGTTGTGAGTGGGCCCAAGTGAGGAGGAGGTAGCAGTTGATTGGTGGAGGACCCAGAAGAGGACAGTTAGAGCCATGGCACAGCCAGGAGGAGCAGGAGGGGCTGGACCAGCTGGACCACCACCACCCATCCCACCACGATGACGTGTCATCGTACGGGTAGGTTCGAAACCCCTCATTGTGTGCATTTTATTGCATTATGCTATATTTGGGATTTTGGGTAGGAATGTACATTTTGTAGAAAATAATTAAGAAATGGAAATGATTTGAAAAAGGGAGAGGGTAGATGGGTTAAATAGGTCAAGGCGGCAGGGTGGGTAGGTTTTTAGGGTATTTGGGTGGGTAAATTGGTAGAAATAGGAAAAAATGTAGTTGGGGGGGGGGGGGGGGGGGGGGGGGCGTGGGGTTCGGCTCCGGAAATTTACAGCGACCGGTATCGGTCACAAAATTTCGGGAAAGGTTGGCTTTGTCGGCGACCGGTGTCGGTCGGTCTTTGACCGGTGTCGGTGGGAAGGGGACCAGGGTCGGTTATGGGTGACCGGTACCGGTCCTTAGACAGGATTTTCTATTTTTGTTGCGTCATTCGGTGGTGGTTTTGGGTGTGAATTTCTCTTTGGGGATTGCATGTTAGGTTGTTTGTTGTTGTGTATGATTGGGTTTTATGTGTTGGGTGTGAAGATGGAGGGGGATATCGTAGAGGTTTTTAGGGTAAGATAGGTGGGTGTAGATGTGCGTTATGGAGTCATGGTGTGGTTAGGTGGATAAGAAAGGGGATAGATAGGGGTAAAGTAGTTGTTGTAAAGAGTAGGGCTAATGTAGTGAGTTGGTTTTGCAAGCACGTCAGCAGCTGATGATGCGGGACAAGATGCCCCCGCTGTTGAGACGGATGCGGCCACACATGTCCGTAGTGCAGTGGGACATTATGCGCGAGGTGGGACTTGGCGGAGTCCAGCGTTATAGGGCCATAGAGAGAGGTCACAGTTTGATGGTCGCCCTCATCGAGAGATGGGATCTGGTGACCAATGTGTTTCATCTCCCGATTGGGGAGATGACTATTACATTGGAGGATGTGTACCGCATCCTTAGACTACCGATTGATGGAGAGGTAGTCTTTCAGGTGGACGCAGAGACCGCCATGGACATCATCCTACACATATTCAGGGATGCGGCTGCGCTACTGACATATCACAGCATGAGTATCGCGTATGGGGATATGTACCGAGCCCACCGCCATGAGACACGGCTTGTCGTGCTGATGATGATTGGGATCACCTACTTTGCCCTCCTAGACTCAGAGGGAGGCCGCTTTCCACAGGTGCTTATGGGGGTGCTACATGAGATGGTGGAGGAGCACACATGTTATGCTTGGGCACCAGTATACCTGGTGCAGTTATACCAAGAGCTATGGGGCTATCACCGGATGAGGCGATTCGCAATTTTCTCGACATTTTTGCTTCACTGTTGGGCATATGAGCATATAATATGCATGAGACCAGTAGGGCTGCCCCAGCAGCCAGGGCCACAGGTCATCTATAGATACGGATTTCAGAGTTGGTTGGGGGTCGTGTGCCAGCCACGAGTAGTGCTTGCAGGGCGGGACGTTGCTTATTACAAACATTTATTAGAGGGCCTAACAGCACCAGATATTATATGGAGACCGTATAGAGGTCATCACCCTCACGGAGGAGCCCGAGGACAGTTGCAGTGGATCCAGTACACATTCTGGATAGCGGGACGGAGGCCGGGAGAGTATGAGAGGATACCCCTGGAGAGGGTACGCAGGAAGATGGGGCTACGACAGGATGAGCCCCCTCACTTCCCTCAGTACCAGAGGGATGATGTAGAGGCTCCACTGCCTGCACCATAGCCCGTGGACCCATATTGGGTTGCTGAGATGCCGGCAGATGATACCGTAGATGATGCCAGCTACACAGGAGCATTTTTGGTTTGGTGGGCCAGAGAGAGAGTTGCGAGGATAGCACAACCCGCACAGCCATACTTAGCGGCTGTTAGAGCAGAGAGGGACCAGATCAGAGGGAAAGTACAGTTATTACAGGGGCAGCTTACTGCTGCACATGCACAGATAGGTGTCTTACAGGGGCAACTAGCCTGGGCTCAGGTACAGGTACAGGCACAGGCTCAGGTACAGGTACATGCATAGGCTCAGGTACAGGTACAGGCACTAGCCGTAGCACCACCAGCGGCACCGGCACAGCCGCAGGTATAGGTACCACCACAGCCACAGGCACCACCAGCACAGGCACAGGGGGCACTGGCAGTAGGAGTCAGGGGACCAGCCCCAACTCCTACGGTGGCTCGAGAGTGTTATATGGAGGCTAGAGCGGAGGCCCGATACTATTAGGATATACTTGATGGTACCGGGGCTGATTATCAGCCATATGTGGCACATAGAGCAGAGACCTCTCGGAGCCAGAGATCTCAGGGAGGTGTAGCCACAGCTAGTGGGTCTGTGACAAGCAGGAGGTGAGAGGCGGCACAGGGACCAGCAGGCAGACAGGCAGAGGGTGGTGGAGAGAGCTGAGGGGTCCCTGTATATTTTATATTTGTATATTGGACATGGGCACCAGTCTGTGAACCAGTTGTGTTTATAGAGGCATGCGTGCCTATATATATGTATTCATTCATTCATTTATTCATTCATTTATTGTATATACCAGCCTGCAAGCCGAGTACAGGTTGTACAGTTGATACCGGCCTGCGAGCCGAGTATGTTTTTGATATGAGAGACCGGCCTGCGAGCCGAGTCGAGATTATTGACAGTTATTGCGGCCTGCGTGCCGGCTTTGTTGTATTATGAGATTACAGAGGCCCCGATGTAGGGTACATTGTATATTGGAAACTTTGTGTGTATATATATATATATATATATGATGTTTTGACCCACATGCTGTGCGTAAAATTCGTTAAATGTTTTGTCGATGGTTTGTGATATGTGATGTATGATGAGTTTGATTTACATGGTGTTATATATTAATGATGTTGATGTCTTTTGTTGATGGGATGTATATAGATATAAATGATGAGTTTAATTGACATGTTATATTATGAAATGTTGTATGTTTTGGTTTTGTGAAATTGAATGTATGTAGCTGTTAAGTTGGATCCAAATTGTGTATAAATTGATGGTTTTCAATATCGTTTGTTGTTGGCTTGTTTGTTTTTGTAATGTAGATAGATGATATTGATGAAATTGTAATGAGAGGTGGATTTAATGTATGCTTATAGATAACGGTGTTGTTATGCAGGAAAAAAAAAAAGGACGGCGCCACAAAAAATTAGGTAAAAAATAAAGAAAAGGACTATGTTTAAAAAAGGTAGGTATATGACCGATATCGGTTAGATAACCGATGTCGGTGGTAAATAGACCGATGTCGGTTAGATAACCGATACCGGTTATCTTTAGAAAAGGAGCTTTTCTAAAAATAGAAAAGCGGGGGTGGCAACTAAAGTTCTTATTTTAAGAGCCATGCAAGAAGTTAAATACGCGAATGCGACGCTTTTTGATGCCTGAGACAAGTAATTGCATGAGAGAATTGAGTGATAAGGAGAAAAGAGACTGGGAAAGTGAATGTGATCTGAGATTCATAAGGCAGAAAGGTAAATTTGAAAAGGGTGGTGAACATGGCAGAACGAGGAGAAGCATCCAGTAGGCAGGGATGAGAGGGAAGACAAGTGCCACCTCAAGCTGCTGCAGCCCAAGAGGTAAACGTTTTGGTAGTAATTTGATTCTTGCATGTGATAAGGGAGAGTTAAGTAGATAAAGATGAGAAAGAAAAAGGTGATAGACAATGAATTGGGATAGGGTGAATGTAATGGGGTATGTAATCAGGGGTTTTCGGGTATGTTTGTATGTATAGAGAGGGGTAAACGATCAAATTATTGGCGTAGGTGGCATGTTTAGGCAAGGTGTATATAATTGACAGTGACCAATAGCGGTTGGAGGATAACCGATATCGGTTACAAAACCGCTACCGGTTGTTTATAACCGATACCGGTTATTGCAGGAATTTCCAGAGTGTGAGAAAAACCTTTGGGGATTTGATGGATTGAATGGTTGTTTGTTGTTTGGACGTATGCAGGCAGAGGCAGGGCTGAGGATGAATGATAGTGTACCAGCGCTGTTGTCACGAATCTGAGCGGATGTAACACCAGCTGAATGGACACTGATAAATCATTTGGGGTTAAGTGGAATCCGCTATTATTCACGAATTTCTCGTAACCATGCTATGTTGTAGGCATTGATTGAGAGATGGAATCCAGAAAGAAATACCTTTTATCTGCCAACAGGGGAGATGACAGTGACATTGGAAGATGTGTTCTGTATTTTGAGACTCCCAATTACAGGAAGACCAATATATCAGGCATTACCTAGCGCGGCGCGGGGAGCGATAACAACAATATTTGGTCCATACGCACGAGATTTGACACAGCGAGGTTTGACATTCACGTATGGTATAACGTATGCAGCACACCTTGCGGAGACAAGGTTAGCAGTGATATTAATGATAACGGTAGGGTATTACGCGTTGCCGAGGGCGGATGGGGGAAGATTTCCAAAAGCATTGATGTGTGTTATTTGTGAGATGATAGAAAGGAACGTGACTTTTGCATGGGCACCTGCATATTTGGTGGAGCTATACAGGGGTTTATGGGCTTGTAGGTGAAATCACAGGACGACACTGGATTGTTCATTTTTATTACATTGTTGGGCCTATGAGCACATTGTTTGTGTGCAACCAATAGGCCGACCCATCCAGTCAAGGGAGACCGGAGTGCAGAGGTTGGGATTCAGACGATGGGTCCAGACAGAACAAGAGGCAAGATCCCAGGCCGTGACAGTTGACATTGAGTATTATAGGCAGGTATGGGAGATGGTGACGATGGCGGATATCTGTTGGAGGCCGTACGGTAACTATATGGTGACAGAGCACATAGCTGAGGAGTTGAGGGGTGTAGAGCGATTGAGGTGGATCGTAGGGCATAGGCCGGGTGAGTACGAGAGGATTCCTCTAGATCATGTGCGGCGACAATTTGGATTTGTGCAGGATATACCCCTGGCTTATAGACCATATATGAGGATCGACGCCGAGGAAGCATTCTCACCTCCCCGACCGACACCTCCAGAAGGGCCAGAGGAGATAGCAGCCGATCGCAGGGTAATGGATGCAGGAATGACATAGGCCTATAGATTATGGTGGGTAACAGAACTGCGAGGTGTACGTGATCGTCCTGACATAGCTAGGATTACAACAGAGAGAGATCATCCGTAGAGATTAGTTCATCAGCTCTGAACGCAGGTGAATGAGGCAAGAGGATTGTTAGCAGTTGCGGAGTCACGAGCAGAGGGACTAGAGGTGAGATACCTCCATGCGAGGGAGCATATTCATATGTTACAGGAGATATTGGCAGATCAGTGGGTGGTACCAATAGCCGTGGTACCTTTGAGGACAGAGAGGCCTGGCGAGAGGCGTCGACGATCACGATCATCCCCTGGTTTGGGATGAGGCGTGAGGGTCTAAGTAAATGTTAGCAAGGTATAAGAATAAATAAGGATGCCGACCTGCGTGTCGATGATAGAGAAGATGTATTTGTTTAACATCTAAATAAAACTGGATATGTATGTTGATTTGAGTTATGATAATAATAAGAATGTTTTCGTTCTGACTTTTGGTGTTTTGAAAAAAAGATAAAGAGGAATGTGATTAAATAGAAATACACAAAAATATTTACACATGATAGGTTATGGTAGGGGATGGTTGAGCTAACCTTGGGAGACCCCATGTCTCTGAAGTGCTACCTACATAGCCCATTGCACAAAGCAAGGAGGGGCCTCAGACCGATGTAGTTCTCCCTTAGGACTAGGGAGAGGTGAATTCAGGAAATGTGATTGTGGTTAGGCAATTTGTTGGTTGGTAAAAATATTGATATTGATAGGGTAATGTTGTTGGTGTTGGTAAGGGATGGATGTTGTTGGTGTAGGTATAAGGGAAGTGAAAGTTAGCCTACCCAAATGGTAGGGAACCATGTCTTGATTAAGATCAACACATAATCCTAGATGCGAGGCAAAGAGGAAAGAATGTTACATAGGTGAAAAGAGCTAAACAAACTACATAATAACGTAGAACCAGCTTGAATCCCTAGGTACCGTGCATAGATGAGAAGTCAATAGGTGAAAAGAGTTGTATGATCACAATATATCGATTGTACGTCACGTCCCTTGAGTTTAAACAAATGGTGAGGTGAGGTGGATGGTATAGCTGAGGTACGGAGAACTTGATACAGAGTGAGTGTTCTAACGAAAGAGAACCTACCCTAAATAGACAAGTCCATGACTCAAAAGTTCTTTTGAATGTGGCTTTACTTTACTGAATATAGACTGATCGATGTGGGAAGTCTACAAGGGATATTAATTGTATTATTCTTAAGGTCTTCACAAAGCTGATCAATACGAGAAGCTTCGGCTAAACGCTGACTGTGTATAGCTGTCCTTCAAGGGAACAGTCTATTGATAGTAACAGCTGTGATTTGAGTTTATAGCTGTCCTTTGAGGGAGCAATCTATATATAATAGCAGCAATAGTTTGGCATATAGCTGTCCTTTGAGGGAGCAGTCAATATATAATTTAGATAGCTAGATGTCCTTTTGGCATGAAGCATCTAGTTTGGTAAGAAGTTTGACTCAAGAAAATCCCATAAGAATGTGTTATTTTAATACTTTGAAGTCATGGACTAGACTAAAAAAGGGAAGGCATCGTTAAGGGGAGGTGAGAATCAAACTATGTGAGCTTGATTTTATTTTGAGATGTAGGAAACAAAGTGTATGTAGCGGTAAATGAGCTCAAGGGACGAGTGTTAGGTAGATAAGAAGTGATATAACACTAAATTCAACAGTAGAATCGTCGAAGATGCAAGGCATTAAGGGGTTCAGGCTTAGGTTTACCGTTAAGTGAAGCTAAACGATAAGTGCCTGATCCGTAAGTGTGAGTGATTATGTAAGGCCCAATCCAATTAGGAGAAAATTTTCCACGTTTGCTCTTTTCTAGTTTGGTTACATGTTGATTCTCTTTGAGGACAAGATCACCAACCTTAAAGGTATGCTCATGAAGTCGCTTATCATAAGCACATTTGATGCGTTTCTGGTAGATTTGAAGGTGATCAAGAGCTGTAAGATGACGCTCATCAAGAAGCTCCAATTGGGCTAACCGCTCTTGGCAGAAATCATCATTGGTAAGAATATCCTGAAGAGATATTTGAGGGAGGGTATTTGTATTTCGAGAGGCAAGACAGCCTCGGTACCATATACCAAAGAAAAAGGTGTGGCATAAGTGGAGGTACGAATGCTAGTACGATAAGCCCAAAGGGCAAAGGGGATGTGATCGTGCCAATTTCTTCCAGACTCATTGACAACTTTCATAAGGATTTTGGCTAGGGTTTGATTAGAAGATTCAGCTTGTCCATTTGCTTGTGGATAATAGGGTGACGAGAAACTAAGTTTGATACCAAAGTTGTCACAAAGGTCTTGCAACAACTTATTTTTGAAAGATTTTCCATTATCTGTTATTAGGTGATGAGGAACACCAAAACGACAGATAATATGGTGGTTAATGAACTCTACAATTTTTTATTTTTTATTTGAAATGAGCAGAATAGCCTCCACCCATTTTGTGTAATATTCGGTTGCTGTGATTATCCATCGGTGACGTTGCGAAGAGGACGGATGAATCTCACCAATAAGGTCTAAACCCCATTGTGAGAAAGGCCAAAGATCTCGGGTGACCTGTAGCGGGTGGCTTGGAGTATGTTGAAGGTTGGCATGTTGTTGACACATAACACAATGCTTAACATATTCGTAGCAATCGTTATTAAGAGTAGGCCAATAATAACCTAGGCGAAGGATTCGTTTGGCCACAACAAGGACGCTAAAATTTCCACCACAAAGACCGTCATGGACCTGTTGGATGGTATAGGTGACCTCCGCGCCTATGAGACATCGAAGGAGGATGTCATCAAAGTGACGTTTATAAAGGAGTCCCCCCATAACGACATAACGAGAAACGTGTTTAAGAAAAACACGTTTTCCGGTACTAGTAAGGTCAGGTGGGAGAATGGAGGTTGTAAGGTAGTCGTGAAATTGGTGATACCAGGTATCCTGAGAATTAGCAGACACATTATATATCATACAAACAACTGAGGCTGAGTAAGATGGGGCAAAGAGTTGTTGGACCAAGACGAAAATGTCAGAGTCAGTTGATGAAGCTGGAATTTGTGAGGCTAGGCAAGCCATAGTATCCGCAAATTTGTTAGTGGAGCGGGGAATGGTTTGGATAGAATAGTGAGTAAAGAAGGCTAGAAGTGAATCCACGTAGTGTTTGTACTTTTGAAGTTCCTCATTTTTACATTGGTAGATGCCCATAACTTGATTGACTACCAATTGAGAGTTGCCAAAAATATTGATGGATTTGACACCTAAGTGTAACGCAACCTGGAGACCCAAAACAAGGGCCTCATATTCCGCTGTATTATTAGTGCAGGGGAAATCGACTCGGAATGAGAGAGGCATAGGCTCAACGTCGAGAGGAATGAGAACAACGCCGGCTCCTTCGCCTCATTGGCATTTGGATCCATCGAAGAAGAGGGTCATTGGATACGATTCCTCTTTGAGTGAAAGAGTGGCGATGAGTTCATCGGGGAATGTAAAATTGGTAAATTGTTCCCCAGGTAAAGGGGCTTCTACAAGTTGGTCTGCGATGGTTTGTCCTTTGATTGATTTTTGGTGGACAAACTCAAGGTCGAGGTCGGTGAGGAGCATGAGCCATCGGGCGATGCGTTGGTTTAGATGGGGTTTGGCATACATATAATGGATGGGGTCCGTGTTAATGATGATGAAAGTTTTATGATTCAGAAGGTAGTGTCAGAGTTTGGTGGCCACGAATGATAGGGCTAGGCACAACTTTTCTAGATGTGTATACCTAGTCTCATAGTCCACCAAAGTGCGACATATATAATAAACGGCTTGTTCTCGATTCTCAGAGTCACGATGTGCAAGCATGGCCCCTACGGCGGTGGTCAGTGGCGGAAAGGTAGAGGTAGAAAGGGCGGTCGTCTTGAGGTGGGATAAGCACGGGTGGCTGCAAGAGATAAGCTTTGAGAGCTTTAAAGGCTTGATGGCACTCTTCGCTCCATTGAAAGTCAATGTCCTTTTTAAGAAGGTGATGAAAAGGTTGACATCGATCCGAGAGTTGGGAGATGAAACGTCGGATGGATTGAATTTTACCCTGCAAACTACGTAATTGTTTGAGGTTTTTGGGTGGGGGCATTCTTAGGATAGCTTTGAATTTAGATGGATCGACCTCAATGCCACGCAAAGAGATGATAAAGCTAAGAATTTTTCCCGAAAGAACACAAAAGACACATTTCTTTGGTTGAATCCGGACTGAATATTACAACAGGCGATCGAAAATAATGGTTAAAAACATTGAGATGTTCACTGCGATGTTTAGATTTTCCAAGAAGATCATCGACATAATCTTCAAGGATAGTGTGCATAATGTCATGAAAAATGTAAGTCATAGCCCGCTGATAGGTCGCACCAGCATTCTTAAGGCCAAATGGCATGACATGATAACAGAAGGTTCCCCAAGGAGTTATGAAGGCAGTTTTATGTTGATCGGCCGGGGCTACCAAAATTTGATTATATCCCGAAAAACCATTCATGAGAGAAAGCATTTCATGGCCCGCAGTGAGATCAACAAGTTGATCAATACTTGGGAGGGGGAAGTCATCCTTGGGGCAAGCGAGGTTAAGGTCTCAGAAATCCATGCATATCCGAAGTCCCCCCGTCACTTTAGTGACAGGTACGATGTTAGAAATCCATTGAGGATAGTCAATAGGCAAGATGAAGGAAATGGAAAGAAGTCGTTGAAGCTCTTCTTTGACCAAGAGGGCAATGCGTGGATGCATTTTTCTCAGTTTTTGTTTGACTGGTTTGGAATCGGGGTTTAGGGTGATGTTATGGATGGCAATGGTAGGATCAATTCCTGGCATGTCAGCGTAGGACCAAGCAAAAGCTCGGTTGTGGATACGGAGAAAGGTAGTAAAGGCGGCTTGTTCTGATGCGTTAAGGGATTGTTCGATCTTCACAATGTGAGGATCTTCCTCTATGTGGATGTTGATTTCTATAGTAGACTCGTTCAGCATGGTTTGAGATTCAGATGGTAGGGCGCGTTGAATATAAGAGTCATCCGCACCAAGGTAAGTGAGGATGGAGTCATCATCCTGGCACTCAACAATGTTAATTGAAGGTGAGTCCTCTTCAATCATATCTAGATACATAAGGGGAATAGAAGAGGGGTCCTCATTATCACGTTGATAAGTGAGAGGACCTAGGAAGATAGCATTTATGAAAAAAAAAAGTTAGGAGGGATAGATTCAGGATCTATCGACTCTGTGGGTGACGAAGGCAAAATGGGTGATGATGGTTCGATAGGGGTGACGTTGTCATCTTCCAGAAGACAATTGACACGAGGTTCCTTCAGTGTAAGTGTTCCCATAAATATGAGACCACTACGATCATTGTGTTTGTGAGTAGTTACAGGAATGATTGTATGTCGGCCTTATTCATAAAGACCAAAACCAAAGCCTTTCCAAGCACAGCGAGTCAAGAAGGTAAGGGCGAAACGACGATTTGTCAGGTATTGAAAATCGGATTGGAAGGGAACCATGCCAAGAGGAGGTTCAGGGGTTACGGAAGATGCATCGACACCCCCATATGTTAGGTTAGTGCGGCAATGAGGTGGTCCATAGGGGATTACTTCCCCCACACGATGGTCATAGGTAGGATGCGCATGTACCTGTCCGTACTCCTGCGGGGTATGGAAAGAACTAGTGTTATATAGGCGATACTCCCCCAGCATAAGGCGTTGAAAAAAATCTACTAAGGTGTCGGAGGTTGGGATGTTATCTGCGGGAAAGGAAGTAATATTTGTAACGGCGGTTTCATTGGTTGAAGGTGTAGGTGCGTCGGAAGTAGATGGCTGGGTTGGATGAATGGGTGTCTTGACTGGTATGAGCACATCATTAGGGTGATACAACATATTGCAAGTTTTGAAGGGGGGAGGATCAGCTTTTACGGTGTAGGACTTCCCCTCGTACGTAAATTTTATACATCTATGTAAGGTGGAGGGAACGCATCCCATAGCCCGGATCCAAGGGCAGCCTAACAACATATTGTATTGGAACTCTCCCTCAAGGACATAGAAGAGTTCGGGTAAAGTACGTGGTCCTACACGAATGTTAAGGATCACTGTGCCTAAAGTAGAAGTAATAACATCATTGAATGATCGCAACATGATGGGGTTGGCACACATGCAACTAGAAGGGATATTCATTTGTTGGAAGGCTTTTAAAGAGATGATGTTTAGGCTAGTGCCCCCGTCAATCATAACACAACATACCCGAATATCCCGAACGTACGTTGAGATGAAAAGAGCAGGGTCAGGATCTTCGGCACCGAAGTCAATAATTTCATCTTCATAGAAACTGACAGCAATGGCTTGCTATACAGAGACAGAAGTGGTTGGGGAGATAGATTGTTTGGTGATCGAAGCAACGTGATTGGGTGTTAGAATAGAGGTAACAGGAAAGGTTTCATTAGGTAAAACTTCTATCCCTTGAAGGATTTCAACGAGAGCTTGTCGATGAGATTCAAAAGTCTGAATGAGATCATACAGTGTCATTTTTTACAGGCAATTGGTGAAGCTATTTGATCATAGTTCGGTGGGCAATGCCATTAGACACGGGATAGGTAGGTCCACGAATAACCACTTTAGGTGGTGGTGCAATCGGGATGTTGGATGGAGAAAGAGATGTTGCAGGTGTGTTTGCTTTCACTTTCCCATTGTTTTTCTGCCCTCGAGTAGCAACACTAATCATATTGATCTCGTGAATACGAGAGGAGGAAGATGGTAGGGATAGGTCATGGTTTTCAAGAGGTGGGGTTGTAATAATGATAGATCTTGGTGAGGCGGGGACAGGTGGTATAGGAGAGGGAATTGAAGCTAAAGGTCTCTCTCTTCGTAAGTTGTCTTTCTTAACTTTTCTATCTGAGAGAGGTGATGGACAAAGTATGGCTTTCAACATTTTACATCCCTCTACGTCATGTTCTGGTGTGCGGTGGTAAGCGCAGATTTTAGACTCATCGTAACCTATAGGTCGAGGTTTAGATGGATCATAAGGTCTAAGTGGGGGTAGGGAAATGGTTGCATTCTCTACCAACATAGCAAGGATTTTGGCGTAAGACCCTTTGAGTGGGTCAAAGTCAGAGGAAAATGAGGCTATTGACTGGGTCGATTCTAGTGATGACGTGGTGGGGTTGGTTCGTATGGGGGGTGTTTTAGCCAAGGAGTTTTGATAATGGGTTTTAACTAAACGTGGCTTCTTTGACGTAGAAGCTAGGTTGGATGATGAGGCCACAGATGATGTGGTATCAGAAAAAAACCACGGATAAATAGGAGTGACAAAAAACAAATCGTTTGATGATGGAATTTGTTTAGGGTTGATAGGTGGACAGGATACGTGGGGTGACGGTGTTGCTATACTTTTGGATTTCTGTATGGGTACAGAAGGCGTAGGTCACTTAAAAGAAAACGCAGGAGGTATGATATTTTGATGTAACGTAGAGGGATGGGGTCCCAATATGGAAGGTAGGTGTGACAACGATGGTTTTAGTTGTGTTAATGGCCTAGATGGAGGAGATTGAGTCTGTCTCCTAATGGGATGGACGGCTTTATTTTTAGATAAATCAAGCCGCTTAGGTGGATGTGTTAGACTAGGTATGGATGAGGTCCCAAGCATAGGGGAAGATTTGGTTAGGTTAATAGAAGTGGATGAGGTATTTGGTAGAGATGAGGGGGGTGAAGATGAGGACATAGGAATTTTAAGCTTCTGTAAACACTTCGGGTATATGGTAGAGGCATCAGGATCGGTCATTTACATTTGAGTAGAATATGGCGTACTCAAACGTTCCCATAGGACCTGTCTATCTTCTAGGGAATGACAGTCCTCACGTGTGAATAGGAACTTTTGTATGGAAGAAAGGTGGGTTGTGATTCCAGTCCACTATGGGTGTGATACAAGGGGTATGTGAGGCACTGTATCAATGGGCATTAAGAGGTCCACCGGTTGCTGAAAAGATTTAGGTGATGAAGGAATAATAGGTAGGATGGCGTGTTTGAGAGGATCTGTCATGTTTAAAGAATGTGGTGATGTCGGTTTAAGAGGTTTCTCATCTAAGGATGACAAAAGAAGTGGCGAGCCTTCCTCTTGTGTAGCAAGAATGGTAGAAGGAGACGTTTGGGAAATAGATAAATTAGATAACATCCACTCATAGTCTTGTAAGGATGTGGTATAAGAAGGCTCATTTGTGAGAAGGGAACTCTGGGCAATTAATTCCTTGATGGATAAAGGAACGGAAAGGATTTCAGTTTGTCTTGATGGTGAGGAAGGGGGTTCGGTTTCCTGCGTTAGTGAAGAGGTTTGATTCAAAATTTGTTCAATAGAGGTCTTTGGCTGGGAATCGAAGACTGCATGGATCTCATGAACACTCTCCTTGGCTAAGATATCTTGGTTTAGTTTACTGTTAGAAGAATGATTCGGGAATGGTTTGTTGAATATTTTCAAATTTCGGTTGGCAGGGGCATTAGGATTATCGAGGGTTATATCCCCTGCATCAACCATTTCCTGCACTATGTTTTTCAACATCTTGCAGTTTTCATGACTATGTCCTTTTACGCAGTGAAAGTTACAGAAGTCATTTTCTTTGTACCAAGAAGGTATGGAGCGAGTGGAATCGAACCCGGAATGAGGTTTAACCGGAGGTAAGGTAATGGCTCCTGCTTTGAGCAATTTTTTTAAGATGACACCATAAGTTTCTCCCAAGGGAGTGTAATTGATGGGCTCAGCTTTATACTTATAGGTGGTTTTTAATGGAGTATTAGACAATGCTTGAGATTTGACCATCACCGCATGGACATCTCTTTTTGATTTAGAAGAAGTGGATGCATGAGGAGTGGTGGTGTTTGGTTTATTGGTAGAATCTGGAGTTCGGAAATTGGGGTTTTTGTTGCGCAACTGCAATTTCTCTTCTTCTAAGGCTCGAATTTCTAGCTTCCGAGCCATGGTAAAGGCCTCGTCAAATGTGCGGAAAGTTTGAATTTGAAGAGTAGGAGAAATGTGCTTAGCACATGCCCGCGTAAAAAGTTCGATAAGTTTAGCCTGAGGCAAGGCATATGTAAGTTGGTTGATAAGGCCGCGTCATCGTCCAACGAAATCTACGATAGATTCGTCTTCGAATTGTCGGATGGCATAAAGGTCAGTGATAGATACTTTCTTGGCAATGTTAATGGAGAAATGATCCAAGAAAGATTGGGCTAGTTGGTTAAAAGAGAAAATTGAATGCTGGGTTAAAGCACTGTACCACTCCAAGGCAGGTCCTGATAAGGACATGGGAAAAGTGCGGAGTAACAAGGCATCATCATGAGAAATCAAATAAAAAGCATGTCTAAATGATCGCAAGTGTTGTTGAGGATCCTCTTTACTATTAAAACGAATAAATTTTGGCAATTCCCATTGAGGAGGATATGAATGAAGGGGGACAGAAGGGTGAATAGGCTCCCGACAAACTTGCTCGTATGTCAAGGTGCTACAAATTCCTGAAACAGAAGCCTCCAGATTTTGCATTTTGTCCATCATTTGTTTAATTAAATCAGAAGTTAGATGAGATGATGGTGTGGTTGTGGTAAACGGAGGCAAATTGGGCCAAGGGCCACCGCTAGATAATGGTGGGGTTAAATGTTGATAAGGTATGGAGGACGAATGTGTTGAGGCAACCGAATAGGGATGTCCTATATAAGTTGTTGAGGTTACTGGATATGTGTGTGGAAATGAAAAGGTGGGCGGAGCTTGAGAAGGAAAGCTCGTGTGGATAGGTGGCAGAGAGCAAGTCATGAACGGAGCAATCTGCAAGAGAGATGAGGTAGGAGTAGTCGGCGGTAATGATATGTGGGGTCTAAGATTAACCAAAGGAAATCCAATCTGTGTTGTATGAACCTCTAAAGCCATCGAATTGGGAGACGAGGCTAAAGATGCAAGAAGCAATGCGGTGTTATCAGGCGGAGTGGGAGCTAAATGAGCAATTATACTAATAGGCATGCCAACAAGGATTTGACCATCAGGAGTACGGTCAAGGGCATGAGACAAATAGTATTGTATAGTGCTAGGATTAGCATCCAAAAATTTGGCAAATTCCTTATCTCCTACAGGAATTTTGGGGATCTCACTGGTGTCCGTAGGGTTCCCTATAGAATGTGAAGGGGATGATTCAGGTAAAGGCATAGAGCAGGTATGTGAAACCATGGCGGCGGTTTGCTTCCGAGTGATACAACCATGGACAGGAGTACACAGTAGGGTTTTAATCTATCAAGAACATAAACAGACTCAGAATGGTGAAATTGGCAAGTTGCTAGTTTGTCAGGTACTGTAAAAGACAGTAACCGATATCGGTCTAATAGCCGATGTCGGTCAGAGTTTAGCTGACGTCAGTCAGTTAACCGATGTCAGTCTATAAGACGGGTATAAGAAAAAAAAAATATGAGAAGCTGCTGATTTGATTTTAAACAATGTTTAGTACACTTATCAAATAGTTCTGAGGTGTTCACAGAAGACAGAGTATGACAGAGAAAACAGAACTGAAAACAAGCAAGATGCACACGTAAATCCAGAGACTAACCCTAGGGTTAATTTAAATTATCGTGGGCTTATGCCTTTAGATGTAGAATGATGTCAGAATCCTAAACAAAAGACTTAGGGGAAATGTCAAGTTTGTTTTGGCTTATAAGGTTACCTCAATCGGGCGGAGGAATACCACAGAAAAGGGGGGATGTTTTGAGCTGTTGTGTTAATTATGAAGTGATTCGGTATGTGTTGTGTAGTGAAAGTAAGATTAATTTCCTGTCAATACTATGGAAATCACCCCCACGTGTATGACCTGTTACTTAATCTATGTTCACTAGAATTGAAAACAGTAAGCAAGAATGTGATGCACGTGTTTAAAAACCCAAATCGAAAATGATATTCGATGAAGCAAAAGAGATGACTTTCACTAATGCAAGATGTAAAAGTAAAGCAAGTTCTTTTATCAAAATAACAAAATACCTTGTGAATATCTTTTAGAAGAAGAAAATAGCAGATATGCTCCCTATATGAAAGAAAGCAAGAAAGAAAGAAACCCAAAATGGGTCCCACTGGGCGTGCCAAAATGTTTTGCTCGGAATGTTTCGGCTCTTTGGGAATAGAGTTGCTTCTATCCTTTCATTCCTTTTTGAAAAAGATAAGGGTTAGGGCTAGGAGGAATACCTATTGAATGTCGAGATGGTGTGCGCGTACCGTAGAGAGAGATAAGGTTGATTGCGAAGAACTCCTTTTTGTCTTGGAAGGACTACCTGCAAATAAGAACACAAGACCAAAAGATTCTGATTAGACAATAAATGAGGGAACTACCTTGGGCCCAGGAAATATAAAACTTCCTTTCGAAGGTGGTCAATTCCCCTGCTAATATGAATTAACACCAAAGACTGTAAAATATCAATTTAATTGCTTCGTTGAAACAGGTAGGGGAAAAGGCTGGTTTATGGTTTTGAGTCACAATAACCGATACCGGTTGCTGTCAACCGATATCGGTAGGGTCTTTGTTTTTGGGACTTTTGGTGAGGGTCGGTTGTAGGATAGTTGTGTTGTTTGTAAGGCTGGTATATGAGCAGGATTAGGTAATTGGGTGATGAGAGGTAAGTGGATGATAGTTAGGTATAATGTGTTGCTGGGTAGTAGATCTAGGAATAGATTTTATGAGGACTGTGATTCAAAAGTCTAAGAAATGTTACTAAAGAGGACATGCAAGATATAACTTACTGGTTATTGACAAAGATGCAGGTCCAAGAACTGTGATGACAAAGGCAGAACTCAGGTAGGATGGCCTGATACCCAGAAGATGAGATGTCTCCCTCCCAATGATCAGATGAGTGTCACAGGGCTCTGGCTATTCAGTTGCAGTCTTGGGCTTGATCTCCTTCATTGCAAACTCTACTTGTCTCTTCACTTGTCTCTGCTCGGCCAAGTAAAGATCTGGATTCTCTTGATCGCTTCTGATGATCCCGATTGATCCAAAAATCTTTCCACCTTTGTTTTTGGTTAGGGGATGCCCATTTACAGGGAACCGATGGCGGTTACGTAACTGACCGCGGTTGAGTAGGAACTGGTATCGGTCAGGTCAAAGTGGGCTATTTTCAGTAAAATAGCCAACTTTCCCTCCTTTTCTCCCGAGAGATTAGTTGAGGGCTTGGTCAAGTAACTAGAAGGTCGGTTTTGGGTGCGAGAAAGGGGTCATTAGTCATGGGTGTGGATGTGGACCAAGTTATAGGTCTTAATTAGGTTAGTTTAGGGTTAGGACTAGGTCATGATGAGGTGGCCAAATGAGGTGGCAGGTAAGGTGATGTGGATTTATCAATTACAAGGTAATTAATAAATAATTGTGTAAGGTTTAGGTGATGAGGTTAGGTTGCGAAATGAGATGCAGGTCCCCGGGGGTCGTAAGACACAAATTTGGTGTCTACACTAGCTTGCAAAAAATACATTACAGTTCCAGTCCATGATATATAAAATCATCAATGGAATCCCATGTAAATTTTAAACACATTATCGTGTACCATACAGATCATTTTACAAAAAATTACATAATCTTCTAGAAATATCCAACAAAAACTACCACCCAAATTTATACAATCTACTAATTACCAGGCACATAGTCCCGATGCAAAAAAACTACCCATCCTAGACCCAGAAGTAAGTAAACCACCACAGATCCCAAACAGACCAAAACCTTCTACTCTATCTTCTCACTGGAAGACATATCTGCTAGAATTTCAACAACTGAATCACCCCTGCTCGGAAAAGGAGAAGGAGATGGAGCCGCACAACACTTTAGCATCACTACCTTGGAACATTTTGGAAGCCGCACACCCTGGTTCTCCACTACCACTTCTAATCCCTAGGAAAGTGCTTGAACTCCTCAAGCTAGTGCATGAATATGGTATTGCATGCTTACCAAATGCTCTTCCAAGCCTTCATGTTCTTTATGAAGAATAAATTGACATGAAGAGTTTGAAAAAATATTTGTCACGCTCAAATCCTGAGAAACCTCAAATACATTCCAGAAACCCAAAGATTAATAAGGATCAATAATTAACTTTCTCATCTTATCACAAATATATACCACATCATCTTCCTCAAAATTCTCTGCAACCGAAAAAGCCCTCTCAAGTTAGCCCCTCATCATAATTTTTTTTATCTTACCATGTGCCCATGTTGAGAAAGAATCACCCTCGATATATCACATTATCTCTTGTGACTGGGCCCCGTAAACAATTCTTCCGCTCTCCTCATACTAACAGTGTAAGAAAACCATATCTGAACCATGGAGACCAACCACCACTACCAGAAAGAGAGGAAAAAAAGGATTTGAGTGATGAAAAAATCCCCCTCTGGCCTCCCATAAATAATCTAACCTCTACTCCATCCCACAAAATGCTCCACACGAGTGAGTACCCCGAATCCTTGTCCAAATCTCCCCACCCAAACATCATCAAACCATAAGGATTTGAAATTACTAGTCGGTGGGCCTTAAAAATAATCCCTCCCCTCCACCTATCAAAAAACTGTGAATCCCTCGATAAGAAGGTCAGAATATCATTGGGAAAGCACAACTCCCATACTTGGGACTTTAAAATTGTGATTTTTCCCATAATTTAGACACACAATTTTCTAATATATTTCACCATATTATTCCCTTCCCTTTTAATGTGTGAGAATTTAACCTCAGAAAGGGAATGAAGAATGGATTTTAAAATATGTAGAAAATTATTACAAACCTCAAATAAAAGTGCAGAATAAAATAACACAACACAAAGAGATAATATTTAATGTGGTTCACCCAATTTGGGCTACGTCCACAAAGAATCACTTGCTCAGATTTTATTACAAGCCACCACTCTCTCAATACAATACCCAGATCTGTTTGGAGCTATGCTCAACAAACTCTACAGAATTCACACCCGAATTCAAAGCACATCTGCAATGTTTTTCATACTTCTATCATATGCATAAAACCATATAAATAGACAACTGCTTAAGTAGTTTTACAAAACCGTGGGTATCAAAACCATGGGCAAAAACTGTCCCATAAACCTATGGGTCAAAATCCCACCCATATGAGAAAATCATGTTTCCCGATATATCGGGCACGTTTTAAGGCCCAAAAAAAATCGGGGGCTATGCCCCTGAACCCCTGCTACCGATACAAACCCTGGCAAGGATACATGAAAAGTGTACAGTACTCTTAGTGTACAGTCTTCAACACTTTCACACATGAAAATAGGCTCCACAACCTAACAATCTCCCACTTGGAGACTAGTTTTCCTCTGAGCAAGCTTCTCAACCCTTCACTAGTTTCTATGAAGACCAACCAAAGCTGAACACAGCTTCAGTTTTTCCCTTGTGACCACCTTGGTCATCATGTTTGCAGGATTCTGACTGGTATGAATCTTCTCCAGCTTCAACTTCTCTTCCTCCAAAGCTATCCTGATGAAATGGTACCTTAACTGTATATGCTTCATCCTAGAGTGGAAAGCAGAGTTCTTAGCTAGGTGTATAACACTCTGACTATCACTATGCAACTTTCCTTCCTCCTGCTTATGCCCCAACTCCTCAAGTAATTGTTGTAACCAAATCATTTCCTTTCTTGCCTCTGTGGCAGCAACATACTCAGCCTCTATGGTTGACAAAGCCACCAACTTCTGTAGTCATGAAATCCAGCTTACTGTTGTTCCACCTATAGTGTAAACATAACCTGTTGTGCTCCTCCTGCTGTCTACATCTCCAGCCATATCTGAATCTACATAACCACACAAAGTGGTGTTTGATCCACTGTAGCACAAAATTTTCCCCATGGTCCCTCTCAAATACCGAAGGATCCACTTTACTTCCTGTCAGTGATCTCTACCTGGATCACTCATAAATCTACTCACCGCTCCCATGCATGGGAAATATCAGGCCTAGTGCACACCATGGCATACATCAAACTACCAACCACTAATGAGTAAGGTACCTTGGACATCTGGTTTCTCTCCTACTCTGTCTTAGGACACTGCTCCTTTGATAACTTGAAATGGCCTGCCAAAGGAGTCCCAACCGGTTTAGCATCCTGCATATTAAACCTCTCCAAGACCTTCTTAATGTACTCTTCCTAAGATAAAGTCAACTTCCATTCCTTCTTATCCCAAGATATCCTCATACCAAGGATTTTTTTGGCTGCCCCCAAATCCTTCATAGCAAAGGATTCACTTAGCTGCTTCTTGAGTACTTTTATTTCCTGCATGTTTTTACCTGCAACCAACATGTCATCCACATACAGACAAAGGATAATATAACTGCCATCCTCAAATTTCTTTGTATACACACAATGGTCATAATGACATCTAATATAACCTTACTCCATCATGAAGCTATCAAATTTCTTATACCATTGACGTGGAGCTTGTTTCAAGCCATACAAGCTCTTCTTCAGTTTGCACACCATCTCCTCTTTACCTTTTACCTCATAGCCCTCTAGCTGCTGCATATATAGTTCCTCCTCCAAATCACCATGGAGAAATGCAGTCTTTACATCAAGTTGTTCTAAGTGCAAGTCTTCTGCTAAAACTATTCCTAGAACAGTTCTAATAGAAGTCATTTTTACTACAGGAGAAAAAATCTCATCAAAATCTATACCTTTTTTCTGTGCAAACCCCTTGACCACCAACTGGGCCTTGTATCTTTTCTTGCCTCCTTCTTCCTCTTTCACTCTGAACACCCATTTGTTCTGTAATGCTCTTTTTCCTTTGGGTAGCTTTACCAAATCCCATGTCTAGTTCTCCATGAGAGCCTGATGCTCCTCATCCATGGCTTACTCCCACTTCTTCCTAACATCTACCTACATTGCTTCATCAAAGCTCTCTGGCTCTCCACTATTAGTGAGTAATAAATAATAAAGAGAAGGAGAAAAATGTTCAGGTTCTCTTCTTACCCTAGAAGACCTCCTCAATATAGGAGTTTGGGGTTCCTATTGAGGGGGTTCCTGAACTGATTCATGTGTCACTTTCCCATCCGGAAGATCCTCTACCGCTGCATATTCTTTCTTGGATTCTTCCCTATTTTCCTATAACTGTTGCTTATACATGACTTTCTCATTAAAGACCACATCCCTAGATCGAATGATTTTCTTATCCTTAATACTCCAACATTTATATCCAAAGTCATCACCACCATAACCAATGAAAGTACATTTTTTTGATTTAGCCTCTAGCTTGGTCCTATCATCCTTGTCTATATGAACAAACACCTCACATCCAAAGACTCTAAGAAATGAATAATCAACTTTCTTACCATACCAAGCCTCCTCAGGTATGCCTCCATCCAAGGCACTTGAGGGTCCTCTATTTATCAAGTACACAGTTGTGCTCACCGCTTCTGCCCAAAAAGAAAGAGGCAGTCCTGCATGTAACCTCATGCTCCTAACACGTTCCATTATTGTTTTGTTCATCCTTTCTGACACCCCATTCTGCTGTAGATTTCCTGGAACTGTCTTTTTCCTGTGGATTCCATTCTTAGAACAGTAATCATCAAATTCATTGTTGCAATACTCCCCTCCATTATCTGACCTGAGACATTTTAGCTTAAGACCTGTTTCATTCTCTACCAAGGATTTCCATTTAACAAAAAGTGTCAAATACATCAGATTTGTTTCTAATACAATAAACCCAAACTTTCCTTGTTGCATCATCAATAAAAGTAACATAATAACTTGAACCCCCAAGAGATGATACCTGAGCCGGCCCCACACATCAGAATGCACCAACTCTAACTTACTCTCTTTCTTTGTAGGTCCAACCTTGAGAAACCTTACTCGCTTTTGTTTCCCATATATGCAGTCCTCACAGAACTCCAAACCTATTTCTGTATATCCAGGCAAATCCTTTTTTATGATCTCCATGCCCTTATGGCTCATATGACTGAGCCTATAGTGCCACAATGTTGTATCTACTTCTGAAGCCACAAGATTACAAACATTAGTGCTATAAGTGGTTAAATACAAGGTTCCAACCTTCTTACCTCTTGCCACCACAAGAGCACCCTTGGTAACCTTCCAAGAGTCCACTGTAAATATCACAGTACAACCATCACTTCCCAACTACCCTGTCGATATCAAATTTTGTCTTAATGTAGGCACATGTCTGACATCCTTCAATAGCCAAGTATTCCCATTCTGCATCTTAACCTGAACAGAACCTTTTCCAACTATGTTGCAAGGCTCATCATCACCAAGAAAAACATGCCCAAAATCTCCTTGAACATAATCAACAAAATAATGCCTATGTGGAGAAGCATGGAAAGAAGCCCCCGAATCTAAAACCCAAGATTCAGTAATATTGTGCAAAGAAAGAATCAAAGCATCCTAACATACATTACCCGTTGCCACATTTTCCTCCTTGTTTTCTTCCTATTGTTTCTTCTTGTCCCGAAGCTCCCAACAGTCCTTCTTTACATGCCTAGACTTTCCACAGTGCCAGCATACTACTATCTTGCTTTTGGATTTTGACCTTTCCTGATCCTTTGATTTTCCACGGCTTCCTCTATTCTTCTGTCTCCCTCTAGTTTCCACTGTCAAAGCATTCCCTGAAGTAGAAGATTCACCAGAGATTTTTCTTCACATTTCCTCACTTAGAATCACCCCTACAACATCCTCAAACTTCAACTTTGAGTTAGCTAGAACCGAGTTGCTTACTGCCATTACCAAGCTATTCCAACTCTTAGGTAAAGAGCACAGAACTAATAAAGCCCTAACTTCTTCATCAAATTCTATTGTAACTTAAGCTAGCATATTTACAACCGTATTAAAATCATTTAGATGATCTGCTACTGAACCATTCTCAGACATCTTCATATTAAACAACTTTTTCATTAAAAATATCTTATTAGAGGTAGAGGGTTTTTCATACAACTTCCCTAATGCATCCATTAGTTCTTTTGTAGTCTTTTCCTTTGAAACATTAAATAATACCGAAGATGCAAGACACAACCAGATTGTCCCAAGTGCCTTCCTATCCAGCAAATCCCATTCCACATCTGTCATGCTCAAGGGTTTGTTCACCTTCTCAGACAGCAGAGTATAAAGATCCTTTTGATAAAGGTAATCTTCCATCTGCATCTTCCAAAGACTAAAATTTTTTCCATTGAATTTATCAACCCTAGATCTTCCATCATCTGCCATAGCTCCCACTCAAGATAACACTTTCCCTATGATTCAACACTTTAGAAAACCAAAACCAAGCTCTAATACCAATTGTTAGGAAATAAGGGATAAAATATGTGGAATAATCCCTCACAGAATCGCAATAGTAGAAACTAATATGCAAAAAATTATTACAGACCTCAAATAAAAGTGTAGAATAAAATAACACAACACAAAGAGACAGTATTTAATGTGGTTCACCCAATTTGGGCTACGTCCACAAAGAATCACTTGCTCAGATTTTATTACAAGCCATCACTCTCTCAATACAATACCCAGATCTGTTTGGAGCTATGCTCAACAAACTCTACAGAATTCACACCCAAATTCAAAGCACATCTGCAATGTTTTTCATACTTCTATCATATGCATAAAACCATATAAATAGACAACTACTTAAGCAATTTTACAAAACTGTGGGTATCAAAACCATGGGCAAAAACCGTCCCATAAACCTATGGGTCAAAATCCCGCCCATATGAGAAAATCATGTTTCCTGATATATCGGGCATGTTTTAAGGCCCAAAAAAATTTATACAGGATACATGAAAAGTGTACAATACTCTTAGTGTATAGTCTTCAACACTTTCACACATGAAAATAGGCTCCATAACCTAACACTACCCTGAGCTAAACCAATGATGGTTTTGGAATCCCCCTCAATCCAAAGATGTTGCCAATTCCTCTTTTTAGCTTCCAGTAGACCAAAAGGAAGGGCCATGCCTTCAACGACATTATTGGAAGAAATACCACAATCCAAAACCATATCCAAAATTGGATAGCAACACGAATCCTTAAAGATGTAACATCAAACCGCATTGCTTGGGTTACCTCTAGAAGCTCCATGAAAATTTAACTTGATCCATCCTCAATATTAGGCCTCCATTCTTCTAATCTAATTTCCTCACTCCCCTTATCAGGAGGGATTCCTTAGTATTTATTTCATTCCATTACACATTGTGCATTTAATTACAAGTTACTCCACACATATTGCTAAATTTATCACTCCTTGGCCATTATGTCACACTTGTACTTGACATTAACTACTAAAAACACATGTTCTAAATGTAGATCACATATTTAAACATTTGGCCACCTTCTTTTGGTAACAAAATTCAATTTTCACCTTAAGAAGACAAAGTTGACCATGATGTAAAAATTTTCAGACATATTTATCTTAAGGAAAAAGGATTTTTCCTCCACTTCCTTAGCAGTTAGTTTTTTATATTCATAAGTTAGCCCAATCATCCTAATGTCAAGTGAGAAAGAAGAACATTTCACAATAGTCACCTATAAAAATAAATTTACCCTACCCATTAAAATGGAATATTATCTCACATATTTGAGACTACCTAAGAGATCAAAACAAATCACAAAATTGTTAAATCACTCTCTCAAGAACATCATCCAACACTAAGATTGCATACATCATATATGACCACCCTAGGCCATTTTACAAAGATGCATTTTATACCAAATATCATTCCAACTTTTGAAGGTCTTGTTGGGGTATTGCACAACCATATACTTGGGGAACTACAAGGGTTTAATAGCTCTACGAAGTATTTCTACATAGGCATTGGAGTGGTAACTCAACCAAAATTAGACTTAACCATTTTTAGGTCTTCAAAGAGGAGAGATAGGGTTTGAAAAATGAAAAATTAAAATTTACTCCAAAATTACAATCATGAAATTTAAAAAATATGAAGCAAAGCTACCGAAAAAAAAGATCATTGACTTGGGGAACTACAAGGGTTTAATACCTCTATGAAGTATTTCTACGTAGGAATTAGAGTGGTAACTCAATCAAAATTAGACTTAACCATTTTTAGGTCTTTAAAGAGGAGAGACATGGTTTGAAAAATGATAAATTAAAATTTACTACACAATTACAATCATGAAATTACAAAAATATGAAGTAAAGCTACCAAAACAAAATATCACAATGTCATAAGTATAATTCAACAAAAACATTCACATGAAAAACCCATCTATATATGGAAAATCTATTTGGGTGACTTTTCCTTGGACATGGAATTTATTCCCCTTTCAACTTCAGATCCTTAAAATTTCAAAATAACTCAACTACACTCTACATAAAATTCTTGAATAATTTCTAACCATTTTCACTTTACCTCAACTAGTAAATCGATGCAATTTTTTCTAACTCTAACACACACTTCCTCTATCTAGATTTCAAAAGATAATACTAGATAGTATTATTGCATAAATGTTAGCAAGATATGTTATTTACTTTCATTACTATATTTATGATTATAGATCATATTTACACATTATAATTAATCTAAATTAGCTTAGCTCCTCAATTTTGATATCACACTAGTATGTTAGCTTTTAAATATGATTTTGGGGAGAGCAAGCTTGAATTTTCAAATCATCTTCTACTTATTTTTCATCGCATTAGAAGGTTTTGACATGACAACTAGATTTTTTAGTAATACATGGTACTTTGATTTCACTAATGTCATATATAAGGGGTTGGTATATATTAGGTGGTAGTAGTGTAGGTGGGAGTTAGATGGTGTGACACAAGGTAAGTTAGTGTTGTACCTATTTTGTAGTACATTTATCTCATCATTAACAAATCGAGTATGGCTATAGGTATAATCTTAACATTTTATTGTCAAATATCAATTGGGTTTAGAAATAGACAATTATTCAACCCTATCTATATATTATTTGTCCCTCTCAATTAGATTGGATGGGGAATAACCCCTATCTATATCTATATATTTCACTATCCCACTCTAGATGGTTTATCCAAATCTATAACTACCTCTCCTCTCCATATATCAAATATAGAGGTGGGGGCATTACTCCCTTCTTAGTATAAAATATATCCTTATGGTGTACCTTGCCATATATACCTTGTATAGTGCAATGTGTACATTACAAGTGTAATTATAATTATACTTGTGTTAGTGTATTATATTGGGTTCGTATACTTATGTCATATGTCGATAGATGTATATAAATTTTTCCCCATTTATTCAATAGATAAAATTCATTATTTAATCTTGAGAGATTATGATTCTTTATGTGTCTCTCAATAGACTTATATATTTGTATCTTTTTCTATGCTTGTGCTATTATTTATTTATTATCCTTTTCTATGCTTGTGCTATTAGCTAGTTATTTTATCATGGGCATATATGAATATTATAACATACCTCATCGCTTAAGGTTGTTAAAGTGTAAAATCCATAATTTCTATTTGTTTGTAATTTTGAGGGTGCACAAAGAAGAGGTAATACCTTATAAGGTGTTTGGTTGCAATTTATTTAGTTGTCAAGAGTTTGATTTGATGAAGAGGTTATATGTAGAGAAATTTGAAGGAAAAATAAATTTTTATGATCTTAGATATGAACTCCTTGTATACTTGGAAAAAAATTTAACTCTTTCAATAAGATTTGGGTTCATTAATTTCTCAATGCAAGTTTTCTCATTACTACATTTGATTAAAAATGGCCTATTTTATAACGCTTCAATGACCTAAATAGGAAAGTGGCACTTAGGGTCTAAATGTGCCACTTAAAATTCACAAATGAGATTTTTATGTAAGGTTTTTTGAAGTTATAATTAACGATGTCTAATTATGTAGCTAGTAGCAATGTCGCATCTCGTGTTCATAGTTTTATTATTTCATATACTTTTATGATGACTAGGTGGTTTTTGCCATAGTGATAGAGTACATTATATTACTTTAATTTGATTTAGATATTATTATGACATGATTTAGGAGTAAAAAAATTATTATTTGTTGATTGGCTAAGAATAGATGATATTGTGGGTCTATAATTTAATTTTAGGATTATTGTTTGTTTATGCTTCTCATAGTTCATTTTAGATGATTTGATTATTGGAAATGGATAATGCACTAGGTAATTTTGTCTGCATGTATACAAGTGTTATCCATCTCAAGAAAGGGTATCATTGGCGAGAGGTAGAAGGATGTAGGAAAGGGGTATGGATAGAGAGATTTATAATAGGTGATACTGTGCATGGAAAATAATGTTAAACCATAAGTATGGTCATTAGTTTCTTTGTTGAATAGTTCCTTATTTGGTGTCACCTCATGTGAGGCAGCAGTTCATTGGTTGCATTGAAAAAATGAAAAGTGGTTATGTGCTCTCACTGTGGCGAGGAGTGAAATGTCACATTTTTCACTTGCTAAGTGGCGCATTATTGCTTAATGAAAATTGATCACTTACATATCTTCATTGCATCATTGAATTATATTTTTCAATTATGTCATTTTTTTTAGAATGTAATAATAAATTTTTTTGCTCTATTATGCAAAAAAAATTATTACAGTGTTAAAAATAAAGGGTGTTGTTATGGGTGGTAACTTGAATTATTCGTACTAGGTGGCCTTGTGGATATCTATGTCACATTTCTCACATTTCACTTTATACCATCACTCCTTATTTCTCCACCCTAACCTCATAATTTCCTCATTGGTCATGTTAAACTCTTGAGGAAACCTCATGCTTAATCATCTAATGGCCTAAGATGGCCTAGGGTGGCGTGGATATATACCACGACTTATTATTTTAATATGGAAGCACTCTTGTATATATTTACCTTGTATTATCTTTACACTATGCATATTGGATTAAATCTCAAGATTTAGAAATGGGGTTAAGCTCTCCTAACTCAACGACGAGCCAATCAAAATACATGTATTGCATTGAAACATCATATCACATACCTTACATTTTATTCCAAAAAAATCAAGCTACTCACATTGAAACCATTGAGTTTGTGTCATGATGAAAGAGACGCATTCTATCCAACTCACATTTGAGTTGAGATAAAACTTAACTCACATGCATTGCATAATTTACAAATCATTAATAGAACTAACAAAACTTATCCTATATCACTTACACATGCAACATATATCCACATGTGCAAATTATAAAAGAAAAATCAGGAAATCCAAAATAAAGAATGCATGGAAACAAAAATAGAGAACCGTATGAGAAAATTTAGAAAATAGAAACTTTAAAAACAAGAGAAAATGAGGAAATAAGACTCAATGTCATATATAAATTTCAAAAGAGAAATAGAAATGTGCATATATAGATTGGAGATAAGAAAATAGTTTCATAGGAAAATGGAGCCCAAAACCCAAAGAAGCTAAGGGAGGGAGAATATGTGCACAAGAAGGTAGTGATCTTAAATGTGGACATGTAAACTAAACCTAGGAGGGTGAATAGAAAACATGTTCCCACAAGGATAAAAAGGAAATAAACTTGGACATTTTCTTATGAAGATTCATTATTAAATTTGAATGTTCTATATAACAGATATGATGAGAATTCAGAACTTATAAACTAAGGAACCATAGGAAACAATATGGGGAACATAATTATTTTAGTTTACATAAATAAACTCATAAGCATATTTATATTTTTTATGAGGGGTTATCATAAAAATATGAAGTTAAAAGTATGAAGTGGAACCATTCTAATATGCTAATGCAAACTATGGATTTGTAACCATGATGTGAAGATTAAACATAGAGAATGAAGTAAACCAAGATACATATTAGTGGATGATTATAAATTATAACACTAGAAGAACTTAAGTGTTACATGAAATATGAATTCATTCATGATGTTTTTTTGGAAATCATGATTAAATCGTAAGTGTTACAATACAATTTATAACTCTTTATGAATGTATTACGATCTAAACAAGCATGACGTAACCTTATGAGATACATTGAAATAGTACATTTTTATACTTAAAATAATTATGGGAAGAATAAATATTGTATCTATGTTTGTACATCAATTTTAACCTTATATAAAGCATTATCAAATTTGGAATATGTAAAACTTGAAAACATGTATGGAAACTATTATGGGAAATTATAGCTTTATTCTTGTGATGGAAAATTAGGTTTAGGATTCTTACAATAACAACACTCTTGGGTGGTACAAGATATCAAATATGGTTAAGATTTTTCCAATCTTATTCATGGATTTTATTGTATTTTTTTGGGGATTAAAAATGGGATTAGTGTCCTTATATAAATAATGTTAATGGGTGGTATGGGATATTTGGGAAGGTTATTTTTGTTTGAGTCCTACTTATTGTTTTCCCATGTTACTTGATATAGATGTTCTAGTGGGAAAGGGAATGTTTTGAGAAATGTGCATATGGACAAGAGAGTGACCTATATGGATAGGTTATATAAATTGATGTAGGTTTTCACATATGAAAATTGCTAGGGGTTAGGGGTGGATACAGATAAAATCAAGGCCTTCCCTCATGATTAGTCAAGTAGGATTACTTCTTGTGTTGATACATTATCATATTTCATTAGGAATGTGTACCTATTGTTATCCTAAGTTTTTTAGCCAAAAACATATTCATTACTTATATTATTTCTAGGATGTTATAATCGTACCTTGTTAATAGGTATACACATTTTCAGGTGACTGCACTTTACATAGTATTCTCTCTTACCTTATTGATTACTCGCATATTCCTTCTCGTAAAGGGTAGGACCACACTCAATTTTTGGGAGGCATGCAAGGATTTGTAAGGCTTCTGGTTGGAGGTAAACTACTCCGATGATAATATTTATCTCATGGAATAGTTCGGTATCAAAATGGATCTCTGGAGAAAGGTGACAATTGTGTCACAATGTAGTTGTGATGTATTTATATTTCATGATATCTCTTATATTGTATATTGATGCAATAAATTGTAAACATTGTATATTGAATGATGAGAACCATTATGTATGGGAAACTGACATGATACTTGAGATATAAACTTATGTAATTTTGTAACACATAGATATTGAGAATGAATATAATCATACATTTTTGTAAAACTTACCATAGATTTTTGAATATGATGTAATCTATAAATTAACTATAAGGATGCTTTATGATTAAGGTGTAGACACCCTAAATTACATGCTTTTTCCCAATACTATCCCAATAAATCATGTTATTCACCCATTTGTGATTGATTTATTAAATCAATTAAATCATGCACATTACACCCTTTAGATTAATTAAATTAATCCCTAGTGCCCCATTATCTAATTTTAACTATCATTTATTAATTATTTAGTGTGTGCACATCCTAGTCAATTGTCACTCAAATTCTCAGTCAACAGCCACTTGGACTCCACATCCTCATCCTAGTCAACTATACTTTTAGAATCCTAGAAAGGTGGAGGTAATTGAATTACACATATAACCACTTTTCTGGATGTAACTTCTGCTAATTAATTCCATTACTACCCCTAAATATCCTGAAACTATTGTAACCTCCTCAAATGCTATTTTTATCATGTGCATTGAACTGTGTTCAACCAACTTCCAACCACATTTTCCTCTATAAAATGTAGGCATACTCTCTATCAAACCCTCTTGGATTTAGTACACCATTACTCTGTCAAATTACATTCCAATATCTACATATTGGAAGCTCCCTAAATCTACTTGAAGCAATTACATCCCCACTTTGGAGTTCATTCAAGAGCACCCACCAATCAGTCATATTACAAGGTTACACAACTTCTAAGCTCTCACAATCTACTTGAGGTTTTCTCTGGAAAGTTGTAGGAAGGTTTGTTGTTATTGTTTGTCTTTCATTCATAATTAGTTTTTACACACTTTAAATTTTGGAATGTCTAGTGGGAGTCACACCCCCATCTTCTTTCATTTTTGTTTCCATTTCCATTTCACTTTTTCATGCAAATTTAACTTTTTCGAAAATTTGTTTGAGGTTTTTAATTGATTAAATTTGTTCTTAAATTCACAGTATAATTATGCTATCAATTTTGTTCCAGCTTCTACTATTTTGGAAGGAATAATCCAATCTAAATCTATGTGTTTGTAGTGATGGCATCCACGTCCGGAGGTCATTCAAGAGCACCCACAATTACACAAGGTTACACAAGCTTCTAAGCTCTCAAAAACTTCTAGAGGTTTACATTGGAAGGTTACAGGGAGGTTTACAAGTTTTTTTACTTTCCATTTATTGTTCATTATCATCACTAGATTAAATAAACACATTAATTTTATGGGGTATAATTTTTTATTTATTCATTTTTAGTGTACAGATATTTCGTTGATATCTTCTTCCCTGCCTATCCTATGGATCTGTAAGGAAAATAAGTTGCGGTGGGAATCACACCCCTGTCTTATTTCATTTTTGTTTCCATTTCCCTTTCACTTTTTCATGTAAATTTAATCTTTGCTTACATTTGTTTGAGGTTTTTAATTGATTAAATTTGTTCTAGGAGTGTTTCTATTACTTTTTTTGTGTTGCTTTGTGTTTTTGTGCAGGTTAGGAAACAAGAGTTATTTTCCAGGCAATAATTGTTTTCTGGATCAAAATTAAAAAAACATATTTTCTATATTTATAATTTTTTGCTAATTTATTCTGTGTAGAAATTGGTTTACAGGTTGTTGTTTGTAGGTTTTATTCCATTTTTTTTTTCACTGTTGTAATACACCTGCACATACAAAAAGCCAAAATTAGATTTTATTTAAGTAAAAAGAAATCCAAAAAAAATTGTGACAATAACCTAAACAATCAGATCTTGGTTAAAAAAAGGAAAATCAATAGAAAAAAAAAACAAAAAAACAAAAATTGTTTACATTTTTTGCTAAATCCTAAATTACCCACCCATTTCCTACCCCCCTCCCCAGCCAGTTCGACCAAGTTGACCCTCCTAGTTAACTACCCACAATGAGCCCTAGGTCCTCCCCATTACTAACGTATTCCCTAACCCTGACTCCCTGACACCCTCAAGCCTCACCTCGAATAGTTCCCTACCCGCAAGCCGCTTCCCTACATGATGCACACCCGTAACCCTCTCACCACTCCCCAACCCCGAGTCCCCTTGACCCAACCCCCGAGTCTTCCTTGATACCATGTGGACGCACACCAGCCTCAGACCCCGAGTCGTCCCCAATACCCTCAGTGAGCATCCTGACCCTTCCCTACGACCCACATGACCTTGACCCGACCATCGCTCCCTATCCCATCCCCTCGTCAAGCATGGTGACCCCAACCATCTCCCACAAATAACCCTAATCTCCCCCATAGCTCCCAACCAAAAAAAAACATCCCCAAACTCTTCGCTTTGGTCTTTTGCATCTGAATCTCACTCCCCCACTTGGCCTTGCCTAAGCAGTCTGCTAGGAGAAGGGACCCCATAACCGTGCAGGGTCCAATGATTGAGAGTATTTTAGCAGAGTTTTAAACTATTGGTAGAAACTTATTTCCTCAAAGATTAAATGAAAAATGACATAAATATGTCCATAGTTTCTTTAGTTATTATGAACTTTGTTAGTTATTATTATTTCAATATTTAAGTGTAAATACATGCCATTCTCACTAAATAAAGTGCACATCTATAGCTTAATACATTACATGTTGATATAAAGAGGTTATTTCAACATCAACTATTGGTGCCATTTAAGTTTTTTAAGGCTCCAACATATACAATGTTAAAAAATTATTTGTGCAATAATAAATATATTTTCTTTCAATACTAAATCCACTTGCTTACATCATATTATATTTTTATGTACATACATCTACCCTATCCAAATTCTATTCATCCAAAATCTCCCAACCTCTAATGTCATCCTCTATATTAAATGCAAGCACCCGCAAACAAGAAAAGTGTTGTAAGGCTCACTATTTACAAGAAAAAATCACAATTAATGAAGGATTGAACACGATTTCAAAAATATAATTAAAAATTACACAATCAAAGTGATGTATTTCCCACTCCATCTCCACCTAACTCTCTCCCCCAATAGAATTTTAGTGCATGGATCAACCAAAGTTTCAAATATAACAAAGAAATTGATTCATTTAAATTACCAATCCATATCAAACTCTCTCAGCCAATAGAAATCAAGCACACAGATCAAAAATGGATCCAAATTTTTGAGTAAAATCTATAAATAGTAGATCTAAGTCATATACTTCTTTCATATTCAAAAAATGTTTGAATATAGCTATTGATTCACATCTTGTTATGCAAAAACTAACTTGTTGTTGTTGAATATTTACATTTTCTTGTTGTGCAAAGGTTGCTAACTAGCCAAGTGAAATCTCTTCCATGTTGTTTTACTATCATATTATATAAAAGTTTATTTCATATTTTTTTTGGTAAAAAACATTGTATCTCAAAATAGAAATTTTACCATTAAAATTGTTATGAGTAATAATGGCTCATTTAGATAGTTTATAAGCAACACTAGATTTGATTTATGATCAACAATAAATTGTTTTATTGTTAGAAATCCACAATGTTTATATTATATCTCCAAATGAGAAGTTCATCATTATTCCTAACTATTTTAATGATAGCCTCAGTAAATTTACAACAAATCCTATGTTTTTTCAATTAATCATCTGTCATCATTATTCATAACTGCGGTTTTAATGATAACCTACAGATTCTTGGAAAGAAAAAATATGCAACAGTTTTATTAAAAAATTACTGTAAGTTTTGCTAAAAATACACATGTATTTAAATAGTGTAACCAAATATGTTGACAAATTTTTAATTGAAAAAATAGAGTTTCTTGCATTTCATAATGGCACAAGCAAAATAGTCTGCCAAAAGACCAGTTAGAAAGACAAGGAGCAACTTGCAGAGGGGAGTGAAGTTTACAAATATTTCATCTGATGAGGATAACATTGCTGAGAAACAACCTCAAAAATCCACCACAACCAATCAAAGGAATAATAAGTCAAGATCCAAAGCACAAAATTCTACCTTCATTAATGTAGCTAAGATACGTAAGAAAAGAACATCTTCCAATAAAATGAGGCATCCACCAAGAGGTAAGGAATTTTCTTTTGATGAGAATATCACAAGTACCCAAGATCCTAAATTCAACATTACTAATCCAACTGTGGAAGTAATTAGAAGTACTGATACAACAAATAAATATACATAAGAGGGAAATGGATAGAAGTTGATATGAAAAATGCCTTAAGAGATGTAGAGGAAAATGGAATGTCCATGCGAAAAGTAGCAACTAAGTGGGGAATCCCTAGTAAAAATGTGACTGATTGGTTGTATGGAAAAAGAACCACTAAGAAGAAGGGACCTCCAACTGTTTTGACAGATGAGGAAGAGAAAGAAATTGTTACCTGGTGCAAAGATATGGCAGAACTTGGCCATGGTCTTGAAGTCATTCACCTAAAGGCCTATGTAGCACACATGTGCCAATGCAGACCAAATCCATTCAAAGATGGCTTGCCAAGAAAGTCATGGTGGTATGGATTTCTGAAGACGTCATCCTGACTTGACAATAAGAACTGCAGAAGGCCTTGATTGAGATAGAGTAGTCATGTTAAGGCCAAGAATTGTTGTTGCTTTTTATGATAACTTACAAGAAATTTATACTGTAAATCAATATAGGCCAAATAGAATATGGAGCTGTGATGAAATTGGTGTTCAAACAAGAAGAAATTATGGCATGTGTGTCATTGCTAAGTTGGGATGCAGAAGTGTTCCACACATTATGTCAAAAATTAGGGAATGGATTACCATATTATGTTGTGTTAATGCAACAGGACAAAGCATTCCTGGATTTTATCTTTTCAAAGCAAAGAGACAACTGAAGAACTACATAGCTGGATGTGAACCTGGAGCATGCATGGCAGCCCAACCACATGCTTGGATGACAAAAGAGTTGTTTATGAATTGGTTACATCATTTTGCAAGATCAGTTCCTAGTGGAGTTTCACCAAAAAATAGGCATCTTCTCATATTTGATGGTCATGGAAGCCATGTAGCTTTAGGCACAATCCAAGAGGCTAGAAATTTAGGCATTGACCTTGTGACTCTACCAGCTCATACCAGCCATAAGCTTCAACCATTAGATGTTAGTGTGTTCTCTCCATTCAAGAACTAATTTAAAACAGTCAGGTCTAAATGGATGGCAAGGAACCCAGGTCTTGAAATAAGGAGGAAAGAATTGGAAAAACTTGGTAGTCATGCTTTCCAACTTGCACTTACACCTAAAAATATCAAGGAAAGTTTTCATAGGACAGGTATATGGCCACTTGATGAGAATGCCCTTTCCAATGATATGAGGCCAAGTGAGGCCTTTGATGTTGAAGAAGATGAGGTGGCAGCTGTTGAAAACATATTGAGGATGGCGGGAGTGGAAGATGCAGATGTGCAACATTGTTTAGAAGAACTTGCAAAAAATGTGGTAGGTAATGAGGAAAACCAAAAAACAAGGGAAGAACATGTTGAGTCTACATGTTTTGGCATGCCTATAGATTTTCATCAGCCCCAAACACTTAATGAAGAAGATGATCACCTTAGTTCAACAACTCATGTGAGCCAAACACAGGAAGCTGTAGATATTGATGATAGTTTGAGTTTACCAACACAATTCAGTGCACCTCAATGGATTAAAGAAGGGGTTGCTAACCTGGGCATGCAAATTGATTTCAACAATGAGGAAGTTTCAGCTTTGATGCCATCTCCTCCCTCATCTCTTCCAAGTGAGGTGGTGCACTATTATGCTGACACATTGGCATGGGAAGATCATGATGCAAACCAAATAGATGCCATGAATTCAGATACACATGGTTTAGATAAAGGAAATTTTGAAGTTGATGACTTTTTAGCCACTCAAGAGAACCAAGAGGTGAACTGCACCCAAGATGAGAACAACCAAGCATATAAACCAGTAAGCAAATTCTTAAAACTACCAATTGAGAAGGTTCACACCTATGTATGGATAAATGATGATGCAATCAGAATTGGAAGGCAATCTCAAATACTTACCTCTGATGACTACTTGCATTTACTTCAAGAACAAGAGACAAGAAAAAGAGAAATTGAAGATTTGAAGGCAAGGAAAAGGGAACATGCAAGATGAAAGGAAAGTGCAAAGGTTAATAGAAAAAGAAAAGAAGGGGCAACTTAAAATTGAAAGAGAATTGAAAAGGTAGAAAAAGGAAGAGGCCCAGTTACAGTGAAAAAAGGAGAATGAGTTGAAAAAGGAGTAGGCCAAACTCTCCAAAGAACATGATAAAAGGATGAAGAACTGGCAACAACGACAAAAGGAGTCTAACAGACAAAATAGGCGATTAAGTAGTCCCTCAAATCCCCTACCTGATCAACATCATATTTTGTTGAGCATGTATAACACATTCATGCCTACTTTTTCTTCCATTTTTAATAACCAATCTAGCTGCCCATCTTCTCCTATAAGCAATGTTACAAATTCTAGAATTTTAGATCAAGTGTTGCTTGATCAGATTGGCCAACTTTCATAAGCTAATGCAAATGTTCAAGGTACACCTCCTACCATGCTACCTACTGCAGTTCAATCTGTGAATGCTACCACATCAAAGAGTCAAGAGGAAGTGCAACCTCCACCATTCCCAGGATTTTGGCCAAACTATTAAGTGAAAAGTTGTACAAATTTTGTTTTACATTACCTTTTTAGTAAGCATTAGCAAATTTTGTCGAACTTGTAACAGAATTCCCCAATGGTAGCTAGAATATGTAAAATTCATAATATACCCAAGTCCTCAGGCCTTAAACAAATATTTTGTAAAAAATGTGATCGAATGCCTTAGCAGCAGGCTTTACTCAATATCTATAAATGTTATATATGTAAAACTTCTTGGAATTTTTCTTTGCTATAATTTTTCTGGAAGAATATATCTAAAATTTTGAAATGGAAAACAATATACTGTAATGGTATGTCAAGGGACTCAAATTTATTCCATTCACTCTAACAATTGTAGAGAATATCAACATGTCATTCAATCTAAATTCTTTTAAATAGATCATTGCCTTAGTAAGGTCACACTCAACCTTACCTGCATATGTTTGAATCCAGCAACTCACAAAATTCCTGCAAACAAATTAATGTCAAGAGATTAAAATTTCTTGTTAGAAATGCAGTTTAAAGAAGAAGTATTCAATTTCCCAAAATATAAATGTGTTTAAAAACACAATTTTGCATATTGTGTTTTCTTCAAAGAATTTGCACAACTCTTGCTTTTGAGTTGGTCGTTGTCATTGCTTTTCTTCTCCATCCGGTTAGTTACCCATTCTATTAAGTTTTGCATTTCTTCAGGAAAACTGATATCTGTATTTTTCCTTCTAGCGATAATCTCAAGCAACAACACTCCAAAACTATAAACATATTTGCTGGAAATATTGGGTACTTCCTCCCAGTTCTTCTAAGCAGAAGGTAAAATGTTGCTCCTACTTCAGTAACCCGGATTCAGGGGAATCTCCATGCCTCTCTGCATAAGCTTAGAGAATTAATTCTTGATAAAAAAATCAAATTAAATGAGATTGAGGAGGCCAAATCAAACAAAAAATCATAAAACAAGAAAATCAAACAAAAAATCTTAGAGAATTACTGTAATGAACATCCACAAGCTTCTAGAGAAAAAAAGTGTCACCAAATGACCTTATAAAACTGGTTCTAAATATGTGTGTTCACTTCTAAAGAAAAGACTCAAGCCGAATGCCCTACTAAAACAAGCTCAAGACACAAGTAAGAAAAAACTGAGCGCCCTAATGGCTTAGTAAAATAGGTTCAAAACACATGCATTCATGTTTCTAAAGAAGAACTGAGTCAACAAATTACCTAGTAAGACAGGTTCAAAACACATGCATTCATAGGCTTCTTACCAGAAAAAAAGTCATCATATGATTGAGAGTATTTGGGGATAAAAAATATGTGTATTCATAGGCTTGTCAAGAATAATCAAGTCACTGAATGCCCTAGTTAAACAGGTTCAACACAACCAATCATAGGCTTCTGAAGAAAAAATGTCTCCAAACGACCTAGTAAAACAGGCTCAAAATGCATGCACGCATAGGCTTCTAAATACACCATACCATATTCACATGGATTCTACAAGACCTTGTTGTGTGCACCATGATAATCTGCATACACGATTAATGAGTTGGGATGTTTATGTCTCAGAACTTGCAAGCCCTATTGCAGCAATGTGTTATGCAATACAGTTTCTTGATTCACACTTTTAATACATCCAAGTCGATCTCGATCTTGAGAGGACCCTATAGCCATTTCCATTGATAGGCATCATGTGATAGGTATTCCTTGTACTGCCATGTATGTTGCCCCTTGTTGGATTAAGATGTGCAATGAAAATTTCAAAGTCAGTTCATTATAGCTAAATTCTCTACACTTATGAGATCTTAAAACAAGAAAATCAAACAAAAAATAGAAGATTCAAACTCAAGTATGCAGGCCTTAAAATCATTCTCTTGTTTTCGTTTTAATAGAAGGGGGTTTATTTTATACAAACATACAATACATAAGTTTATTTAGTTTTACTAATGAACACTGGAACTAAATAAACTTCTCGCATGTAAAAGGCGATCTATGTAAACATGGGCTTAAAACAGTGATTTACAGACCTGATTTATATGAAGAAATCAATAACAACATCTGGTGGACAGAGTGAAGTGCTTAGTCTAAGAGATGGTGCAGAAATTCTTATTCTCCTCATTCCACACATTCAAAACTTCATTGGGAGGATGGCATGTAGGCCACAATATGGCTTCTCTTCTTGAACAAGAAGAACATCCACAGGGCTGTGCGGGTGGAGAAGACGAACCATGTACTATAAAATACGTGGGATAGTATATAACAAAAGGAACAATAGGAACTGGAACTGGATAAACTCATTAATCGTGAGATAAACTCATAATCAATATTTATAGGATGTAATAGTTACAAAGAATAACAGAAGTCTCAAAATCAATACCTACGATAAACTCATTCTCACTTATGCAAACAAAATAAGTGAGATCAGGTAGTGAAAATGAGTTGCAAGCTGTGGGCTAAGACATGGATTTAGGAGGGTGAAAACTTGAAGAATAGGGAACTCCATTACTATGTGTTCGGTTGTTCAATGCAGAGTGTGAGAGGGAAAAACAGACTTGGTACTGCTACTATCAATGCAATTCGCATCAATATCAACTACCACCTGTCACACTTAATTAAACAGTTGCTGGAGCATTAACTCGCCAAGTGACCAGTTATATATGCCATTAATCACAACCAGAAAAACATAATGTGCACAACTTACAAATGAAATAAACATTTAATAAGTATAAAACTAATAATAAGTGCATTTAAAAATTAACAATAATAGGTCAGTAGTTAAAAATGTCACATTTTGTAAATTACATTTTCCACACATTATATTAGATGTGAATAATTATAAAATGCACATATTTATGTTTAGAAATTATATATATATATATATTTGTTGATGGTATTTTAGAGGTTAAATCAAGCTCCTACATGACTATAGACACCCTCAAAGTTATAGTGTGTGGTTATGGGGTCCCTTCCCCTACATTCCCTAACCTGCATGCAAAAACAAAACCACATAACAAAGCATGATCAAACTTTAGGGTTTCAGCTTCTCTTTGCTTTATAGCTTTTTTATTTTATAGGTTAGGTTTCTTTATAGTTAGTGTTTCGGTTAATTAATTTATTTTGTATTACATTTTAAATTCTTGGTTTGTAACTCTCATTTGTATTATATCTTTTTTAATCATAATATTAATATTATTATTATTAATCATCTCATTCTATAATCTTTTTGTTAGGTTAAAAATACTTATTTTTAACCACAAAACAACAAACGAAATTGGTTTAATTAATCAACTCCCTTAGGTTGATTTCGTTTACTTTGTGGTCTTGTTTAATTACTTTTTACTATGCCTTCTAACACTTAAATTAGGACCTTTTTCATTTTTTTTGCTATTTTCGCTAACTAGAATAATTATGCAACTCCTTTTTGCAGGTCTTGTAGGTGTTTTTGGGGGTTTAACTCAATTTGGACAATTTTTCATTATTATTTTCAACCTTTTAAAAAATAGGGCTAATCGTAAAACTTCCTAAAATAGGGTTATTGAGCATTCTGGTCCAAATTTTTATCACTTTTTAGCCATTTTTGTACACATTTAATCATTTTCCAACATCGCTAATAATTTGTAATGTGTTTTTCTTGTGTTTCCTTTATCATTTTTTATTTTTGGTACGACTAATCACTATGTGATCACACATATTCTCTTCCCTTGCACTTTCTAAACAATCTTAGGAATCAGAAACTTGATCATTTCTCATTTTGTTTTTGCGGAATTAACATTTTTTTAATCAAATCCCACCCACATGTATGCTCTTTCCTCTCATTTTCTAAGCAATCTTGGAAATCAAAAACATGAGTTCACTTCTATTTTATTTTCCTCTACCTACCTCGGGTGAACATTCTAACCTTGTTTGCAGGACCCACTCTCACGACGGTTGATCAAACACTTAAAATTACTAACTGTAGGTTTCCTTTTCTCGTGTGCTTCAAACTATTAATTCTCATGTGTAGGAAATTGTTGGTAAATAAGATAAAACCAACATTTGTACACATTGTATTTCCAGGTTCAGATAAGGGTGAAAACCCATTCACATAACTATGGGAAGTGCCTTGGAATAAGCCATAAAACTCTTTTAAGGATTATCATAGGAGCCCTAAAGTAGTCAGCACATTGAGGGAACTGGCTAACAAAATAGGCACCTTTTATCCCAACTAACTAGTAAAGCCTTGTGAGTTAGAGTCAAGGATATCCAGTAGTGGTAGCCCTAGTGTGATTCATTCTGAGCAAGATCTTTTCTTAGGGTTTCAAAGGGGGTAAACTAAAGTTGACAGCTAGAAATAGCACCACACTCACTTGGGTGTACTACTGACACCTAGTTGAGTGAAACACCTAGGAAGCCACGCCTTGTCCAAGACAATCTAAGATAGGCCAAAACTTTCACAAACATCATTTTTCATTTTTCTCGCGTGTTACACACTTTTTTTTCACTTTTATCTTTCACGTTTTCTCTCTCATCCACTTTTTCATTTTGTAAACTTGTCTAAGTCTTCGGTCACAAAAATCCATATCCGCACTTGAGTACTTGCATTCTTCTTCACTAAGTCTTGACATTGTGATACTCACTTTATCACGGTCAAGCACCTTCTTGATCACCTTGATTTTTCATTATCATAAGTCTTACGTTTAAAATTATCTTTTTAAACTCTAAGCATTCCATCATTCTTACGTCATCGCATTTCACCTTCATTTTGTTGAATTAGTGACATTATTTTATCTTGCTTCTATCACTCTTATGTCATCACATTGCACATTCAATTTGTTGAATTGAGGACATTCTTATATCTCACTTCCATAACTCTTACGTTGTCACACTTTACAATCACTTTGTTACTTTGACGACATCCTCATCATTTATTCACTTCTCTATTTAAAGCATTTGTTTTGATTTAATTTGATCTCGTTAATCAATCACTTCTCCTTTGTCTCTTATCTCCACTTTTACAAAATTTGGACCTTATTATCATCATTACATCACTTCTTGTGACGACATTTACTTTGTCATTATTTTACTACTCTCATTTCATTGTTGTGTCTCCTCTCTTAACATGCTTTTGTTAAGAGTATACATTTTTCATTATCTTCTTAAGTCTCCCCTTTTAACATACACCTTGTGAAAAAGTTGAGTAAATTCATCACATTCTCCTAAGTCTCTTCCATTAACACATTTTTGTTAAGGGTTGAGCGTCATTCATCATGTTTTAAGCCTCTTCTTGTCACACTCACTTTTTCGCAAAGTTGGGCATACTAATTTCTTTCTTTTTCCTCTTACCTCTTTACATTCACCTTGTAAACAATCACAATATATTTAAAAATTCTTTATCTTTCTTAACACTTATTTTTCTAAGAGTCTTAAAAACTAACATTTCAATCCATCTTCCACCTTAACATCATTCCTTTTTGTAAGTGTTTTGCTCCCTCTTTTCATCACTCTTATCACCCATTTTTCTAAGAGTTTATCGCATTCACCTTGTTAAAATTTTCTTCCCTCTTTACATTCAATTTTGTGAAGTTGTGAACATTCACGTTTAACTTTCCACCCCTTCTTCATTTCTCTTAACACTCATCTTGTTGAGATTCCACCTTCTTCATCACTCTTATTGCTCATTTTGATTAAGATTTGATGGTATCTACTTTGTTACATCTCTTCCACCTTAACATCATTCATGTTGTTAAGTGTTATAAAGTCCACCCTCTTTGTCACTTTTATCACTCATTTTTATTAAGAGTTGACCACGTTCACTTTTTCACATCTCTTCTCTCTTAACACCCATTCTTGTTAACGAGTATAACACATCTAACATCGTCTAGTCCCTTTCCTCTTAACTCTCATTTTTTTAGGAGTCAGGAAATTAACTAACCATTTTCACTTCTTCCCTCTTAGCATTCACTTTGTGAAGGGTCAAAATTTCAATATTTTTTCCTCTTCCATCCTAGCATTCACTTTTCTAAGGGTTGAGCTTTTCAAACCTTTTTTGTCACTTCCATGTTATCATTCACTTTTCTAAGGGTCGAGCATTGCTAACCTTTTCGTCTCTTCCATCTTAGCATTCACTTTTCTAAGGTTTGAGTTCTTCATCATACCTTTCTTCACTCTCTCTCCTATTTCATTACAATGGTGGATTCATACAATTCATCCTTTTCCCAAGAATGGAAAATGATGAAATACACCGTTGAATTTATGCAAAAATAAAATTACAATTCAATTTTGATGAATTGTGTCCATACCCTTTCGACATGGACATCTTACGCATACCCTTCCCACGCTCTTTCGAGATGCCCAAATCTGAAAAATACAAGGGAAAAATTGATCTGAGACAACATACCAAGGAATTTTCCATATCATGTCATGAAGTGGCATACAATGATAGATTTTTCTTATGTCTTTTTCCTAGAATCTAGGAGGACTAGATTTGGATGGTTTTTAAACCTTCCAAAGGGATCTATCACCACTTTCATGGACCTCTTGGATAAGTTCATCAAACATTTTTCTTTCAAACTCACTCGCAATAATCAAAATACTATAACTTCTCACAATGAATATTGGTGCGTCAGCCACAACTGTAACTTCATCACTGCTGGTGTCATGGATAATCATAATGTTCCCAACATACATGACCAATCAATCAAAAATCTAATGATACAACCTAGCGAAGATACTACTTCACATAAAGTTAAACGTAAGTTTACACCCCTCAGCAAAATTCTCTCTAATGTCTTTTATCAACTCAAAGAGGCTCAGATGATAAAATATCCACTTATAAGACCTTGGATTGAAGGAGAACCTAATCCATACTAGTACAAACCTAATGCATATTGTGTTTTTCATCGCATCGATGGCCACTCAATAGATAAATGTGTGTGTTTTAAGAAACATGTTCAAGATTTAATTGACGACAAACCTCTCTCAATCGATAACATGTCAATTTTCACTTCGAATGAGGAGTTGAATGTTGTCCCCACTTCTATACATATTGGCATTCAATAATATCACAACGAAGGTCAAGTATCTCTCTCTCCAAATCAATCCATTTCTTCTACATATTTTCCTCTTTTATTCCAAATATACATTGAACTTGTTTCAGACAACAATCTTCTAACACCTAATGAGAGCTTGAATTTTATCCAAAAATATATTTCAACCCTTGACACTACAGAAGAGGGTCCATCATCAAGCCCCATTGAGCTTGATATTCTTTCTATTATGGCTCCTACGTATAACATCTTTAGTCTTGTTGTCAAAATACAACCACAACAAGTTTAGACACTTGCAACAACACAACCTTCTATGTCCATTATACTCACATGAGAAATATTACAGGAATCTCGTTAATGATGTTTCATTCCTATCAAGACATCTGCATGAGTACACTTTACGAGGTATGTATACCTAGGAATTTCCTTATATAATTTTTTCACGCTTTAATTACCAATTTATCATCAAATCAACTAATTCACAACCTAGAAGGAACAACATTGAATATCTCCTCTCTATGGATTACAAGGAACCCTAGATATACATCTAGAGATCCATCCTTATTTCCTCACACTATTTCACTCACAGGTGAATATGAATCTCAACATATTCCATGTGTTGACAATATTCTTCTAACATCACATAGGTCTTTTGATTTCATCGAAGACTTATCTAATCACACATCCATTAACTTGGATGCTATCTTCCCAAGTCTCATACTTCAGGACCCATCGAATCATTTCATTCACTCCTTTGACTTGGATCTTGTCCGCCCAGGTCTCTTATTGTAGGACTTATCAAATCTTTGAATTTCCTCCTTTGACTTGGATGTTGTCCACCCAAGTCTCATATTTTCAGACTTATCGAATATTTTAATTCCCTCTCTTGACTTGGATTTCATCTGCATAAGTCTTGTATATCATGGCCATTCAAAATTAATAAACATGGACCTCTTTCTAGAAAAGTCCATTTCAAATTCTCATCCTCCAACATTCAGAAATTTTAAAAACCATAAAAAGAGAACAAAACTCTATATTAAAGCATTATTTGTACATCAAAAATGATAATATTTCTAAAAATAATGTTAAGAATTCCATCTATTGGTAGATATCTTAATCATACCATCATCATATATTCACCTTCTTCACCAATAACAACATCGGTTAACCTTGCTCCTTTTGAGCATTGTGTGTCTCGTCTTTGTTATGGTTATTACCATTTCAAATCTTTTTACCTATCATTTTATCTCGAAGCTTATTGATGGAAAATACTCCTTTCAAATAATATATCTCTTTAACAGAAAGCAGTAAACTTCTTTACCCATTCCTTTTTGACCTCCCATCTCAAATCTATGGTCTTGAACCCTTGCGTCCTACTACTCACATGAGGATAAGACTTGGGGGCAGATTGTTCCTTCCCATCAAGCACACTATCAACATAAAAGGAAAATTAAATCAATCTAAAAATACAAAACACAATAAAATCATTACAACTTTTGTCCATCAAAATCTTTAGTGATAATCCCATACTTATTACTGGAAGTAGGAGACTAGGAATAGGGAAAGCCCTTACTTGCCTATATTTTTTCTTCGATGTTGAGGCCTTTCCTTTTACAGATGGCATGGGGAAACATGTAGGGGGTAATTCAAAATCAAAAAACTAATTAATCAATAAAGCCTTTATGAAATCTTAATCAAAGTGTTTAGTCAAAAAATCCCCAGAATTAATTTAGATGCTCATGTTAAAGAGAGACAACAATTCCTTCAACTGGATTTTTCCAATCAGTGGGCCATCTACGGATCTAAGTCTAGTCGAAACTTATAAATTCGAATCATCTTGGAATTGGTTAGATAATCTTGACTAGAGATAAGTTGAATTTTTCTCATATGGATCATTGTTACACCTTGTGTCTTCACATCCATTATCTTCACTTTCATATCACTATTCACCTCATTTTCACATATTTCTTGGATCTCGGTGATGAGCCCTCACATCTTCCTAGTTGCGTGGAGTCACGAGTAGAGTGAAACATCTTATAATTTTATAATCTACATTTCTTCCAATGGAATGGAATGCTTCTAATTATTTTCACCTTCTTTCAAGCGGTGCACCCTTTCTACTGAGTTCTAAAATACCAAAAAAATCAAAAATGTCTCATAAAACTCCAAAAAACATTATAAAATTGTTCAAAAATACAAAAATAACATATTTTTTTTTCAAAAATCCAAAAATAGTATACAACTGTCACAATCAAAACATTCAGATAATGTTTGACCAACTTTCAGCAACTAGATAACACAATTCAACAATTTTGCCATTTGATGGCGCTCCTCATGATTGTTCCAGATCATACTCATTTTTCTTTCCTGTGGTGTATATATGCTCATGGAAACCAATCATTTACCCTTTCAAAATATAACTTTTCTTGGGGCACATTTGGATTTTACATTTTACCCCAAATACAGATCAAACTTCAATGGGATCCAACAAGAGTATCTTTTGGAGTATCTAAGTATCACTCCACTCTTCATCCCTGATCCAATCCTCTTGTATTCTAAGATCAGTTGGGGGCATTCAAATCTATCTAGATCTCAATGTGGAACACATTCGGAGTGTCATTAGACATCATTTTTGCATGTTGTGTTGTACTGTTGTGGTTTTTCAACATTGTGATGATGCTTTTGCTTATTTTAGTTTGTTATTTTTTTGTACTTTGTTTACCATTTTTGTAGACCAATTGTAGGAAATTTATTCGCATCTTAGTTCACATATAACTTTGGTGTGGTTCCTTCCTATTCATATTGGGTTCATTTTCAATTCTTTTTTCATGTCTTTTTGTCACTTGCATGTGTTTTGTTTTCCTCTTGGTTTATTTAAGCCATGGAATGTTTTTATTTTTTCCATGTATTCATGTTTGTTTTGTTTCCTTTGCATTTGTATTTCAAAATTTATCAAAACTCGTAAAAATCCAAAGAAATCAAATATTTCAAAAAAGACCAAAAAACATTTAAAAATTACAAAATTTTGAAACAACATTCACTTATCACTAGAAATCCTACAATTGGAAAACCCTTGAAGTGAATCTTTCAACATTTCAATACAATCTTGATAAATTTCATACCTTTATCTACTACCCTAGTGATCATGCCAATCTTACAACTATCACTTTGTTCCCTTTGCATGATATGCTAACTCTTCTTGGGGAAAGTCACAAAACTGTTTTTCCTTCACGATATAACTTGCCTAGGGGGAAATTTATTTTTGATCATTTGCACAATGGATCTGATAAGAGTGTCATAAGGAGTCACTTTTAACTCCGCTCTTCCATTCTGATCCTATTCCCACTTGGGAGCATTTTCATCTACTTAATCATCATCGTGGAATGCATTAGGGGCATAGTTGATTGTCTTATTTTTTTACTTTGTATTGCATTGTTAATGTTTAATTTTTGGACCACTTATAAGTAGTGTGATTACATCTTGGGTCTTTTATAACCTTAATTCTTGCACCTTCTCTGTATATTGGGTTTTCTTTCCTTTATTATCGTTTCTTTGTTGTGTGTGTGTTTTTTTACGTGCATTTGGTTACCCATCTTGATTCTTTCATAATCATGGTGACAACTCTATTGTGAAAAATAAAAAATAAGGTTTCTCTAAAATTATTCTCCAAATGATGCTCATACTATGAGTACCGTTCTTTCCCATCCTTGTTCCAATCCCTTGTCTTCCCTTCCTATCAAGAGGTTATACACTCCACCACCTTGCTACATCATCCACCCACTTGAGGGGGTGTTCCTCTATTATTCTTCTTGCCGGGGCATCCCAATGCTTCATAAAAAATGCTTTCTTAAAGTCTTGCCTCTACATGTGTCTAATATCTTTAAAGCATCTATTACTCTCACAATATCACTTTAAAGAGGGGGAAAATGTAGACACCCTAAATTACACGCTTGTTCCCAATATTATCCCAGTACATCCTGTTATTCACCCATTTGTGATTTATTGATTAAATCAATTAAATCATGTGAATTACACCTTTTGGATTAATTAAATTAATCCCTAGTTACCCCTTTGCTAAGTTTAATTATCATTTAGAAAAGTAAATGATTAATTAATTAGTGTGTGCACATATCTAAAACTACCATCCACAATTCTCAGTCAATCTTTGCCACTTTGACTCCACATCACTCATCCTAGTCAACTACACTTCTAGAATCCTAGAAAGGTGGGGGAAATTGAATTGCACGTACAACCACCTTTCCAGATGTAACTTCTGTAATTAATTCCATATATACCCCTATAATGTCCCAGAACTTCTACAACCTCCCTTAACTGTTATTTTTAGCATGTGCATTCAAGAAGTGTTATAAGTTCCAACCACTACTTGGGCTTCTATAAAAGAGCATGTTTACTCTTGACAAATCTTCCTATGGATTTATACGACCTGCTACTTGTCAATTGCATAATAATCCAATCTGCATAATTGGAAGCTCCCTGAATCTACTTGTACCAATTTACATCCCACATTTGGAGGTCATTCAAGAGCACCCACAAATCAGTCTGACATTTTGCAAGGTTAAGCACGTGGTATATCTGGAGGTCTTCATAACCTTTGCTTGAGGTTTGCTGTTGGACGAAAGTGGCATGAAGGATTTTGTGTTACGGAGCATGTTGCGTCTTGTGCATTCACTACATAGTTTTGCATTGAACATATCTATGTTAATCGTAAATAAGCTTTATTCACATGCAATTGTACATGATAGGGATGCTTGTTGCACAAACAATGCAATGGATGGCAAATGCCTATGCACAAATGTTTGCACCTGTCGATAATCTATGTCGCAGTGTAGTCTTCAATCCTTATGGCATGATCGCTTGATATTGTGTGGGATGTCATGGTAGGCTCGAAGTGTTGAGGTTGTGTGGCATTTTATTGGTGCACATTTAATGCACTTACATTTCGTAAGTTGTGTGGCAAAACTCATATGCAAGAAACATGAATGATACTCAAGGTCTGGATCTACTCTGTTAGGTAACGGCGGAACTACTTGTGCATTCATTCAGTATATTGTTTACTACAACATGTGTACCAGAACCCCGATAATTCATTCTTAAGACTAGGAAATTCGAGAGGCTCGATTTTCACCAATTACGGAATTAAAGGTGCCCATGAATACAAGTATAAATGAAAAAATTGCTCGAATGGAGTCCAACATTCTTGTCACTACACTTTGAAGACAAGTTCGCATAGTTTAAACCAAAAACAAGCCATTGTGATAATCAAATTTTACAAAAAGCCTTAATTTCGTCATCAATCCAAGAATTTAGAAATTAAAAAGAAAATGAATGATGCCATCCTAACCCTCATACATATATCATATTTGTAAAGTCAAAATGAAACGTGATCAAATGAAATAATATGGATCAAATATCTCTATCTATAGATACCCTTATGATTCAAATGAGTACATTAGGGTTTCTTGATTTCGTTGTTGTCACTTGAAGTTGCAACTTGTTGAAACTAGGTTCAACACCTCAGTGAAATATGGGATGATATCTCAATGTGGGACTTGATTGTATGAGACCACCCTTTGGAGAAGGTCAACTTCCTCTACCTATCTAACCTATGGTAACCATGGTCTCCTAAGTAATAAGCTAACTACAACAATCAAACCTAATCTAATAGCATCCAACGAGACCAGGGTTAGAGAGAATACAGAAATGAAAGACAGCAGACTAAGGGAGGACTGTGCTAACATCATAAATAAGGGGATCACTCTCCTATCTGACTTCTTGTTGTCTGAACAATGATGTCAAATGCATACAGACCGTAAATGGAAGACACATGCCTAATAACGCCACCTAGGTCATCAACACTGTCAATTCCATGTAGTGAAGAAAGACACAATATTGAAGAATTCACAAGTAGAATCTATCACACCAGGTACAAAAGTAAGTTATGAAGCTTAAATAGGAGAATGCTAAGAAGGAACTCCGACACCAAAACGAATGAGGAAACTGGCAGTTAGAAAGTAATCCATAATCTTCATTAAGTGGGGTCCCTATGAATATTCACGAACCATTACAAACATGCTAGACAAGCATTGGTATATACAAAAGTTATACTCATATCTGAGAATAATTTTATCCTATGTGAAGTCGACCACCTTGTTAAAGGAACTACGGTGTAGTTAGCCAATCAAAAGAGCGATCCATTTGCAAATGAACAAAGGATCTAGCGTGCATATAATAGAGGTGAGAGAAGAAAAGAGGAGGAGAGAAGGATCATCTAACATTATTCCAATTTTACACCATCAGATTGTCAGTGCAAGAGGATGACACCTATACCTCGATTAGAATGGCTTCGTCGATAAAAGGTGCCCAATTGAACTGACTAGTGAAAGGAAGCAGGGTAATCATAGAAGAGTTTTCACGAATGATGAAAGTGAGGTCATTCAAAGATGATTTATAAAATGATCTAGATCTTGAGGCCTTTCCACTGTCGAATCATATTAGATGATCCACGGTCTTTCAGAGATAACTGTGGTAAAAAAATTATTCAACCAACACCCAGCTCCGCAATACATATGTGAGTAACATAATAAAGGGTCAGGGGCACCCAGAGGGGACACAAGCATTTAGGCAGTTGTGGTTGGACGCTAGTATCCAAAGCCATGAAATATAAATAAGTGAAATTTTGCACATAGAATGCACAATGGTTTGTATCACCAAAAGAGAAATACAACTAGACAGTTATAAGAGGCCATTAAGATAGTTATCATACAACTAATTTCTTGCTTAGGAATCATGTAAATGCTAGTATCTCCTAAAGACCTGAGGGGCTCTTTCTGAACATGTGTGATGATGGGTCTCCAAGAATGGCTAACTTTATTTTGTTGAGTGAACCCTAGTTCAAATTATACAGTATGTTTGAATATGTCTACCTTTTTTTCTTATAAAGTGATGCTTGAAATAATGATTCTCGAAGCTGACAATTGACTATTCCTGGAATCAATGCAAAATACGGTGCTTGAAGACTAGTGAAAGGAAAGTGACCCAAGGGGTGAATTGTATGCATTTTTCCACCTTGTTCTGCAACGAATATCATGATGTAGGGATGTTTTTTCACCCTCATATCAATAGACCTGGACCTGTTTTCCCAACGTATAGAATGACCATATGAGTAATCAATCTAGAGTATATGACACCACTCTTCTGCCTTAAAGTATCCAACATATGCGTATACCTGAACTAGAAGGATTTTTAAAGCTGTGTTCTGAAGTATGAAAAGAGTGGACTTGATAGTTCTTTTGTCCTGAGACTCTTGTGAAACATGAATCAAAAGCTTTTTACCCAATTATCTTGCCAAGAGAAAGCCTCATTCTCTGATATTTATACAAAATGTTAGGTTGTGAATTGAATGTCACACCAGTTGTGCCTAGTCATTATTTCACCTCATTTCATATTGCCATTGAATGCAAGTTTCGACCCTATTTGGCGATAATCATGACTATATTTTTAAACAGTTGGAGAGGAGAGGGCGTAATGTGTATCCTATATGGTATGGAAAGGTTCCCAATAAGCATGACTTTGGCACGGAATAGGCTTCACCCCTTGAATTATGAACATAATTTTGATGCCATTCAAAGTTTTTTCTTTCGAATTGATGCTTATGTGACAATGATTCTCGGATGAGTGCATGTATGCTCGTAAATGAAGGACTGATGCTTAGAACTATAAAATGATGACTATGTCGCACTGATTGTGGAATAGGTACTCCTATGACAAAGTCACTATTTCATTGGTTTCTTTTTTGCCTCTGGGAGAAAGGTTGAGTAGGGGAGGCAATGCTAACTGCACAGGCACCATATTTTCTAACTTTGAGATTTTGGAATACAAGGATGAAGATTTGATTTCTAACCCAAGTACTGACCTTGATCACAATATTGTAACTGTTACCGGCGTTGTTTATGTACTATGAAATATGTCCTCTATCTTTGAGCTAGGATAGGGGTGATTTGTTCACTCAATTTAGTGGCATCCTTCTCCAAATTTTTGGTACATGAGACTATTCAAGCTAAGAGAACACATTGAACACATGCAACAGTTTTGGAAGATATGATACTTGGTTATTGCTTACCTTGTTATGTTTCCCTATAGGTGGGTGATTCATGGCTACAAAGACATGAAACCAATGGCATATGCAACTACAAGAAGTGGATAGTTGAAGCAAGTATTCTATACTTAGCCTTCAATCTGCCTGAAGGTAAACAGCATGTTGAGTTTGGCAAGGAAATTTTTTTGGGTGGACAGCTGTTGTGAATTCCTTGCCAACACTCTAGGAATATAAGTCCCTCCACTTAACCGCCATGCAAGCTGTCATATATGCATGCACCTAAAAAAATGTGGATTTTTACTGTGGTGGCCTTTCGATCGGGGATCCAAAGTAACTATTACACTCCACTGACCATATATGGCAAATGCTTGCATGTTATCTGCAAGGGGGGAATTTGCTATGAAGGTGGGAAATGGAGTGATAAAAGAGGTAGGAGAACTAATGTTGCAGGTAGAAAATCAGATTCCTGCACACACTAGTTAGAAACTTCATCACATGCACTCAATTTAGAGGAAACAAACCTGTAAATGGCAACAAGACTGAATAGAATTTGATGAACACAAAGTACCTTGAAACCCCTCAGTCAAAGAAAGCTAGAAACTCCTTCTTTTTGTATTGAAGCTTAAATAGAAGTTGTACATAGTGGAGAAGTGGAGGAAATTGAGAAAAGGGGGGGAATGGAAGAAAATGGCTATATCCTTTGTTCTCTCAAAGCACAATATACTCTTGAGTTTACAAGATCAATCACCAACCCCTTACAATGGCATGAAGAAGCCATTAAATATCTTGTAAGAAATAGTTACCACTTCTTCTTTGTTAGTAAGAAACGGTTTACAATATTTTTAATCATTCGCGTTCATCCAGATTCTCGATTTGCGAAGAAACACAAATGGTGGAAAAAACTAGACTTTTCATAATGCAATCATTACACTCATTCTGTAACTTTGAATTTGAACTAGTCATCTTGCCTTTGAAACTTTAAACCAGAGCCATCCACGTGGAATAAATTTATTGGAGCGGGCATGCACTAGGATGCCTTTTGCATTTTGTGCCTTTTGGAGAAATGGCATTTTGCAACATTTTGGCCAGCTCACCCACTTTTGATATGGTCATGACATGCATGGCACTCATTTGATTAGCAAAGAGTCACGGAGCACTTCTTATAATTTTACCTTTTTTCAATGCGGGCTCAAAAACACAAATTTCTCTGCCAGCTGCTTTGACCTTCGATGTGGGCTTAATATTTTAATTTCTCCCTTATAGCATTATCAGGGCTGTAGAGTCACTTTTTAACTTTAAGCCCCTTTAATGAAAAAGGCTCAAATTCTCAAATTACGTCCTGCCATGATCCGCCTTCCCCGCTTTGACTCTTTTGAAGGACGGGCTCAACATTTGACTTTTTCCCTTATAACATGGTCGGGGCTATGCGGGTCACTTTATGAATTTTCAGCCTTTTTAATGACAAAGAGGCTCAAAAACACAAATTTCTCCGATGATCCAACTCCGCACTTTAACACTTTTGATGCGGGCTTAATATTTGAATTTTTTCCTCTTAAGCCTGATCAGGGGTTGCAGGTCACTTTATGACTTTTACGCACTTTTTTACAAAAAGGCTCAAATTCTCAAAATGCCCTGACGACCTACTTCCAATTAGATATGTCTACGTACCCATGGATAATGGAGCCAAAATTTGACAGGGAAGAAAATTCAACTGTTGTTCTCGACTGTGGAAAAAAAAATGCAAAGAAGAAGAAAGACTCCACCATCTTGTACGCCTGATTTTCAAATTTCTTTCGTGAACCAAGGGATTGAAAACAATACAAGGTTCGACGATCCATGACCATAGAAATATTTGACAATTTCATTCAAATGAGGACGACAATAGAATTTTCACACGTCTAGACGGGGGAAATAGAAATTTTATTCAAAACATGCTGACTGGAGAGTTTAAACAACTTCAAAGCATGATTTTCTCCATCTTTGTCAGGCTTCCAACTTTACTTGAACACTTCTAAAGGGTGTGAGCTCAAAATATTTGAATTTGAATTTAAAAATGAAGGGGGGGATTTTGAGGGAGACAACAACTAGATCTAGCTTGGGGACATGACATGGACTGAGCAATAGTGAAGACATGTTATGTTAATCCAGAATCTGAATCTCTAGACCAAGTAATTTGTTGACCAGTGCCTGATCCAAATTTGGCCTTGTCAGAGTCAAATACAACTGGGAGATTTATCATTATCCATGCATTATAGGAAACACACATTAGAAATTACCCAGTGTGAGAGAAGAATCATATTGACACACAACAGAAGGGGATACAAAACCACATCAATTGTAAAGGGAAACACTCATAACAAGGCATTTATGGTACAAGTATATCTTATAGCCCGCTTTCCCTTGTTGATACAATTTAAACCTGGAATAACATTTTGTAATGTTCAATTCTAGTGGCATTAGAGATCTTGGGAAAGTATGAGTAGAAGTTGAATGTGATTCATTTGCCGCAAGCTATCATGTATATACTCTTTTTCCTACTTGAGCCATGAAGGGGTCTAAATTTCCATTTTTGGAAGCACAATATTTGGTTCTCTTGAACTAATGTACCACTGACCTGAACTTGAAGCTCCTTCAACTATCATGGGATTCTCTTTGAGTTTGAAATTATGTCTAAGTCCAACAAATAAAGATTACAGAAGATAATCAAAAGGATTCTCCTTAATCCAGATCCACCACATTAGAGTCATATGGAATTCCAGCCTCTCAAGGAAGAGTGAAGTTGGTCTTGTTTACAGAATCCTTGTACTGACCATCTTATTTATTGCCTGTTGAATCTTGAGGAGGGTGGAAATTTCAATCGTGAGAGGAATTTTTGCTCCAACATCCTTATGCAAGTAGTTGCATAAGGAGGACATACCTAGTGCCTTCTTGGGAGTGATCCAAACTGCCTAGCTATGATTTAGATACTCCCTTTTGTGCCAATTAAAATGATGTGTTAAGGTAAAATTGATTGAGGGGTACTTAGAAGAATGAGATAGGGATATTCCATAGCTGAGCTAGCAAAACTTGGTCAGCTCTCTTAAAGAGAAATAGGTAGCATTATCTGCTACAATATTATGTGGCACTCTGAAATAGACTATGATATTCTCCTTGATGAAGATACATACTATTTCAGTGTTGGCTTGTTTTTCCGAAATGGCTTCCACCCATTTGGTGAAGTAGTATGTTGTTATGAGTACATAGGTGTGCACTGCACTTGAGTGAGGGTTCAGAAAACCAATGAATTTTAGCCCCCACTGTTGAAATGGTTCTTCAATAACCACAGGCCTGAGTGGTAATGTAGTGAGTTGTGGTATTCTAATGAACTGTTGGCATGCTTTGCATTTATAAACCCAATCTCGAGTGTCTGCAAAGATGGTGGGACAATAGTACCTTCCTCGGAGGATCTTGTGTGTAGTGACCATTGCTAAAAAATGTCCACCACATGCTTGGTCATGGTATGCTTCAAGCAACTTTTCTTATTTATTTTTATCTATGAACTTGAGGAAACAACCATCCATGCCTCTTTTATAAATTGCATGATTCCATATTACAAATTTAGCTACCTTCAGCTTGAGTGTTATCCTTTGCTTGTAATCAATATGGGGAGGGCATTCTCCATAAGTTAGGTAATAGGCAATATCAGCATACCACTCATCAGTAGTGGTGGCAAAGAGAACCTATGGGTTGTCTTCTGAACAAGTTAAACAAGCAAAGTTTGCTTCACCATGTTGAACTTTGAGTGTTCCATCTTCAGCAATCAACTTGCACAAGCCATTTCCCCTTACCAGATTGGAGTGTTTCACCTGATTCTTAGAGCGTTTCTTTGAATGTGACGAAATCGATAAGGGTGAAAGGGCTAGGAGGAATACCTGTTAAAGCTAGTTAAAGGTTGTTCCACGCGTATGCCTTCTTGATCCATAGTTGATCATGATATCTTCCTTTTGGCTAGGAGTAACTACTTGAAATGAACAACAAGACCACCAAAAGAGATTAAATAGCATATGACAGTGGATTGCCTAGCGTATGCTAGTTCCGAGAAGTGTGATACTCCCTAGAAGGATGTTAATCCACTATTTAAAATAATTCAATATTAACAATAAATGAAATCCTACTGTAGTTAAAATGATTTAGGTATCTCATTCGACCACAATAAGTAAATTCATTCACAACAAGATAAGCTATGATTGAATCTGAAGGGAAAGCTCTTTGTCAGAGTACATGTATTGGTCAGGGTCTGGTTTTTGGAATGTTTTGGGTATTTGGTGGGGAATTTAGGTTCTATTCTTAAGCTGAGGGTAAAACATAGAGACCAACGTTGGTCTAGTGTGACCGATGATGGTTCAAGATGGACCTCAACACATAGTCATTTGTTAGGTTACCGAGTGTGAGGTATAGGTCTTTTTAGGTGAAAGAAAATTATTAAAATCTTGGTGTAAGGACAAATTTGAGGCTAAATGGAAATGAAGAGGGTAATGGCAAGGTTTGCTGGAGATCTTAGGTATACTCAGAGGTGTAATTAACAGTTGGGTATGGGAAATTTAATGGTGTGGGTGAAGGAATGATCAAACTTGCATGAAGGTAAATGGTGGGAGAATGGAAGTGTAAGTAGAAATAGATAATAGAGTTAACAGAGCCTACTAAAATAAAAGTAGATGAATGCTGGTTAACAAAATACTTACTATTGTATGGGCTTGATGGATAGATGGAAATGACAGTTGATCAGATGGATAGAGTTTAGTGTGGTGATGGCACTTCCCTGGATTCTCTTGTGAATGTAAAATGGCTATGTGATCACCTTTTGATGTATGGCTATGGATGTTCTAATGCATGTGCAAATGTATAGTTTTGCTTGCATGTTGCTCTTGGTCTAGTCCTTTTTCTCTTAGAATGTTGCCAACCTCGAAATAAGGTTGAAAGGGAATAAAAGGTAATCGAAGATGGTTGAACACAGAGTTCAAACCCTAGCCATTGGATGAGGGTGACTGGCAAACAGTTAGGGTAGGATTCCCTATGCATTTGACTAAAATGGGCAGATCCAAAATGATTTCTTGAATCTAACGTGTCCGTTTCTAGATTCAAAGATTGGAATTTGAAGCTTCTTTCCTAATGGGTGGGAATGTGGTTAGAGGGAATACTTGTAGGACTTTGATTTTGAGGGCTTTAAAATGTAGGGTCTTAGTTAGTTATGTCTTAACATGCTAAGAATATATCTTAGGGTGAGGTGGCTAGGTGAGGTGTATAGGTGAGGTGGTGGTGTGGGAATTATCTTAATTAGGATATTTAAATAATAAATATCATGAGGATCATGTGTTAATTTAATTAAATTAAATAAATAATATTAGTTTGGGGTGAAAGGGGCCATGGTTAGGTGAGTGTGTTTGAGTTGGTTATTTGATGAGGGACCTAAGGGAGAGTGTGACCTAATATTGGAGTCTACATTTTACCCCTTTTTGTTACATAGCTTGTATTGGTAAGTGATGTTGAAAAAAATAAGATGTGGTTGCCCCATGTGTGGGTGATGGTGATCCCCCTCAAACCAGGAACTGATGAGGCAAAAGGTAGAATCTGTGAGTGGTTTGATAAAAGGTGAATGTGATGATGAGGAAGGTGGGCAACGAGGGTAAAGGGGTAAAAGATCCAATCAGGTAATCCAGGTAATCGGGTCAGGGGAAAAGGTTGTAATAGTCAAACGCACGCACATGTATAAAACTATAGCACGAGTACCAGGTTGAAGAGCAGGAAAACTCTACATTGTCTAAGGTCGATAGGTTTATCCAAATAAGGTTGAGGTGATTCTGGTATCCAAGGTATAGGATATGGTCAGGAAACACATCACAAGTCAGGTGCAGGAACATTTAGGTATGTTCCGGTACACCAAAGGCTGGGTTAGGATAAATGGTCACAGACAAGAGGCAAGGCAAGGTCATTAGGTCAAATCAACACGGGTAACAGTGCCACAAAGTATAGCAAGTACATGAGGTCATAGGTCACTAGCAAAATTCCAGGTCTCAAGTAACTAGGTCACAGACATGGGTAGGGCCGAGGTATGGGTAAAATAATGAGTCCCCAAATGAGGATGAGGTTAAGTGTTAAATGATGAGGTCAGGAGGGTAAAATGAAGTGTCCAAGTCAGGTGTGGGTAAGGTAGAGAGGATTCAGGCCAAAAAATTGGGGGTAAATGGGTAGTAATAAGACTGATGCAGGATAACTCGACAACGGTCAAAATTAACCGATGTCAGGTCACTGATGAACTGACCATGGTAGGCTAGGGCACAGGACCGATGTCGGTTGAGGTCAAACCGTCCACAGTAAGCTAGGGCACAGGACTGATGTTGGTCAAGGTAAAACTGTCACTGGTCAAATTCAGATGATTATTAAAAGAAAAAGTGCCACATTTTTGAAAATTAGTTGTCATTTACCAAATTGGAAAAAATGACAAGAGAGAAATAACGAGGTACAAAGCGACCAAACAACATAGAGAGTTGAGTTATCGAGCCACATATTGAGGGATCATTGAGTCGATAGGTGGGTCTACAAGTGTGGTGGGATTTGACTAGGTGATTGATTTTTATTTGGTTGAGCCAGCAGGTAATCGAGTGATGGCAGAGGCAGGAGAGGGATCAGGGTGTACCAGCGTTGCGGCTGGAGGTGCCACCCACGTAGATGGAAGCGCATGATGAGGTAAGAGCCCATTCCTATTGTTGTGCTAGTTTTGAGTAGGTGGAGGAGAGAAATTGAGCTAGGAGGGAAACGTGGGTTTTGGGGGGGGGGGAATATTTAAAATTTGAATGTGGGGGCAATGTGAATGAGAAAAGGGGAACAAGGGAGGGTAGATTTAGGTCAAGTGAGGGGTGGGAATAGGTATTGCGATAGGCATTGGTGGGGGAAATGGGTAGAAAGGATAAGTTTAAGGGGGAAAAGGGTAGGGCATCACCGGTTTATCGTCTATGATAGTGACCGACATCAATGTCACTCTTAGCCGGCATCGGTGGGTGAGGACCGGTATCAGTCACATGTGGGATGATCGATGACCAGATATTCGTTAGATCGAGGTCGGGTGATGCTGACTGATGCCGATTAACAGGCTAGAGTGGTAAGACCCACAAGGAGCTAAAATAGACAGAGTTACAGATAGATAGGTAGGGGTGGGGAGAGATAGATAAGGGGAAAGAGTTATGGGTATGGTTAGGTGGGTGAATAAGGAAGATCAATGAGAGGGGGGAAAATGAAAATAGGTAAGAGTCTGAGGTGTGGGTAGATAGGTAAAATGAAAATAGGTGAGGGTTCAAGGCATGGGTAGATAGGTATTGTTGAGTTGAGGGCATAGATATAGATGAAAGGTTTATTTAGTTAGGGGAAGTGGTATAGTATGGGGGTGGAAAGGTTGCATGTGCAGGTATGGTCAAGTTTTATTAATATGATTGGTTGTTGGCTGCAAGTCGAGAGACTGGCTATGGATGAGGGATATGGTACCTCCCTTGCTCGTGGAGATACAGGGTGAGATGACACATGAGGAGTGGATCCATGTTACAGATATGGGCCTTAATGGGGTCAGACACTACCAGAACGTAGTCCGAGAGGTGAGTTTGATGGTTTCCCTCATCGATAGATGGGACTCGGTGAACCAATACATTCCATTTGTCCAATGGGTGAGATCACGACTCACCCTAGAAGATGTTTACAAGATCCTGCAACTACCTATAGCAGGTACACATGTTTATTCAATCTCCTCAAAGGCATTCAAGAGAGTTACTGTTACCTTTTTTTGGAGAGGGGCTGGCATTATTAGGATTCCACTGTGCCAGTATGATCTATGGGGCCATGTACTGAGCCTACCCTAAGGATATGAGGTTGGTAGTTATTTTGATGGAGGTAATCTGCTATTTTACACTACTTGATGTAGAGGGTGGGAGGTTTCCATGGTCACTGATGGGGGTTCTACATGACATGGTGGAGAGCAGGACTTGGTTTGCATGGGCACCTATGTTCTTAGTACAATTATACAGGGAGTTGTGGGCTTATGGGCGACTACGATGATTCAACTTTTGTCTGCACATTGCTTGTTACATTTTTGGGCCTATGAGCACATTGTGTGTGTGCGCCTAGTTGGTATGCATCAGGCCATGATGCATTCAAGTTGGGTTTTGTTCTAGTGGGCTACAGGTGATGGGTGTTAGTTATGGTAGAGCACCGAGTGGATAGAGCTGACACATGATGTAGCATATTACAGGTGATTAATTGAGGGGTTGTTTAGCATGTGGACATCATTTGGAAGCCATATGTGGGCTTCCCTATCATATAGCAAAATGGTGGTAGAGTTGGATGGGTTAAAAATTTACAGGTGGATAGAGGGGCGGAGGGCTGGGGAGCATGAGATGATACCCGTAGACTGGGTTAGATGGCAGTTTGGTTTTTCCACAGGATATACCTCCACCCCTTCCCTCAGTATGGGAGAGATGATGTGGAGATGCCTATGTCTCCGCCATGACCTATAGTTCCGATTGGGCAAGAGGCGCAATTCAGTCGACCGACAGATATATGATGCATCAGGATGACAGTACAGGTATAGGCAATGGTGGGCTGCACAGGTACGAGAAGTACCACCGAGGCTAGGGAAGCCGGATTTGGTTACTCATCATGGTTCAGAGAGACACCCTACAAAGGTAGGTGGCTACCCTGGTGACCCAATTGGGAATAGTACAGGGACATCTGATAGAAGTCTAAGGCACATGTTGTGACTCTATAGGCACCAGGTGGCCACTTTTTATGCACCGCAGAGTACAGGGACCAATACCTGCACCAGGGTGGGAGAGGGGGAGGTGGAGATGGGGTGCAGGTGGCCACCCTACAGGCATAGGTGACAATTTTTGTAGGGCCAGTTGGCCATGCTGCAGGGACAGGTTATAGGTTTGTAGGGCTACTTGGCCACTGCATAGGCATAGATAGCAGCCCTTCAGGTCCAGGTATAGGTTCAGGCTCTGAGGTCGATGGCACCACCACAGGGGCAGGGACGGGGTCCCATTATTCAGGTAAGAGTAGGGTAGGGTCCAAGGCTGATGAAACCACTGTAGACAGTACCCACTAGCTGGATTAAGAGATGCCATGGGCAAGGTCAGATACTACTAGGATCACTTGATGGTAGCGGGGATATATGTCTTATCATATGCCAAGCATAGATCACATCAGGCCTCGAGTCAGAGGAGAAAATCCTGATACACATAGTGTGGAGAGTACAGGGGGGCCAGTGAGCCCAGGGGCCAGTTCATGGTGAGGCCACTAGTGCACAGAGGCTAGTTCCAGAGGTAGGACCATCAGGAGCCAGGACCAGGGTGAGGCGAAGAGGAGGTCAGTCCAGACACCAGGCTAGAGGAGTGGAGGAGTCAGATAGATGACATAGGATTGGATATCAGACGGGGAGATGATTAAGCTCCATGTATGATTAGCTTATTTTTGACATATATACCGGTTTGCGTGCTAAAGATAGTGAGGATGTACATGATAGATTTTGATTTTTTTTTATATACATTGGCACTACGTGCCAAAGATATTTGAGATTCATGTATATGGATACATATGTTTCGATGATTGATTTATAGAGATGATGGTGATTATGGCATGATGTATACATGGTTGTGTTTAACTTAGCTATTTTGATTTGTATATGTGATGAAAACTAAGTAGTGTAGGCATGATAGAGTCAGGTCATAGGCATGGATCGAGTCAAGTCATAGGTATGGATTTATTCAGGTTGTTGGTTTAGGCATGGATGGAGTCATGTTTGTGGTTTAGGCATGGATGGAGTCGGGTTGACTTAGGTATGATGAATTTTGGGTTGGTTTAGGTATGGTTGAGTCAGGTCATAGGCATGGATTGAGTCAGGTTAACTTAGGTATGATGAAGTTTAGGTATGGTTGAGTTCAAATTGACTTAGGTATGATGAAGTTTAGGCTAGTTTAGGTATGTTGAGGTATGTAATTCATTAATTTGTGCAATTAATGATGATATGGGTCATGTTAAGATGTTTTGTAGTAAAATGCATGATAATGGTAAAGAAATGGTAGACATAATGAATGTATGAGTGATGATGGTAAAGATGTGAAGTAATTGTTGTTTTTTTGGTTTAATTTCCAATTATTGATATAAAAATGAAACTAACTAGGGTAAGAATGTGACTAGGAAAGGTGAAAAGGGGAATTGGTTAGGTTATAGAGTGGCCGAGCTAAACCTCCAAGGGCCTCGTTCCCTCGAAGTGTTGCCTACATAGTCTCCGGCAAACAGGGACCTCAGAGCTGATGTAGTTCTCCCATAAACTAGGGAAATATGTGAGGAGGTATGATAATGGGTTGGTAGGTTATAGGCATGATTGAGTCTAGGTTTTGGCTAGGTGTGGTTGAATTGTGGGAACATTTGTATGGGTGATTTTAAGTTTATTATGGTGAAAGAGGAAAATTTCCCAGAGATAAGTGTCAAGGGTCTAGTCACTAGTATAGGACGATCAATATGTAATGAAGAAGTTGAAAGATAAGAGGAGGTAAGAGAGTCACCTTATTGAGTGAGGATCATAACTGGGTGGGTCTATAGCTTAGGTAGGCTAGTGAACATAGGACCCTAAAGACATTACATGATTCCTTTTTCTAAAGGCTGAAGAATAGTCACATGATCACCAAATGTCACAGTTCCAGCAGGTCCCTTGAGGCGGTAGGAAATGAAATTTCAAAGGGTGAGAAGGTGAAAAATGGTTAGGTTATATGATATGAGGTAGAATGCCTATTGGCAAGAGATCCAAGATCACAATGAGCAAGTCCATGATGAAATTTTTTTTCTCTTTGACTTCGTATTTGAGATAGACTAATCAATGCTGGAAGTCTATATGGGATGAGGAAATTAACTCCTCGAGGTCTTCGCGAAGTTTATCGATGTGGGAAGCTTCATTTTTGTTATTTTTTTTTGAATCAGGATTTACATAGTTTTCCTTCGAGGGAGCAGTCTATTTATAGCGGTGATGTAGAGAGAAATATGTCCTTTTTAAGGGATTCATCTTTTTATTGGAAGTTTGACTCAATGAGTTGGATCCCATGTGAGGGATTTTTAAGTCATGGACAAGACTAAGGTGAAGAATCAGCTTCTTGTTTTCAAATCAAGGAGAAATGACCATGGAATCTCATCCGAAAGTGGATGAAGAAGTATCCATGAGAATCATGTCATGTGTAGAGCCGTGGTACACATATTTAATAAGAGGGTAAAACAATGACGGGTACACACATGATTTTTTTTTCAATTGTTGGGGATGGTATAGTGAAAGGAGGGAAGTGAATGGTGCTCAATGGATGAGCATGAAAAGAGGAAGAATGATGAGGTAGGACTAAAAGTCAACAATAGAATAGTCGAAGATGACAAGGCATTAAGGGGCTCATGTTTAGGTTTACCGATCGAGTGAAAATAAACAATAAGCACTTGATCCATAGGAATGAATCACGATGTATGGTCCAAGTCTAATTAGGAGCAAATTTTCCCCGTTTAATTTTTTCTACTTTGGTTACATGTTTATTTTCCTTCAAGACAAGGAGATCACCAACCTTGGAAGGTTCGTTCATGAACACATTTGTCATAGGCATGTTTGATACGTTTTTGGTAAACTTGGAGATGGTCAAGAGCATTAAGATGGTATTCATCTAATAACTTGAGTTGTGCTAAATGGTCCTGGTGAAATTCATCATCATTGAGCATGTCATGGAGAGAAATACAAAGAGATGGAATCTGGACTTCGAGAGGAAAAATAGGCTTTGTACCGTAGACCAGAGAAAAAGGAGTGGTAGCAGTGGAAGTGTGAATACTAGTACGGTACGCCCACAGGGTGGAAGGAATGTGTGTATGCCAGTCCTTCCCAGTATCATTAACCACTTTTATGAGAATTTTGTTTAGGATTTTATTAGTGGATTCAGCTTGGCCATTGGTTTGTGGGTAGTATGGCAACGAGAAACTTAGTTGAATACTAAAGGTGTTACAAAGTTTTCGTAAGGTTTTATTTTTGAATTATTTTCCATTATCAGTGATAAGGCAATGTGGAATTCCAAAGTGACAGATGATGTGATGATTGATGAACTCACATATTTTCTCAGCTTTCGTGGAGATGAGAGCTATGGCTTCAACCCATTTGGTGTAATATTTAGTAGTGGTGATTATCAATTGATGTCTATGGGAAGAATGGGGATTGATCTCTCCAACAAGATCCAAACCCCATTGAGAGAAGGGCCAAAGGTCACGAGCAACCTATAAGGCATGAATGGTTGTATGATGTAGGTTGGCATGTTGTTGGTATTTTACACAACACTTAACGTAGTCACAACAATCATGGTTAAGGGTTGGCCAATAATAGCCTAGGAAAATAATACGTTTAGAAACTGTGAGACCATAGAAGTGGCCTCCACATATGCCATCATGAAATTCCTTAATGGTATAAGGAATTTCAGAAGTCATAAGGCACCGTAAGAGAATATCATCAAAGCCACACTTATAGAGGAGGCCACCCATGATGATGTAATGAGAGACCCTTTTAAGAAAGGTGTGTTGTCCATTACGAGTGAGGTTGGGAGGTAAGATGGAGAGGGAAAGATATGAAAAATCCACTAAACAGATCTAGTGTAAGAAGATTGAGCACAGAATAAATTAATGGGATAAATAGATTAACGCAACACTTAGGAGAAATAGAGAAATAGAATTAATCTCTGATGATTCTCAATTCGGGAGAACCATTTAAATAGGTTTAACAATTATTTTGATACTCCTAGATATAAGGGATGCCAATCTAAGTAGAGATAACAAACCCTCTAAACTAGAGATACCAATCTAAACTAGTTACGGGAGTTTAGAAAAACTCCTAATAAAATAAAACTAATAACAACTATTAGCCCACATGAGCTTATTAGGTGTAACTGATTATTTACACCAACACCCTCCCATAAGTGAATGATAGGGAGCAAAGAGAAAGAGAAAGAAGGGTCTCGGCTACTAGGCCTGATAAGGTACCCGATACAATACTAGGGAAGAAGGAAGGAAGGACTATACAAGCTCCCCCCCAAGGACAACTTCCTTCACTCCAAGCTTGTCTCACAACTCCAAATAGCAAGGGGAAGCCAAGGGTTTAGTGAAGATATCTACGAGCTGATCGGCCGTAGGAACAAACTCCATCTGAACGACCCCATCTTGAAACAACTATCAAATGATGTGCATGTGGATCTCTATTTGCTTCATGCGCTGATGCTCAATAGGATTATGTGTAATGGTTATCACACCAAAGAATGGAAGGAGACTCCTGTGAAAAACAAAACTCACCAAGAATCTGATGAAGCCAAAGAACCTCCTGCCCTGCTGTCACAACACCTTGATACTCAGCCTCAGTGGATGATAATGCAATGGTATTCTAATTTTTACAAGACCGGGCAACTGGACCAGAACCAAGATGAAAAAAATAGCCAGATGTGGATTTGTGAGTATCGCAACATCCACCCCAATCAGAATCTATAAAGCCCTCAATATTGGGAATAGTCTGAGGTGTGTAATGAATACCAAAACTCAAAGTCCCATGAAGATATCTCAAAATCTACTTTGCTGCTTCCCAATGGCTCTCATGAGGCTCATGTGAAAACCAAGAGACAAGATTAACAACAAAGGTGATATCGGGATGAGTATGAGTAAGATACAAAAGGATCCCAACCAACTATCTATACAAAGTGGGATCAACTACTTTAGACTTACATGCAGCAATCAATTCAATACCTTACTGGTAAGGTGTGGGAGATGGCTTGTAATCAGCCATATGAAATCTCTGAAGCAGATCTGTAGCATACTTCTTCTGACAAATAGAGATGCCCTTAACAGAATGGAAAATATGTAGGCCAAGAAAGTAGTGCAACAATCCCATATCTATCATATCAAATTTTACTTTCAATTTCTATTTAATGTCCTGTGTTGGAGAATTTGAACTACTAGTAATGAGGAGATCATCAACATATAATACCAATAGAAGCAAGTCATCATCAGTCTTCAGGACATAAACTATATGATAGGTCTTACAACAATGAAATCTAATAGACAACAAGAAAGCATCCATCTTCTCATACCAAGCCCGAGGGGCTTGTTTGAGACCATAGAGTGAACACCAAAGTCTACAAACTAGTGAAGAGTCATGTATGAACCCCTGAGGTTGCTCCATATAAATCTCCTCATGGAGATCACCATGCAAAAATGCACTCTTCATGTCCATCTGATGTACTAACCATCAATGAGAAGCAACAAGAGAGAGAACAAGGTGAACATAATCCATCTTTGTGACAGGAGCAAAAGTTTCAAAGTAATCTACTCCTTCAAGTTGAGAATACCCCTTGGCGACAAGACGTGCCTTGTATTTTTCAACCATTCCATCAGCTGCATATTTTTTCTTATAGACCCATTTACATCGTACAAGCTTTCTTCCCTTCGGAAGAGGAACCAAATCCCAAGTATTATTCTTCATAAGCGAAGAATATTCATCCTGCATTGTTGAATCCCATTATGGGTTTCCAGATGCCTATGAAAAAAAAATAGAATCATTAGAAATAGCTTGGCTCATAAGAGCCATACCAGATTAGGGCTGATGATCGACAACACTAGAAGTCTTAGCTCTAGTACATCGTAGACCTCGTGAATCACCCACCAAATCACCTGCTGCAGCCAATGTAGATCTCAGCCATTTCAGAGCAAGAGCAACAGGATCAGGATCAGGGGGGCCATCAAAATCATCATCAGTGACAGGAGTAGGAGGCAATAATGGAGATGGAATAACTACTATATGATCTAAAGAAACCTCGGTCTCATCAACTCGAACATCTCGTTGAAACACAACATCTTTGGTAGCGGGATCAAAGAGGCGATATGCCTTCACATGCTCACAATGACCAAAAAAAATGAGTTCTTTTCTTTTCTTCTCCATGGTTTTCCGAGTGTTGTCAGGAACAAATGCCCAAGCCTTACAACCAAAGACCTAGAATTTTGATACGCTAGGTTTTTCACTCGACCATGCCTCCTCAGGAGTAAACCCTTGCATTGCTTTATGTGGCATTTTATTTTCAATATGATTTACACAATTGACTGCTTCCACCCAGAAATGAGGTGCCATGTTCTTGGACTGAACCATGCAATTTTCCATTTCCTTGAGTGTTCGGTTCTTTCATTTAGAAACTCCATTTTGTTGAGGGGTGTGAGGAACAATATACTAGTGCACAATTCCATGATTAGCACAAAAAGCAGTAAATGCATTACTCTCATATTCCCCCCCATTATCCGTGCGGAGTATTTTAATACAATGTCCAAATTGTTTATCTACAATAGCTTTCAAAACTTTGAAATGTTCTAGGACATCACTTTTGTATTTTAGAAATTACACCCAAGTTTTCCTAGTAAAATCATCTATGAATGTGAGTACATACTTAGCACCAGAAAATGATCTATGAGGAAAAGAAGTTAGATCACTATGTACCAACTCAAGATGAGCCGTAGCTCTTTTTTCTTGACCTTTTGGAAAAGGATCCAAGTGTTTCTTACCCAACATACAACTGGGATAGACACCATCATGTGATTTTACCTTTGGAAGTTTTGTGATCATATTCTACGAAGAGAGCTACTGCAGATATCTATAATTGAGGTGACCAAACCTCTTGTGACATAGTTTGCTCAAAGAATCAGCATGAGCAATAAGTGAAGATCCTGCAGAGTTATCAAAGCTCTCAAATACATATAAATGTGAACATGTGTCCATAGTTCCTGTAGCTACAATATCATCATGATCATGAAGTTCCCTGATTACAACCTTATTTGGTGAGAATTCAACAATTCTACCATCACTAGAATTATAGATTTGATATATGGAAAGTAAATTGTTAGACATATGGGGAACATAAAGAACATCATTTAGATGTCCATTTGGCATATTTACAGTACCAGAACCCAGTACATCTACTGAAGTAGAATTACCCACCGAAAGATGTGATGTGCTGCAAGTAAAAATAGAAGTCAAAAAATCCCTGCAATGTGTAATATGATGAGAAGCCCCTAAGTCAAGAATCAACCTATCTTGCAAAGGAGAAGAAGCTCTAGCAGAAAGAGCCTTACCCTTGCCAGCATTGGAAGTAGATGAAGGTAATGGAACAGTGATCTTGTGTTGTTTTAAAGCCTTTTCTAATGCTTCCAACTTCAAAAAACATCTAGATTCAGGATGATTTTTCCCCCCACAAAAGGAACAAGGATCAAACACCCTCTTCTAAAATGGTCTCTTATTTTTACCATTATTCTATGGTTTAGAAGTGTCAACAGAAGGATTAGAAACCATATTGTGAGAGGCTACTGGCTTATCATAGCTTTGTGTGGGTTTGTTTTTCCAATTTTTCTTAGGAGAACTAGCCACAAGAGCATGATTCAATGTAGGCATAACATCTATAGAGATTAATTTTGCTTGTTCTCTTGAGAGACATTCACAAAATTGTTCAAATGAAGGCATTTTAAACTAAGTGTCTAGTGCATCCATAGTAGAAAAGAAGGTTGACGTAAATAAAGAAAATGGAACCTTTAGTTTAGTTAGGATCGTGTATATGCATTCATCATCCTTTTTAGTTCTACCACCTACTTTCAACTGACTGCGAATCTCTTTAAATTTTGATAGAAATTATTCTATGGAAGGAAAATTTGAAGGCGATAAAGAGTTTAATTCATGATCCAGTTGAATTAATTTAAACTCGTTTATCTTACCAAAAAAAGATTCAAATTTTTCCCATACCTCTTTTGGAGCTGTGGTTGCAGAAATATGAAACTAGAGGTTATTCACTACATTCAACGCGATCAATCCGAGAGCTTCATCTTGCTTGCATGCATACATGTATTTGTCCTTCTCTATGGTGAAAGCGGGAACTGTATCATCGAACACACATCATAATCCATGAGACTGTAAGATCTGCTGCATCTTCGGTTTCAAGGCATGGTAATTTGTTGAGTTTAGAGGCTCGAACAACCATAGATCCCTAGTATGGCCAGAAGACGAGGATGATAAAAAAGCTCTCGACATGTATTCAATGAGGTTATTTTCCAAAGTTGCCCTTTTTTAATGAAATTTTCTTCAATGCGATGGGAATGAAAATTAATCAACTTTTGCAAAAAAAGGCACTCAATTTTGAGTTACCATGCAAAAGTTATTAAACTTACAATTTCACGTAAAATAAGTCAATTTTTTAATAAAAATTGCTCACTAATTATAATACTGACCAAATAGAAGACAAATATGGTCGTGTGACCACTCGTTGGACCCGGGAGGAAACAAGGAATACAAATTTGTCCTCGGTTTACAAATAGCCCCCCAAAAAAGTATTAATTTTCCTCAAAAGCATTAATTTTCCCCATAATGCAATTTTTAATAACAAACTACAGAAAAAATTAAAAGTTTAATACTATAGTTTTTTTAAATGTTTTTATCTCAGCCAATCAAATAATGTTGTGCATGAACTTACAGATTATTATGGCAGGCAGGTACGACCACCACTACGTGGGCTGAGGCCATAATGAACTCCACAACATACAACAAAGATGATTAAAAAACATCCAGCAGAGAAGATGGTTGTAAGAACGAATAGATTGCTCAAAAGGTAATCACGTGTAGCAGAAAAACATCGGCAAGAATTGATTGAATAAATTTTCCCACCTAGCAGCATGTCAACATTGGTAGATGAGGGAGAGAGGACAAAAAAATGTTGGCAAGGTAGCTAACAGCAAGGGATGTGGGAAGAGAGGCAGGATGCCAGCGTGGAGCACCAGAGGAGCAAAAACTGTGGCGTCAATAATTAACTAGGCCACATAAACCAGCAGCGAATGTGCAGCGCCAAAAAACATTTCCTGTTAAGTAGTGAATGAACAAAGGACCCAAAAAACATGCAGCAGCTCAACTCTCCTACTACAACAGGCTCTGATACCATGAAAAAACCACTAAACAGATCTAGTGCAAGAAGATTGAGCACTGAATAAATTAATGGGATAAATATATTATCGCGGCACTTAGGAGAAATAGAGAAATAGAATTAATCTCTAATGATTCTCAATTTAGGAGAACCATTTAAATAGGTTTAACAAGTAGTTTAATACTCCTAGATACAAGGGATGTCAATCTAAGTAGAGATAACAAACCCTCTAAACTAGAGATACCAATCTAAACTAGTTACAGGAGTTTAAACAAACTCCTAATAAAATAAAACTAATAACAACTATTAGCCCACATGAGCTTATTAGGTGTAAATGATTATTTACACCAACAAGATAGTCTGAGTATTGTTTATACCAAAGATCACTCAGGTCGGGAGTAGCAGTTCTGATGGGGTAAAATTCATAAGGTAAATAAGAGGGTGATTGAAGTCTTTGTATGGTGACAAATATTTTAGAGTTGACATGTGAAGTGGGTATTTGAGAAGCCAAGCAGGCCATGGTATATGTAAATTTTTGGTAGAACTTGGGATGGTTTGAAGAGCGTAATGGTCGAAGGTGGTCAAAATTATGTCCACATGATGCTTATACTTTTGAAGTATCTCATTATGACACTGGTATATACCATTGACTTAGTTTATGACCAATTGAGAATCATCAAAGATGTTGATTGACTTAACACCTAAGGTGTAAGCAGCCTGGAGACCCAATACAAGTGCTTTGTATTCAGAAATATTGTTTGTACAATCAAAATCGAGTTTGAAAGACAAAGGCATAGGTTCACCATCAAGAAAAATGAGGATAACACCAGCCCCACCCCCAGGTTGACACTTGGAACCATCGAAGAAGAGTTTCATTTGGTAAGAGGGTTCGTCTAGGGAAAGGGTAGCAATTGACTCATCTGGAAATTCAAAGTTAGAGGGTTGATCCCCAAAAATAGGTGCATCGGCCGAAATAGCTTGGCCCTTGATGGAATTTTGAAGCACGAATTCAAGGTCAAGGTCAGCCAGAAGCATAAGCCAGCGTGCGACACGTTGATTTTGGTAAGGTTTGGCATACATGAAGTGTAAGGGGTCGGTGTTGGTCACGACATAGGTTTTGTGGTTAAGTAGGTAATGGAGAAGTTTGGTGGCAACAAAAACTAAGGCTAAGAAAATTTTTTTTGCATGGTTGTATTGGGTTTCGTAGTCTAGAAGAGTACGGCTTATGTAATAAACCACCTTCTCCCTATGTTGTTCATCATGATGAGTGAGCATGGCCCCTAAAGAGTGATAGGTAGCAGAGATGTATAGGTAGAAGGGTTGATCATATTTTGGTGGGATGAGTACGGGTGGTTGGAGAAGGTATTGTTTCAAGGCCTCAAAATATTTTTGGTTGTCATCATCCCATTTAAAGGAGGCATCCTTTTTGAGAAGATGATGAAATGGCTGACACTGATCGAAAAGTTGCGAAATGAAACGATGAATAGACTGCAACTTTCCTTGCAGGCTACGGAGTTGCCATAGATTAGTGAGTGAAGGCATTTTGATAATGGCCTTGAATTTAGCAGGGTCAACCTCTATACCACATAAGGAAATGATAAATCCTAGGAGCTTTCCTAAGAGAAACGTGAAGACACACTTCTTGGGCTGAAGGCGAACACAATATTTAACAAGGCGGTCAAAGATGGTTTTTAGGATGGTGAGGTGCTCGGAGAAGCGTTTGGATTTGGTAAGGAGATCGTCTATGTAATCTTCCAATATACAGTGCATGATGTCATGGAAGATGTAAGGTATAGCCCATTGATATGTGGCACCAACGTTTTTAAGGCCAAAAGGAATGATTCGATAGCAGAAGGTCCCCCAAGGGGTGATGAATGTAGTTTTTTGTTGATCTTATGGGGCAAGAAATATTTGATTATGACCCGAGAAACCATCCATGAGTGATAGCATCTCGTGACCAGCAGTAAGGTCAACTAGCTGGTCAATACCAGGTAGAGGAAATTTTTCTTTTGGGCAAGCTAAGTTGAGGTCATAGAAATCCATGCAAATGCAAAGTCCCCTTTTCACCTTAGTGATAGGGAAAATGTTAGAAATCCAATGGGGATAATCAATGGGTAAGATAAAGGAAATAGAAAGAAGGCGTTGAAGTTCTTATTTGACTAGAAGAGAAATGTGAGGGTGAATTTTTCTCAACTTTTTTTTGACATGTTTGGCATCAGGAATGGTTATGATATTGTGGACCACTATGGTGGGGTCAATACCAGGCATGTCATTGTAAGACCAAGCGGAAGCATGGTTATGGTTTTTGAGAAAAGAAGTGATGGCTTCCTGTTCAACAGTATCTAAAGATTGGCTGATCTTTAGAATGTGTGGGTCATCCTGAGTATGGATGTTGATTTCAATAGTCGATTCATTCAACATGGTTTTCATCTCAGATGGTAATGATCCATGAATATATGAGTCTTCTACACGAAGGTAGGTGAGTATAGATTCATCATTCTAACATTTGAACGACATTAATAGAAGGTGTATCGTCATCAATCATTTCAGGATACAAGAAGGGAAGAGAAGAGGGAGCCTCACCCTTGTGTTGATAAGTCAGAGGCCCCAAGGAAATGGTGTTTATGAAAAAAAAAAGTTAGGAGGAATGGATTCTGGATCCATCAACTCTATCAGTGAAGGTGGTGATGGTGTTGAAGGTGGTGAAGAAGGTGGAGCAGGTGGAGAAGATGGATGAGGGTCAATGTCCTTAATGAGTTTAATGCAGGCCTTCTTGGTAGGTAGTTTAGCAAAGCCAATACCACTATGGTCGTTATGTTTGCAGGTAGTACATGGAATGACAGTGTGATGGCCTTGCTCGTAAAATACAAAACTAAAACCCTTCCACACACATCGGTGTAGGAAGGTGTGGGTGAAGGGGCGATTGGTGAGTGACTGGAGGTCTACAAAAAAGGGTTGGGTTTGTGATGGTGGTTCAGGTATATGAGTGGAAGTATCAAGTCCCCCATAGGTGAGATTGGTGTGAAGATGGGGAGGACCGTAAAGGAGACATTCTCCTATGTGGTGATCATAGTTAGGGTGTTGGTGAAGGCTTCCATACTCTTGTGGAGTGAGGAATGTGTTGACATTATATAGGCGATACTCCCCCTGAGTGAGGCATTGAAAAACTCCTTTTAAGGGATAGGTGGTCGATATGTGGGTAGCTAGGATAGATGATGTGTTAGAGATTAGATCAGAGGTGGAGCCAGCTGATTGGGAGGCTAACGGGTCAGCCGTGGAGGTTTTGGCAGCGATAGGAATGGAGGATTTAGGTGTGGTTGAGGTAGTGACGGAACTGGTGAGTGGAGGTGTAGGTGAAGAGGAATCAGTCATGGAGGTAGACACCTTAATTGGTATAAGAATGTCATTGGGTCGATAAAGTATGTTACAAGTTTTGAAAGATGATGGGTCAGTCAGAATGGTATAGGTGTGTCCTTCATGCTCAAACTTTACACAACGGTGCAAAGTGGAAGAAACGCAACCCATGACATGAATCCAGGGTCTACTAAGAAACATGTTATATTTAAATTCCCCCTCCAAGACGTAAAATAACTCTGGAATAGTACGGGGGCCCACAAAAACATGAAGGATGACGGTGCCAAGTGTAGAAGTGATAGAGTCATTAAATGAATGCAAAATGACGGGATGTTTATGCATGTAATTGTTGTCACTATGACCTTTTACCCCATGATAATTGTACAAGTTATTCTCTTTGTATCATGCAGGTGTGGGGCGAGCAAGATCAAAATAGTGTGTGGTTTTATAAGAGGAAGGGTGATGGCTCTAGCTTTGATGAGCTTTTCTAAAATAGAAGAATAAGGCTCCCCAATTGGGGTGTATTTCCATTGTTCTTGTCTGAATTGAAAAGTCTAGACAGGGGAAAGATTAGATGAGGGCTTAGCATGGTTTAATGGAAGATCTGGGTTGGCCTTGAGTACCACTGCATTAGCGGTTTCCTTGGCTTTTGAATAATTATTCTATGGTTTCGAAGAAGAATAGGTATCATTTGAATTAAATTTTGCGTTCTTATTTCATAGTTGGATTTTCTTTTCTTCAATTGCTTAAATCTCTAGTTTTCATGCCATGGTGAATGCCTCATTGAAGGTTTAGAAAGTCTACACCTATAAGGTTGGTGAAATATGTCTAGCACAAGCCCACATGAAGATCTATATGAGTTCAGTTTGTGGTAATTGGAATGTGAGTTGATTGATCAGGTTATGCCAACGAGTGACAAAATCTGCGATAGACTCATCAGCATATTGACACATAGAGTAGAGGTCAGTCATGGTAACCTTCTTAACAACGTTGATGGAGAAGTGATCCAAGAAGGCTTGGGCTACCTGATTAAATGAGAAGATTGAATGTCTAGGTAATCCACTATACTAGTCTAATGCAGGCCCAGTCAGAGACATGGGAAAGGTCCTTAGAAGTAAAGTGTCATCATGGGCGATCAGATAACATCCATGTTTGAAAGACCACAAATGTTTTTGTGGGTCCTCTTTGCTATTGAAGCGGTTAAATTTAGGCATTTCCTAATGTACGGGATATGGACGAATAGGAATGGATGGGTGTATGGGCTCATTACATATTTCATCATAGCTGAGAGAGTTATATGAGCCAAAAACTGATGCCTCCAGTTTCTGCATCTTGCCCATCATTATCTTGATTAGGTCATTGGTAGGTTGTGATGGATGGGTACCTCCTATAGCGTAAGAGGGTTGGTGTTGGGCATATGATGAAGGTGGCATTCCAGTATATGGCGATGCCACATAGGTAGGTTGAGAACAAGGGAGTGAGATAGGGGTGCGTACCTAGAATGACTAATAGATGAAATGGGAGGCTGTTAACAGTACGTATATGGGGGTGGAAGGGTCGAGGTGACCCTTAGTAGCGATGGGGGGCTAAGGATTACGGAATAGAAAGGAAAATGTTTTGAAAAGGGGAAGGGGTCATCGACACTGGGGGTGGTTGTGTTGCTATAGGTATATGTGAGACAATAGGCACATATGACGTTATGTTCTGGGTGGTTGGAAAAGGTATAGTGGATGTTGCAGGTGCAATAGATGTGGTGGATGCAGCGGTCATAGCAGGTATAGGGATTAGTTGTGAAATGACTAGGAGTAAGGCAGGTGGGGGTAGCGTGGAGCCAAAAGGGGCTAATGCAGAAGTAGGAATGAGTGTCAGGGGGATAGATACAAACATGTTATATATCAACTGACCCAAGGCATCTCGAGTGGACGAGTGGGAAAGATATAACTATAAGGAGACAGGGTTCTGCTCAAGGAGTCGTGTAAACTCCTCATCACCTATGACGATAGTGATAGGTTGGATAAGCTCCATGGGTGATAGAATGGAAGGTGGTGAAGGACTAGGTGGGAGTGGTTGACCACTAGTGTGGAATATGAGGGCATTTGATTGGTGACAAGTCAGCACCATGTGAACAAGTGATGATCTAGTAGGACTGCTTTCTGTAAATGACACAAAAATACAACAGAAATAAGAAAAACATGGAGTGGTAGGTAGATTGGATTAAAATGTCAGCTAAAAAACTACATAGGCTAACCGATGCCGATTAGGGTAAACCAATCTCAGTCAAGGGTAATTGCGGTCAGTCAAAGGAAACCACAGTCGATCACTGTGGAAAAAGAACAGTTTTCCAAACAAGGTAAAAGACTGATAATCTACCAGGTAGATAAGCTGCAGATGGATTTTATCAGGATAGAGAAGATGATGAGAGTTACAAAGACTCTGAATAACAAAGAATGTGAAATAGATGTCATTTTGGGTAGGTTAACCAAAAGAACAGTAAACCGACGCTGGTTGGGTAAAACTGGGGACGGTCAGATGGTAACCGACAACAGTTGTTGGACCAACACCAGTTAATGTGAAATTGAAATAGAGATGAAGAAAAGGTGGTGATTTAAAATCAAATGTGGAATCAAACCCAGAATTCTAAGAATGATGAAAACAGGGTCCAGGCACACTCAGACGAAGTTAGAATACACCAACTATGATGAGGAGTGTGCAAGGAGAAATAAAAATATGAATAACATGTCCTCTCACCTCAAAACACAAGCCAAGCAGAAACACTAAGAAAAATATGATCCTAAAAGTTCTTTTCTATTATTTTTGTTCATCTTATGCTATTAAGGACTGATTGTGTGTATTTAGAATAGAATTTCTTGGTTGGGAAGGTGTCCTATGAAGAAAGATATCTAAAGGGAGAGGTTTCAGGTATGTTATGGTGGGGCTGGGCCGTCTCCTGAGATAATGACTCGACAGAAGAAACAAGTTGGGGAGTACCTACCAATCAGACCGTGTGATCACTGATAGATGTTCCCGGGTAAGATGTCATTTAAGAATGTGTGTATTTTCAATTTTGTGATGTTTGGTAAGACTCGAAGAGAGAGAAAGAGAAATAAATTACTTTCTACGATTCGTTTGTTAACCATCATCTGGGAATGACTTCCAGCGTATAGGTTGCCCTAATTTAATGTGAGCTAATGCAGAAAAATAGAGTGAAATGCAGTTGATTTTAAGCCCAAATCAAAATATTGAATTCGATGACACAAAAAGATGAACAGGAGAGAGTATGATCTTTCACTAATGTAGTACTGACGAAAGAAAAGAAGAATTCTTTTTCTAGCACCAAAACACGATTGCTTTGAGACAATAGAAAGAAGAGAATATTCTAGGGGAGAAATTTAATGTGAAAACCTTTCAGAAAGGAAAAAAAATACAACTTTTCACCTAGAAATGAAGAAATGCAAGGAACCCTGAATGGGTCCCACCAGGCATGCTAAAATGTTTCACTTTATTCTTAGAGCGTTTCTTTGGATGTGACAAAACAGATAAGGGTAAAAGGGCTAGGAGGAATACCTATTAAAGCTGGTTAAAGGTTGTTGTGTACGTATGACTTCTTGATCCACAGCTGATCACGAGAGCTTCCTTTTGGCTAGGAGGAACTACGTAAAATGAAAAACAAGACCACCGAAAGAGATTAAATAGCATATGATAGTGGACTACCTAGCGTATGCTAGTTCTGGGAAGTGTGATACTCCCTAGAAGGCTATCAATCCACTGTTTAAAATAATTCAATATTAACAATAAATGAAATCCTACTGTAGTTAAAATGATTTAGGTATGTCATTCAACTACAGTAAGAAAATTCATTCACAACAAGCTAAGCTATAATTGAATCTGAAGGGAAAAGTCTCTATCAGAGTACAGGTACTGGTTAGGGTCTGGTTTTCAAGTTGTTTTGGGTATTTGGTGGGGAATTTAGGCTCTATTCTTGGTCTGAGGGTAAAACACAGAGACCAGCATCGATCTAGTGTGACCTATGATGGTTTATTGTGGACCAATGATGGTCATGGGTAACTGGCATCGGTACAATTGGGTGACAGAAAATTATTAAAATCTTGGTGTAACGACAGATCTGAGGCTAAATGGAAACGAAGAGGGCAATGACAAGGTCTGTGGAGATCTTAGGTATAATCATAGGTGTTTAACAGTTGGGTATGGGAAATTTAATGGTGTGGGTGAAGGAATGATCAAACTTGCATGAAGGTAAATGGTGGGAGAATGGGAGTGCAAGTAGAAACAGGTAATAGAGTTAACAGAGCCTACTAAAATGAAAGTAGATGAATGTTGGTTAACAAAATACTTACTATTGTATGGGCTTGATGGCTAGATGGAAATGGTAGTTGATCAGATGAATAGAGTTTGGTGTGGTGGTGGCACTTCCCTGGATGCTCCCATGAATGCAAAATGGTTGTGTGATCACTTCTTATGTTGGCTATGGATGTTCGGATGTGTGTGTGAATGCTGGTTCTTCTTGTATGTAGCTTTGGTCTCGTCTCTTGCTCTCAGAAATGTGCCAACCTTGAAATAAGGTTACCAAAGAGAATAAAAGGTAACTGAAAATGGTTCCAGGTTGACAGGTGGCGGTTTAGGGTGACCGGCATCGGTTAGGGTGGGATACCCTAGGTTTGCTAAAATGGGTAAATCCGCTTGATTTCTTGGATCTTGTTCATTTCATTTTATGGATTAGGACAGAATATTCCTTTCTAACAGGTGGTAATGTGGTTAGAGGGAATGTAGGATTTGATTTTTAGGGGTTTAGGTAGGTCTTATTTAGTTATGGCAACATGCTAAGAATAGATTTGGGGTGAGGTGGCTAGGTGAGGTGTGTAGGTGAGGTAGTGGTATGGGAATTATCTTAATTAGGATAATTAAATAACAAATATTGTGAGGACATGGATTAATTAAATTAATATTAGTGTGGGGTGAAAAGGGCCATGGTTAGGTGAGTGTGTTCATGTTGGTTATTTGACGAGGGGCCAAGGGAAGTGTGACTTAATTTTGGTGTCTACATGGAGGGTCGAATCTCCAAGTCATATTCTTGAGTCTTTGCAATTCAATTTCCTCCCTTAGCTCCAGGATCTTGCTATGTCAAGATGGATTTGATTGCACTTCTGGGGACCATCACCAGTGTATGGGAATGTAGGATGTAAAACCTTAAGTTTTTTACAGCTTTGACCACAGTAAAGGCATGCTTCTCTAATTAGCTATATTTTAGCTCATGCTTTTTCAAAGGACAACTCATGAAAGCAATAGGTTTTTCCATGCCTTCATCATTTTTCTGAATGAGGATGGCAGAGAGTGTATGTTCTGATGAATAACAATACATGATGAATTCTTTGTTAAAATCTAGAGATACAAGAGTCAGAGCCTTGGCAATGGATTTCTTGATATATTCAAATGTTTCCTTCCCTTCATTGTTCCATTTGAATTTTTCTTGTGGTTTCATCATGGAAGTGATGTGCTTTGTCAACTCAGCAAACTCAGGCACAAAACGATGAAGAAATTTCACCTTTCCAAAGAATGAATGAACTCCTTTCTTGCTTGTGGGTAGGGCTAATGCCTGAATGGATCTAACCCTCTCAGGATCAATGTGTGCTCCATGTTTGTTCACAATGTGCCCCAATAACTTGCCTTTTGTGACTCTAAAAATTCACTTTTTTGGATTTAGTGATATGCCATGTTTCCTACACCTTACAAGTACCTGTTCCAAGTGATAGATATGATCTCCCCTCTTCTTTAAAAATATTGTGAGATCATCAAGATATATGAAAATGCAAAGCTTTATATCTTTGAAGGCCAAATCCATCGCCCTTTGGAATGTAGCTCTTGCATTGATTAGGCCAAAAGACATTCTACTGTAGGCATAAGTTCCCCAAGGTGTTGTAAAGGTTGTCTTGGTGTGGTCCTCTTCCACTTTGATTTGATTATATCCTGAGAATCCATCAAGTATTGAAAGCATTTCAGATCTAGTGACATGTTGCAGGATTATGGTTGAAAAGCACATGAGAACTGGAGCATTCTTCATCATCCTCATCCTCATCATCAACACACTCAATTAGGCCATTGTGCATATCAACTTCCTCGACCTCAAGATAGTTTGCATAGTCTTCCATAATTTCTTCTCCAGTTTCATCAATTTTTTATACCTCCTCTGGCTCTTTGGTGTCACAAATGGCATTGACGTTTGGTGCTTCAAGAGCAATCCGATGAGGAGGTGGAGAAATCCTTGGCCTATCTAGAGGGTTTGGTTGCCTTGAAGCATTCTACATTGTGATCTAAGATAGGTTTGGTTTCCTTGAAGCATTCTACATTGTGATCTGAGATAGATACTTCTTAAAGGCAACCAAGTCATTTGCCACTTTTTATTTTCACAAGAGTTCAAAGAATGTGCATAGATCTTGATCGTGTGTGGAACGATGTCATGATGTGGCAAGTATATCATTAATATAATCTTCAAGGATTTTATGAATATAGTCATGGAAGATATGCATCATCACTCGCTGGTAAGTGGCCCCAAAATTTTTAAGGCCAAACGTGTGGTAACGTAAAACTATCGTGCCTATTATGGTGTAGTAAATGAAGTCTTTTCTTGATCTACTGGGTTGATTTTGATTTGATTGTAACTGGAAAATCCATCCATGAAAGAAAGGATGTCATATATATATTATTGGAATTGATTATGGCTTCAATGTGCGGTAACGTAAAACTATCATTGAGACAAGCCTTATTGAGATTAAGAAAATTGGTGCAACAACAGACTGTGTCATCCAGTTTCATAACGGGCATAATGTTTGAAACCCATTTGGGATAATCTACAAAGTGAATAAATCCATCATCCAATATTTGTTGTATTTATTCTTTGACTAGTAGCATGACCTTTGGTTGTATTTTACGGATTTTTTGTTGAACAATTTTAGCACTAGGGTTGAGGACTATATTGTGTATGGCTACGAAAGGATCTATACCAAGAATATTGATATAATACCATTCAAATATGTAAGAGAATTCATGCAGGACTTTTTTAATATCATCTTGCTTGGAAAATATAAGGGAAACAACCAGTAAACCCGTTCATGGGTTGGTGGTAGTGACGAGGTTACATTGAATAGTTTTCTCGTTTAATTGATCCACTCATTCCTCTATGTATGGATCGGTAGGAATGGTGTCAGGAGAATCAATATTTTTGTTAGGCGCATCTAAGTCACTAAAGTAGGTGGTAGCAGTAAGAACTTATGGAAATAATTTTTGTGATGAAAAGAGGGGAGATGGTCATTGGTCCCCATGTATTCTAGGAGAGAATCATCAATAGAAAAAGTCTCCAAATAAGGCCAATCAGTAGGAGTACAATCACTAATGAATTCTGGGTATAAGAATGTAACTGAAAAAGTATGTGAAATAACATAAACCTCTTGAGAATATGTTGATGGAAGATGATACACAAGGCCAATTTTATTAAATTGAGTGGGAATATCCAATGGTTCTATGACTCCTTGAGCATTTTTTCCTAAACCAGCACCCGAAAAACTGTAATGAAGCAAATGCTGATATCCAAGTCCATATTTGGAGAAATGCAGATTAGATATAAAATAAATGGGGATTTCTGTGGAATGCTAAGTAAAATTACAAAATGCAAAGGGGGGCGGGTCTTCTAGGACTTCATAGACAACTCCTTAATAAAGGAATTTAATTTGTGTATGAAGAGTGGAAGGAACAACATGCATGGTATGGATCTAATTCCGCCCAAGAAGAATATTATAATTAAGATTATTGGGAATTACATGACATGGAATATGTAGAATACATGGCCCAACAATAATAGTGAGTGTGATAGTACATAAGACACAATTAGGAATATTATCAAATCCATGGATAGAAACAGATGAAGGAACCAAGGAGTCTTCAAAGAGGACAATTTGGTGGAGAAATGCTAGATTACAAATATTAAGCCCCGATCCATTATCAACTAAGGCATGTTTAACCCCAACAGTATTGATGCAAACCTGAATATAAAGGGGAGGACCATGCTCTAACATGGTTTGAGAAGGAATCTCATCTGATGTAAAGGTAATATGTTCTTCATTAAGAGATAAAGTTGTAATAAATTTATGATACACATATTCAGAAGAAGTATGAGGATGACTGTAAGTATTAGCCAAATAAGATCTGATTTTATTCACATAATCAAGATTATCCTCTAAAAAGGCATGGATGGAAATATCCATGGGGGGAGGGTCCTGTGATATTAATGTTAGAAATAAATGAGGACCTAAGAGTGTTCAAATGAGAGTATGGGTTCACCAAATGATTTAACAAAAATAGAATTTTGTAAAACCCTAATTACATAGTAACTGAATGTAAACAATGATATACATATGATAAGTACAATATAACGTAAGAAAATAAGAAATTGAAAACCCTAAGCAAGAGATATAGGAAAGGTGACTTAGCTAAATTATGATTGATCCTAAAGGACTCTGAACTAGGAAAATGGCTGAATAAGAGTTTAATAGTGTCGCAAATGCTCAGGATAAATTCTAGAGATAATGTATGATGTCAGACATGGGCACTTGGATTGCGGTAGGGGTGTGTAGGTGCAAGAGATTACTACTAGGAACCCATGATTGAAAAAATGGTCAGAACCTAATTTTTACAGTGTCACAAATAGTCCCTATTGATCATGTGTATGTCATTCCTTGGTTGTTGAGGGTCCCTATAACCTGTGAAATAGAATTTCACTTGTAAAACCCACAAAACCACATCAAATCAAAAAAATAAATATGCAATATGAGGAATTAGACTGACCCCGGTAGTCACCCAACAAAGTGAACTTATGATTGAGTGCTGCACTACATCTTCTAATTCATGTAGTTTTTGTGAGTGTGTATAAGGATTTTTCCCTAGGATGCCCTAGTGAAAGTTACACTTGATAGCAGGCTAGATCTATAATGTAATAATGCATAACATGTGTGGATGGAATAGAATGAAATTCCCCTTCCTATGTAGTGTATGCAGAAAAAAAATTCCTTTATCCCTTGATTGAATGCTAAATGGATGATTTGAAGTGCTTTAGGTTCGTTTTGAGTTCAATCTTAGGTGATAGTAATAATTCTTAGAGATTGGTCCCTTATTTTGAACACATGACTATGTATTTATATGATTCCCTTGTTTGAATTTCAGAATTGACAACTGGAAGGATGACCCATAAGTGAAAAAGATGCCCAAAAGATTAAATATACCCAAAATAAGTGAGTAAGATAAGAACGGTTGAGGGAAACCCAGAGGGGATGGGATTTCCTAGGTGTTGTTGTCCTGGTTGGGCACTGGTGTCTGAAGCCATGAAAGATAAATAAATGAAATTATGACTAGGTTGTAGGTTGTGTAATACCAAATAGAAAACAAGAGACAAAGAAAAGAGGCCAAAGATAGTTTTCAACCACTAGTTTTATTGCTTAGGAATCATGTAAATGCTAGTATGCTTTGAGGACCTATAAATGTACCCAAGTGCGTGATTTTATGTCTACACCTTACAACTCCTCCTTTTCATGAAAGTGGTAAAAATCCTTCTCTACCAACATTATAGGATAACTTGGTTTATTTAATGTTGGATAGAAGATTGAGATAACATGTGAAATAGCGCAGTTCCTCAAATCTTGATGGAAAGACTATGGAAGGATGTGTAAGTCATTGGGTAGAGATGGGAGGAAATTTTGTAAAACATAAGGGGTGTTTTAGGCATGATAAGTTTTTTGAGAAATAAATGGAGGATTAAGAAACATAGGGTTTTCCTGGATCTTAAGTGGAGCCTTAGTATTTTCCATAGTTGCATGAGGGGTTTGGAGAAATTGACAAGGTGAGGTAAGAATGGGAACAATGGGGAAGTGTTTCCTCTATCTATCCTAAATGAGACACTTCTCAATTTGCATAATAATTCCAAAATCCTAAGTGTGTCAGTTGCCTCCCATTTTTTGGATTAATACAATCAAACCAGAGTAAAAGGACCTCAAATAGTACAAGAAAACCATACTTGGTTGAGGTTTGAATTCTTGAGGAATTCTATGCCAAGTATTTGTGAATTTGATGTTGAAGTCTAAAATAAACTCCACTAAAGCTCATTGTATTATGATGAGATGTTCTATGAGAGACATGATATTTGCATTCTTCTTGAACCATTTGTTTAATTTTTCTCTCAGCTAATCTCGTGTGGAAATAGATTATGTAGCCAAACTTAGGTACCGATCTTGTGTTTTACCTCTGAATGAAGAAACAAGAAGTCTAATGCAAACATTTTCTTCTGTGATATTGTGGATGGCACAATGGCTGGTTATGTATTGGATATGATTAATAGGGATAAGATAGCCATTTCCATAAAATAAAGGAAAATTTTCTAGGGCTATCTTGGGGATATCATCCCATTGTTGTAAATGGATTGGACCAGTGTATTTGGATAAATCTTGGATTTGTAACATATTGAGTTATTTTTGCACTTTTATGCTTGTTAGTTATTTTATTTTCTGTAACTATGTTTGTGTTTGTTTTTATACCAAATATCCTTATGGATACTCCGATATGGTATCAGAGATGGCTGGAGAAAACATGAGTGTATTTTCAATATTGTTATATATTTGAATTCTTTATCTAGGAAACTAACAAAGGTGTGTGCAAAATTTTGACTCTAAGCCATTTTTGTGTAAGTTGGGTTGTGTCATCCGATCAAGAAGATGGAAAACTCCCAGGATTGATTGTGAAGTCATCCATTATCTAAACGCATTGAATTTAAAGGTTTTTTTAAATTTTTTTGCAAATTATTTTGCATTCTTCTATTTTTGCACCATTTTGGGTTGCATCTACGAAATCTATTTTTGGGTTTTTCTAGGTTTTCCCTAAAAAATTCAATGTTTTTTCCTTTTATAGATTTTACATAGATCTAGAGCTAGCTATCAATTCTAGTAAAGGGTGTGTTTTGTTGAATGTATGGCTTACATCCACATTATATATAGGCTTTTACATGGCAAGAATAGGAACAATTTCTGAGTTTTGTTGCCAACACCAAAAAACTCTGGATATTTGCCTATTTTTGCAAGTGACTGTTGGATTCAAAGCAAAAAGTGAAATCCCAGACCTGTGCATATGGATAAAGAAATGGCCTCAAATAATTCAAGTTAATTTCATTAGTGAGAAACACTATTCATTGGAGCTTACCCTTCTATTTTGTGCTTATAACCCCTAAGTGACATCAATCATTTTTAAGTGTTAAGTTGGTAAAAAGTGACATCATGGGGAGGAAATTATATCACATGCCCTAGCCATTGGTGACATGGTAAGGTAACATGGGGGCTAAAATCCATGTATTCATACTAGTGGGAGCTTAAGTCCATTATTGTTTTTTTTATTAAAACAAACCACATTGGAATATTTTTAAAGAGGATTTTTTAAAATTGTTTTATTACTATCCTTGTATCATTTCCTGTCGAAGATAAATGGTGATATCTGGTTTGGCAAGAGGTTATTTTCCACTAAAAAATAGAACTTTCTTCTCATTCTTTGTTGATTCTAGTGACTGGTTATAAGGCCAGCTTGTTTCATCCCTTAGAGCATTTTTTAATGTTTTAGTGCAATTTAATTAAATGGACCGTTAATGATGGAAATTGGTTATTACAATAAATTTAGATAGGATACTCTGATTTGAGTTCCATTTTTTTCAAAAGTGTGTGTTTTTTGTCCTCTTTCCATTTGTACCATTTATATTATAAAATGCACTAAAATTCTAAAGTGCCAAAAATGGGGTTTTTAATCAAAGCTAATTTCAGAAGGGGTCGTATATGGTGATTATACGACCGAAAATCAACACGTGACCTTCTGCCACACTTGACCTCCCGAGGTTGTGTCGGGACAACTAATGTAGAATGAGTGGGTGGCTATGGGTAGAAAAATATAGCGAATATGTGATATGTGGACAAAATATGTGGAAATGGGATGAACAAGCTATCAAGGCAAAATAATTTCCTAAACTCACAATATCGGGATTTGTTTTTCAAGGGCGAGAAAGGCCCTTCTAACCTGAATGGGTCTAATGGATGGGTCAGAAATAATAGTCACACAAAGACTCCAATCAATGTCGAGCTCCACAGAAATCCTCTCTAATGGTTGTGTGATACGTGTAAAACAAGTGCGTCTCATAATGATGTCTAGAAAAGGTCATGGAATAAATGAGAGAGGTGTGGTTCTGATAGATCTATGTGTGGTTAGCTAGTTCATTCCAAAACTCAGCAACCTTGTGAGCTTCTTTATTAAGAACATTTAGTTATTTGATAATGTCTGGTGGAAGTTGGGATGTCTTAAAGACTAGTGTACTTAATCTAGTGTCAATATCTAATTGGTCTTCAAGACCGTTCGATTGGGGAACTTACGGATCAACACCGTAAACTTTTGGTGGTTGTGGTCCTTGAATGGTCATATATGAATCTTAGACTCTATTACTGGGGATGGTCCAATATTCGTAAGCCTTGTTGACCTCAATGTTTAAAGTGTTGAGTTGTGTAATGTGATTAGAGTACCATGATGGTGTTTTGAGGATAAGCATATGAAGTCTAGTATCTATGTCCATGACAAGTTTGGACCCGTTCAGTTGGGGGACCTGTGGATCACAACTGTATGTTCATTCTTGTTTTGGTCTGGGAATGGTCATGTATGCATTTATGCAATTCAACACTTTAAACATTAAGGCTAACATGGCTTATGAATATTGGACCACCCCAAGCAACAAAGTCTAGGATTCACATATGACCATTCAAGGACCACAACCACTAAGAGTTTATGGTTGTGATCCACGGGTTCCCCAACCAAATGGTCCTGAAGAACAATTATATATTAACATTGGATTACTCGCACTAGTCTTTAGGACATCCCCACTTCTGTCAGACATTATCATACATCTAAAATTTCTTGACAAAGAAGCTCACAAGGCTGCTAAGTTTTGGACTGAACTAGCTAACCACACATAGATCTAGTGGAACCATGCCTCTCTCATTTATTCCATGAAATTATTTGGACATCATTATGAGGTGCCCATTGGTTTTCCACGTATCACATAACCATTAGAGAGGATCTTCATGGAGCTAGACATTTATTGGAGTCTTCATGTGGTTATTCTTTTTGATCCATCCATTATACCCAATCAGGTTAGAAGGGCCTTTCTCACCCTTGACGAATAGATATCAATATTATGAGTCAAGGAAATTATTTTACCTTGATAGCTTGTTCATCCCATTTTAAAAAAAAAATCCACATATCACATATCTGTTTTATTTCGCTACCCATATCCATCCACTCATTCTACATCAGTTATCCCGACACGACCTCGGGAGGTCAAGTATGGCTGAAGATCACAGATTTTTCAGTCGTACAAATTGGTGAACCCAATGTGAAGGACTAGTTCCTTCTCAATTTATTTTCTTTCATTGTTATTACCTCACCTTTCCATTTCTTCCCCCATTTTGGTAGGTATTTTATACTTCCTAAAATATTTCTGGTAGAGAGTTGGGTGGGCCATTTGGATTTGAGAGATATTACACCAATGTTTAACCACAACAATCCCCTTCCTTTTCCAGATGGGCTATTAACTACAAAAAAAAATGTACAAACCTCCCCTAGTTATGCATCAAACTCCATTAGTTATGAGAGAATAGATGAGGTTGATAAACCTTTGAACATGCGATACATTCAGCCCAATGTAAATAATGTGATTATTACACATGGAACTCAATCTTCTCCTAATAATGTCATTTCTAACTTAGTGGGAAGGATTAGAGATCTAGAGATTGTTGAACCATCACAACCAACTCATGTAGTAGGGCAGAACATGGGATATCAAGTTGAGAATAAGGGATACATCCCTACTAATGAACAACCAATGCAACATCATGTACAACAAGGTTATCCGGTTCAACTGAGTCTGGGTGATATTCTCATAGGATCTGACACACTAGGGATGGGTCCTCAACCTTCTCAAGATTATCCTACATAAGTTTTGGCCAGAAGTGCATTCTCGAATGTTGCTCCTTTAGGTAATGTGACCTTCCTTGGTTTCACGCCCGCTAGTCTATATCATGGAATCATCTCACCTTACTTATATATGTATTCAAAGTCTTCCCAAATAGAACCATATACTTTCCCTACTCCTTATACGTCATATCAAGGAGCTTCATTCGTCCCAGTCAATGCCTACAATGCAACTTATCTGACTCCTCCTCCACCTCCTCATAAAGGGATTTCAATGGTGGAATCTTATGCAATGGGTAATTATGTTGAGTATTTAAAATAACCCCTTGACTTTACCATACGTGGTGTCATGCTTCCAAGCCCATTTCCTGATCTTCCAAAATTTAAAATAGAAGGAGATCCGAACTCTCATATCAAGGCCTACGCTATGGCTATTAGGGAGTTACTTCCTTGGGATGTTGTAGTAGCTAAAATATTTTCAAAAACCCTTGAGTGAATCACTCTAGATTGGTACTATCAAGTTCCACAAGCTTCTATACATTCCTTTAAACAACTTATTTCATAATTTATTAGAGAATTTGAAATAAACAAGTTGTTGTGAACAAGGATTAGGGAATTTATGCATAATAGGTAGGAGCAAAATGAATCTACCACCCATTTCATCCAGATATGGTGTAAAGTTCTTTACTCCTCTGCAAGTGCACCCAACATGGACCAAATGTAACTTTTTGATTGTTTCCTTCACTTGCTCAATCAAGAGACCAAGAAGCACAAAATTTTCTTTTCTGTAGTTATGAGGGAGTATTGGAAGGTGTGATTTGAATCGACCAAGTCGCTATTGGTAGTGGGCATAAGACTTATGATCTCAATGGGAAATTGGTATCCTTGAACCAAAACAACGCAAATCATCAAAACAATGGAGCCAACAACCAAGGACTAAATAATTTGAATCGTAATCATGGTGATTCTATGAATGGTGTTAGTGATCAAACAAAGAACACTAGTTTTACAAACAATAGTAACACTAATAAATATAAAAACAACAACAACATGGGCAATCAAAGAGGCCTTAACACTATTTCCTTGGTCAACACAGTTGATGTGAATTCTCACCCTCCTCAGTAAAATCAAACCCAAGGCCCTAACCAATACCGACACTCCATCTAAGGGGCAACAAATCATAGTTATAACAATCAATCTTGAAACTACAATTGAGGTTATAATCAACAACAACAAGATGCTTATCAAAGACCAAGAAATTATGATCCTAACTTATATTGTGGTTTCCATAGTGTCATCGGTCATGACACTAGGACTTGTAGAGATTGTAATAAGTTCCTACAAATACTCCCTGAGAATCAAACGTAGCTCTTTGTGGACATGTTCTTATTAAATCCTAAAAAAAATTCACATCAAAATTATATAAGACCCATAACAACATTTTGAGCTTCTTTGTCAAGAAAGTTTAGTTATCTAAAAATATCTGGTGGAAGCGAGGATGACCTAAAGACTAGTGCATGTAATTCAGTGTCAAGATCTAATTGGTCTTTAGGCCCATTCGGTTGGGGAATCCGCAGATCAAAACTGTAAACTCTTGGTGGCTGTGGTCCTTGAATGGTCATATGTGAATTCTAAACTCTGTTGCTAGGGTGGTCCAATATTCCTAAGCCTTTTCAGCCTTGAAGTTTAAATTGTTGAGTTATGCAATGTAATCAGAGTACCATGATGGTGTTTTGAGGACAAGCATACGAAGTCCAGTATCTATATCTATGAGAATTTTGGGCTTGTTCGGTTGGGGGACCCATGGGTCACAACCATATGTTCCTTATTATTGTGGTCTAGGAATGGTCATGTATGCATTTGTGCAATTTTAATCTATGAGAGTAAATAACAAGGTAATCTAAGTAAATAAAAGCTACACTATGTTTTTATATTTTTGATATAAAAGCAATAAAGCAATGCAAAGAAATTAATCTAATTAAAAGAAATATTTTTGTGTTTTCTGGAACTTTCTGGAATAATGAAGAAATAAATTGCTTCTAATCCTAATTAACAAATCATATACAAATAAATAGCAAATGTAGTTATTTATATGTGTAACAGTATATTAAATCTATTCTAATTTAAATGAAGCTTTTTCTAATTAATAATTGTGGATTGTCAAATCCTCTTCCTATCTCAGAGACACAGGAAAATTTGAAGCTTCTCAGAATCTTCTCTTCCCCTGTAGCTTCTCATATAGAATGTGAGAATATTCGATAGAAACCAAAAATTTCAATAGATTTTTTATTATCTATGGAGATATAGCAAGCTTCCTCCTGATATTATTCCCTCACAAATCCATATGGATAGGAAGGGAAGGGTCTATCACCAAAAACTTCTATAGAGGATGTGAAAGTTTCTTGGAAATGATCTAACTATTTGCAATAAATAAAATTATTTATTCTACTCTAGTTGATAAATGTGTGTACATTCATAAATAAATTAGGAAATGAAGAAACTCAATAGCAACCCACAAAATGGAATTACAGTGTAGAGGCAATGCTAGTTGTGGTATCACTTTTTCCCCTCAGTTATCTTTACCAATCTTTTATGTCCACGCAAGTCCAGGGAACTAGAAATGCAAAGGAAGAAAAAAGAAAAGAGCATAGGAGAAATGACAGCTTGATGGCAATCTGGTTGCAATTCAGGTAGAAGAAAGACATAACAAGAGAACAGAGTTTGGCTGTGCAGTTTCTAGAAAGATTGTGGCAGCTTAACTAAGCAAGATACATAAATAATCTTCAGCCATTTGCTTTAGAAGAAGTGATGATTTTATAGAACACAAGCTAGAAAATGGTCTCAACCATTTGGCAGCAATGGGGTGCTACATCACAAAAAGGAGAGGTTGTTTAACACTTTATAAAAAAATTAGAAGTGAAAGAGGAGGTTGATATGAATCATCCTAGATTAAAATCAGCCAAATTGAACAAGAAACATGCGCTAGAGGTGAACTTGAGTTATTTAACACGTCCAATTCACGCTGGGAAAGTTTTAGATAATTCACATGAAACCACCCCTCTGTGTAGAGTGGTGGTTACGCAACTACCTCCCAGGCAAGGCGTAGGTTTTGTAACTAAAGGAAAAAACTAAAGGAAAAACAATGTAGAAAGCTACGAAAAAGAAGGAAATGGTTAAGTAAGGTAATCTAAACTACAAATATGAACTACAAAGAGGTAAAGGGGCTCAAACACCTTTGGAAAAGACATGAATCATCATTGGGGAATTCTGAACCGTTTTTAACAATGTAGCACCTGTAAATTTGGGTGTGTACAGTAATCTTTCTTCTTTGGCTTTCATGCATGTGTTCTTTCTCCTCATTATGAAAACATTAATTATTTTTTACACCTTTTTGAATGCATTCTTGCTTTTACATGGCATCCAAAATTTTCCATTTTGTCATTTTTTGGTGACTTGAGACAAAGGTATTTTCTATCTATGTGGGGTGCATGTATCCTCATCCTTGAAATTATTCTTATGAGATGGATTCATGACCTATCAAACCCCTCAAAACCTCTAACTATGACACATGGAAGGAGATAATGAGGTTACATTTGATGATGAGCGGTTTCTGGAGACTCTCTACTGGTGTTATGCGTACTCATATTTTCACTAAGGAGAAAGACATTTCCTGGATTGAGGAAAAATGTGTTGGGGTCCTTTTTTTATTCACCATAACATCTCATACTACCTATAGTATCACATTTCACATTTCACATTTCATTTAACTGGAGGAATCTTGGGATATACTTGTAGAGTTGTTTGAGGATCCCACTATTGCTCCACCTCCTATTGTTCTCAAAGTTTCCCTTCCTTCTCATCCCATTTTTCACAACGATATTTTTGGCAAATCACATGAGGATTTGTTGGAATCCTCTTCTCCTACTTCTCACATTACAATTATTTCTACTTCTAGAGAGGAAAAACTTGCAAGTAGATTTTTTTAGGAACCTATTACTCATCCTTTAGTTTGTACTCCTATTCATGTCATTGATTAAAAGGACATGATTCTAGAGGATGCGGCACCTCCACCATCACTTATGGAGATTATGTATGAGGCACCACCATCCACTCCTTTTATGCATTCGAGACCCTCCTTTGATCCTTTGATGTAGGATCACATATTTATTTTAGATTCACCTCATTGGGACACAATTATACCAAAAATTGCATCCTTATTTATAGAAGCCCTTAGTTTAGATCTAGATGACACCATTGATGAAATTTTTCATCTCTTTGATAGCTCCCATGGAGTTGCATATTCTTCTCTGGATGTAATGAGGGTAATATAAACCCTCATGCTCTCCCTCCATCATTTCATGCTTCTTCATTTCCATATTCTACAATTAGGCCTAGATTTTTGAATCTGACTTTGGCACATTTGAGCACTCACTTGGAGACATTTGAGAATTTTCCAGACTTCTACATTCTCATTCCTACATGCATTCCACTTGAGTGGGAATTCAACAGTTTGATTGTTATGGATTTTTTTCTTCTAAAAGGAAGAGACATTATTTTTTGTAAAGGAACCTACTACAACACTCACCATGTGACATTATATGATTATCTTCTCTATTCTTTGTGGAGGCATGCATGGGCCCTATCTTGTAGGATACATGGTGGATTCAACAAGTTGTAGCTTCTGGTGAGGATTTTTAGACCTCAATTTTTTACTTTATCTCTCTTTTGGGGGGATTTTTTTCCCATTGGGTTTATTCTTTTACTCCACTTTGTGAGAGTTGAATTATACATGGGTAACTTATCATGCCTTATTTTCAGGATCCATTTTCTTTTCTGACCACCTAATCTACACTTAAGGGGGATTGTTGGTGTATGATATTATTTATTCCATTTATTTATTTATGTGTATTATTCCTACACTTTAGGTTTTTATTTTTTTATATGTACTTAGTCACAAGAGTTACACTTGGCCATCATTGTTAGCTAAGTGGGAATTACTCCTTCTTTGACTATGTGAAGTGTGAGAGTTATAGTTCTATTTTGGGATCTTGTATACTGATCATGGAAGAGTTACACATTCACTCTCCTATATGTACATATTCATTTTGTGAGATATTCAAGTATTATATTTGGATAAATCTTGGCTTTGCTGCATATAGAGTTATTTTTTGCACTTGCATGCTTGTTATTTATTTTGTTTTCTATAACTATGTGTGCATTTGTTTTTATACCATAGATCCTTACAAATACTCTAATAATTTAAACTTATTGAATCAAGGTAGGCAATTTTATGTGATTGTGTGAATACTTGATATCATTACTTGTATAATGAACATTTTTGCCTTTATTTATGACACTAACTTGACTTGAATTACGAGATGCATCTCTTATATAACTTATACCATGTTTTTTTGTTATCATTGGGTATAGATTGATTATTCTTATTAATCCATGTTGTAGATAAAAATTTTAGGCCCAAGATCATGTTTACAATTATGATAGAGATAATAATGTTCTGGATTCCTTATGTGCACAATCTCATCCTTGATTGATTTGGTCTCTAAACCCATAGCTTGAATTTTATTTTGAAAATTGTTTTGCAACACTTGAATATATTATAGGATATCCTTATAAGAGATTTCATTTCCACAATATATTTTATATATTGAATACGCAATCATGAATAATCAAGGGGGATCACTTATCCTTTTGGTTGAGTGATAACATGGACAAAGTTAGAGGGATGACCGTGATCATTGATTTCTTCCATTTGAACATTATCTTATATAAGGGAAAAGGTGTAAGAGTATTATTGTTTCTAATAGAACTAGGTGGTGTCATTTTTTGTTATGGGTATAACACTAGAGGCATGACATAAATGTTTAACATCACATGTACAATATAAGGAGACATCCTCAAAAGTATCACATACATAATTTGTAACCACATCAACATAAAAATTTACTTTATCTATCATTTTAATAGAATCAAGAGAAGTATAATAACTATTATTGTTATTTGGTACTTCAAGAGGGGATAGAGGAACATCACAATCATTAGTTTCATTTTCCATTACAATAGAAATAGAAGGAACATCACAAGTGATCGTTACATTTTTTGTTTCAATATAAAAAGGTGAGATAGTGAAAGCAATGGTTATATGTTTTATTTCAAGAGAAGAGTGAGAGATAGAATCATATTTTTTTCCTTTTACAACTCAAGAGAAGAGGGGGAGATATTAAAATCATTTATTTACTTCACTTGTGTGCTAGTACAAGACAAAAACAAAATTTCATCAAGAGGATGAAAAAGTTACTTTAAGGTAAGTTTAGATTTAATAGAAGATATTATTAGAGTTGAAGAAAATTTTTTATCACTATAAATATCACTCTCATAATCAAAAACATCATGATTTCTCTATTATGTATTTACATCATCACTAGGTATGTATGCATGGTAACCATAAATAAGTGGAACCATACATATTCAGTATGTTTCACTATTAGATAAGAATTTTTTATCTTCAACTACTTGGTAACCATAACTAAAAGGTGTGGCACAAGTGGGGGGGGGGGGGGGGGGGGGGGGGGGGTGATTTGACTACTTCTTACTCACTATGAATTTCATTAAAATAATCAAATTTATAGTCATTATCATCAAATTATTCCTCATACATATAGATACTACTATCATTGGCCACACATGCTTTTTATTTAGTGTTGTTATAAGAGAAAGGAACAACATTAGTTGAAAAGGGTGCATTGTAATATGCAGCCACACATAAGGGTATAAGAAGGAAATAAATTGGATGTTTAGTGGAAAAAACTATCTGTAAAAGCCATACCACTAGGTCTTTGGAGTTTTAGACCCATATTAACCGTAGAAAAGGAAAAAATGTAGTAACTAAGAGTAAACTAAGGATTAAAATCATATAGAACCAAACCTTAAGTGTAGAAGGTGTGTAAGATCAATAAGTATGTTTATCGAATGTTTATTCCCAAAATTAAGTAAGATGTGTTTATCTACTTATTTTGGATTGAAACTTGAAACTAATGCACAATAAAATTTTGTATATAAATGTTCCAACATTTAGATCTCACATTACATGTAAAATGTTATAAGTAAATGATATTTAATTATAAAACATGCTAACATATAGTAAACCATAAGCGGGTGAGTTGATTTATATTTTCTGATGTATTTAATTTGTCTTAGATTTGGAATTAGAGCAAATAGGGCATGATAGGGTAGAATGTGATTCACCTCTGAAATGTATCCCTAAAATCTCACTAGACTCTAGTGTCAGACCTAGACACTAGCATGTGATGCTTATATCCTACTTGACAGTAGTGTTTGGTTCTACTTTATACTTATGTTTGACTCTAAGTTTTTTCGCCACTATGTGTAATTGCTTCTTGATGCAGGAGAATCATGAGAAGAAGCTACAAGATGTCAAAAATGATCTTTTAGTCATAATAAGAAAGATGGATATGGGCCTATAATCATGAAGATGAATTTAGATTGCAATTCTAAGCACTAAATAGATTCAAGATGTTTGAAATTTTAAAATTTCATGTTTTCCCTACAATGTGTAGCCTCAATTCCAAAAGCATGTAAAGGAGTCATATGAGGTTTATAGATTCTGGGTGGTTTAAGGCATGTAAGTGATATTTAGACAAGTTATTAAGGGTATTAAAGAAATTCATAATGGGGATGTGTGATTCATAGAGGCACAAAATGTTACAACATGTCATGTATGGGCATGATGAATCTTGTAAAGAAGTAGTTAGGGTGAGGTCAAAAAGATACAAAAGGTTGGAAATTCGAATGAAATCATTTAGTTATCCCTTTAAGGGGAGAAGAGGATGGTATTCCTTATGTAGAGGATAGAGAGAGTCATGAAGTGAGCAAGATTTCAGTATTTTATATGAAGCTTTGATGGTGAATGGATGTTTTTCTCTATTTTTGGTGTGATGATCTTATGTTTACATGTGAATTATTATAATTTTGGATTGTAAGTATGTTAATTGGTCTTCTCCATGTTCCTTCAGCGAAAGGGAGGTTGAAATTTTATGTTTTGTGATGAGGAATCTTACATGTGTATGTGTTATAGTTGAATAAGTAGATTTCGGGTCTTATTCTCTGTTTTTATGATAAGGTTGTGTGAAATCCACCCCCCCCCCCCATTATTACATGAAGTAAGTAAAAATATTCCTAATGATACATTGTTTCCTCCAAGGAACATTTCTTACCAAACATCTTAGTGATTTTAATATTTAATAAATCTAAACCTCCATCAGTCTATGGATTTGTTTTGAGTATGTTTGTGAACTTGCATACAGTTACCTCAGGTTGTCAGGGTTTGATCTGTGTTAAATGCATTTGAAGGTTTTTATTATGGTCCAAAGAATATTTTTAATGAATCCAATCTATAACAATAACAATTCTTGGGGAAGAGAATATATCTTTCACTGTGACTCAGTATTGCTAGGATAACACTGCCCACTTTCACCTTCAACTAAGAGACAAGAAAGAAAAACCAATTAAGGATGTCTTATCTTGTTTTCCAAGCCTTACTATTAGAATTTTCATGTGCATGGATTCTATACAGGTCTAAGAACACAATTTAGGGGTTTAAATCATCCTTTGGAGAAAGTTAGGGCTAAAACAAGCCTCTTGGGCTCATACCTTGCACGGTTAGGGTTTCAAGGAAAAATGAATGTTAAAAATGCCTATACAAGGAACTTACCCCAAAAAATTTAAATAAATGACGAGGAAGGCCTATGATAACTATTGAAGTAAGAAATTTTTTATTTCATGGGTTGAGGTTAAAGTTATCTTTACCAGTCCTGTAGGAGGTCCTTTCACACAGTTGAAAACCTAATTATGATGGTCAATATACAAAGAAACCAAGTTTTATACCTTGGGTCTAGCACTAAAAATCCTTGGGAAGTAAAAATGGCCAATTGGGTCCTTGAAAAGGTCCTCATTTTTTATTGATAATCCCTGAGAAGAAATATATACATGGCAGTGGCTCCTAACAGACCTAGTTGAGGGTTTAAGTTTCAGAAGTGAAGAAATGGGGTGGAAGGATTTTTATGTTGAATTGAGACCTAATATTTTAAGAGCATCTTAGGATTGGTAAGGGTGAACTAAAGAAGTATTAAAAACCTTTATGGTACCTCTGGAATTATAGATACATGGTGGTTTCAAGACCTTGTCTCAAGGGAAATATTGGGATAGTTTTGTGGAAGGAAGAGTAGTGTGGGGTTTTGAATATTTGAATACCTATCTCAATGGGATATAAAAATTTTGTGAGGGTACTTAAAAGGGGAACATGAAATGAAAATCCTTGGTAGATGAATGAATCTACAACCACTTGATGTGGCAAGAAAAAAACTAGGGAGTGAAGGGGTAGAGCAAGTGAAAGTAAGTGAATGGAAAACTATTGGATGACTAAGATAACAGTAAATGAAGAGTTCCTAGGATGAAACAAGGAGTTAGCTATAGAGTATAGTGAAGGAGAAGCTTGGTGAAGACCATTTGGCTGATTATATAAAGTTTTAGCAATTTTAACAAGTTTTTAGCCATTATAGGCTTGATGGTTGATCCTCTTAGGAAGAGACTGTGAGACGTTATTATTTGAAATATCTTAATAATTAGATAAAATAATGATATCTTATTCCCTCTGCATCATTTTGGTATGAGAGAAAGGGCTCTTATTGGATTTTTTTTATGAATGAAATTTAAATGTTTTGTGGCTAACAAGTGAAATTGTGAAGTATGTGTGTGAAGATTGACATTTTAGAATAAATGGAAGTGCGAAAGAGTAAATAAAAGTGAAAAGATGTTGATAAGAGAGTGAGAAGACACCAACAGATAAGGTTTCAATCCTTGGTGAGGTATAAAGAGAGAAGCAAGAAAAGGACTTGCTTGAGAAGAGAGAGAAAAGTGAGTGAGAAGAAGAAAAGAAAGAGATGTATAGAGAAGAGTTGATGACAATGTTGATCAAGTTGATTAGCCACGGGAAAAGAGAGAAAGAAGGGAATGAGAGGAAAAGGAAAGAGGAAAGGAAGAAGAAAAGAGAATTGTGGTTTCAGTAGGAGATCACAACATTGACAAAAAAATGTAGAACATATGGTGGTGCTCATTAAAACAGGGAGAGAAGAAAAAAGACAAAAAACATGGATAGAATTTTTGTTGAGAAAACAATTAAAGTTGCCAATTAGAGAGTTTGCAAAAAAGAGACAAACAATGCAACTAAGAACAATGACCAAGAAAGAGGAAAGAAGATTGAAACATATGGAAAGGAGATTGTGTAGGAAAGGGAAAGAGTTGGTTAAAGAGATAGTGTAGATAGAGGATGAGAATGAAGATGATAAGGTGATAGAATAATTTTTGGCTTCTCTTGAGGAAGAATAACATAAATATGGAAGATTTCAAGAAGTGAAGGAAGAAGAAGAGTTCCAAGAGGAGCATGATGAAGAGGTGGCATGGAAAGAAGATCTTGTAGGGGTAGAAAGGCCTCAAAATTTTGATTCTAACATTATGTACGAGTGTGTGAATGCAGGTATGAATATTAAAAAAGTATGTGACTAGTTAGAGGCATTGAATATTGAGATGAATGATGAAATAAAGAGGATAATGGAGCAATAACATCAAATGACAGGTGAAGAAGAGGTGATATAAGAAAGTGAGTTTTGTTTATGAAATCTTTGAACAAGTAGAGATGGAGATAACAACCTTAGAGCATGCTATATATGGAGGAAAATCATGTGTAAATCAGATAGAAATTAGTCCAAGAAAAAAAGAAGAGCATAATGATGTGATGATGAGTGAGGGCAAACAAACAAATATTCAAGAAAATGAAGAATTTTTTTTCAAGTTGTCCCATATTTGGAATTAGAGAAAATAAGATGTGATAGGGTAGAATGTGATTCACCTCTGAAATGTAGCCCTAAAATCTCACTAGGCTTTACTGTCAGACCTAGACACTAGCATGTGATGTTTCTATCCTACTTGACAATAGTGTCTAGTTCTACTTTGTACTCATGTTTGAATCTAAGTTACTTAGTCACTATGTGTAATTGTTTCCTTGATGCAGGAGAATCATGAGAAGAAGCTACAAGATATCGAAAATTGTTGGGCCCCAAAATATCAGCTAAGTACAAGAAGGTGTGTGGGCACGTGAGACCTAGTTGAAGAAGGGTGCGTGGGTTGAAGGCATGCAGAGAAAGGGTTTTGGTAGGGTTTTTCAGAACACACGGCAGGTATGCGCAAGGAAAAATGGGTTTTGTACTTAGCCACAGTCACCATCCCAGGTAACGCACAAAAAAAACATGACCCTTGTGGATAAGGTGTCAACCTAGTGACTGTGGATCAAAAAGGGAATATTCTAGGCATGCGATAGAAGGTTCCAGAAGACATCATTGCAAGGAATGGATAGCTTGGATCTAGAAAGGAATGTTCCCATGGAGGACCACTTCGACACATGGAAACTGATTTGTAAACTCTGGAAGGCATGGTGGTGGGTGCTAAGGCTATATATATACAAGCACCTGGTAGAAGAAAGAAGAGAGAGATATATATAGGGGAAGAAAGGTGAAGCCCTACAGAAAATGGAATGGAGGATGTTATGGGTTAGGGGTTAGGAGAGCTCCATGAGCATTTAGCACATAAATGGGGATGGGTTCTCAATTTTCTTTGTAATATGATGAACATGGTACAGTCCTAATGCATGAATTGGCTCTGCATTCTTATATGAGGGTTCGTTATGACCTCAATGGATTGTAATGTGGTTATTGAACTTTGATTAATATGAAATATAATGCTCTGTTATAAATCATCTGTGTTCAATACTTATCCATTTTCTTTCTGTATGAATCATCTCCATGTGTTGTTTGTTGTTTCTCTCACCTGCATACAATGAGATGATAACTCCTAAGTTCAAAAGAATGTGGTTAGTTCTTTTATGTCATACATTTGATTCTCTATTCTAAGATGATGCATTCTCACAAAAATCACATAAAGGAGAGACTCAGTACCCACACGTGCCTCAGGTGAGCGCCCAGCCCCCGCTGGGTGATAGGTCAACGTGCATGGGATTTTCCTGTTCTGTGAAGGGTACCAAAATGAATACATCTTGCTTATGTTGTCAGGACCTCTTTTCGAATTTGTTGTGAGAAATGGCATGCATATTTTTCTTGGTGATGCGTAATGACAAAGCTCCTAACCTTAGAAAGTGTTGAAACATGGTTCAAGAGCATGGAGGATGTGTTTTCTCAAAGATTCAACACTGGACATGAGTTCAATGTGCATAGATGGGTAGAAGAGAACCTATACCATGAGTTATATGAGACATTCTTTTGTTGCTTCCCAGTAGAACTATATGAATGGCTTTCAGCATATGCATCCATATCAAGATGGTACTATAGATCATGAGTAAGGACCCAAGATGACTATCAGAGGTTGCAGGATGCAGATCTGACTTGGACGTGTATTGTTGATCACTGGTGGAAGGGAGTGTTGGCCAATTACACTTTAGAATACGCCATTTCAACGTATTCTTGCCCAGAAGTTGCTGAGTTTGAGTTTCTGAGGGAGCCTAGAGGATCATTTTTGCATGTTATTCCTTTGGCTATGAATATCTTGGTCATTACTTTGAGTTTAGAAGCATTTCCCATGGCCAGCTAAAGCTTCTCTGAGTGCTAGGAGAGGAAGCTAGGGTGGAGGAAGATGGCAGACATTGCGGCTGAAAAGGAAAGGGAGGAGAGACAACTCAAGTATATCAAAGCTTTTGAAAGGGAGATGACTATATAATGTGAGGTTGCAAGTGTGATGGATCTATGAAGGTAGATGTTGCAAGAAATATTTGAGGTTCACGCAGAGGAAGTGGAGCATAAGCAGTCTGTGCTACCCCATCTTGGTAAGTGCAAGAGAGAGGCCACTTTAGCTTCTGATGAGAGTTCATCGCATGGAGAGAGAAGAACTGTCGGCATGCATCTAAACCCACCTGGCAACCAACCCCTGGCACTTGGTTTTCCAAATCAAGGGAGAAGTATTGTTAACACATTTGGTATCAGTGGAAGTGAACGATCAGTGCCCAGGAGATACAATTTTTTGTTTGGAACATTCATGGTTGCACAATCCATTCCTGTATTTTTAGGAATCTTTGGACAAGGTGAAAGTACACAAGCTTTGGGTATCATGTCTAGGAGTGGCACGGGACATATAACTGGTAGTGGGAAAATATCACAAACCATTGGCATGCACTTCAGTGGGATGTTGGGAACGCTAGGCGCAATCACTTATGGTCCTTTTCTGACTATAGGAGGTGGATCAAGTGGGTCAGGAGGAATAGTTACTAGTGGATCCAGTGGATCTAGGGGAGGAGGAAACACCAGAGGGAACCAATGCTCTAGATCGGGAGGAAAATGACCCCAATGACCTCCCCAAGTGTTTTTCAAGATGTCTTTGCACCTACCAGACTATAGGGGTATCAAAGATGCTACAGAGCATGTACACAAATGTGAGTTACTATGGTGTGTGAGGGGGATCACTACCCCAGAGTAAAAGGCAAGTTAGTTTCCACCAATGTTGCAAGGGCACGCGCATAGTTGGTATAGGAAGTACGACCCCCATCTGATGGTGGTAGACTACACTGCGTTGAAGAACTCCTTAGTAGAGTTCTATATCCCAGAGTTTGAGTAGAAGAGCATCAACGCTCTGAAGGAGATCCAACAAGGAATGGTATAGAGTGTGCGGGAGTATGACGTGCATTTCAAGACTCTCTTTTCAAAATTATCCTATGACATTCATCCTTCTCAACATGCTCAATGGTTTTTTGGAGGGTTGATAACACCATTTAGAAGGGCTTTGTTGCATAAGACTTTCATAGACCCACGCGAGGCATTGGAAGTTACCCTACACGCCAGAGCTATTTGGAGCATTGACACTGGTGTTAGCCCTTTTCTAGAGGATCAAATTACTGTAATAGCTGAGAAGTTGGAGAAGTTGACTGCAAACTCGGCGCATGAGGTTTGTAGTGGGCTTTGGTGTATAGATTATGAAGTGGAGGGATATGCAAAGGATAATTTCCCTCGGAAGTCGGTGCATGCTATGGCGGTAGACTATGATATTTTCCATTAGGATCATGATGTAATTAGATACCTTCTACTCCAATGCACAATCCGCAAGAATGTTTCTTACTATTGCAAGATTTGTACCTCTACAACCTATGATACTAAGGATTAAGGAACTTGTTAGATCTGATTGATCAAATCTCATGATGCTATTGATCTACTGGTGTGCATCAAGACCAGCCTTGCAAGTAGTTCTAAAGGAGAGATGACCATCAAGAGAGGAAGTTATGAAGGGCAAGTATAGATGGAGAGGAACATGTGGAGGAGGTTTTCATAGAGGATTTCATGGTCATAGTAACCATGGCAGAGGGAAAAGTGAGTTCTCGTAAGGAACTTGTTATAATTGTGGATCTACATAGCATTATAAATGTGAGTGTCCTGACCTATTACTATGCTCATTAAGAAAGAAGTCACAAGACGGAGTGCTCCATTAGAGATCCTAAGATAATGAACCCCACTAGGAGGGAGTTATCCAATTTTAAGATGTGAGTGATACCAATAACACGTAGCATGCATAAAATTGGGTGCATGGGACTTATAAGCTAATTAGGTGACACAAGGTGTTGGTATGAAGAGCACCATGCATGAAGATGCTATGACACAAGGGCACGTACAAAGGATGTACATGAGAAGAGGCAGTCCAAGATGCACCTAAGAGGAAAGAAGTTTCCAAGTTACTCTAGAGGGGCATACCCTGAATTTTTCATGGAAAGACATGGAAGCTCAGTGGAAAAATGAGGATGAGAGAAGAGGAATGCTCAATTATAACCTACTCAGGAGACTCAAGTAAAGGAGTAGTGCAGGTAGTGGGCTACACATCGGGAGAACCTCCTGGAGTGGCATGAGATGAGGTCACATTTTCTGTAAGGTTTTCTAAGATCAACGCACCCACTGTCATACAAGACTACCATGGTAAAGAGGCCACTTCATTTCACATCCAAGCATGTGAGAAGGCCTAGATATGAAGCACAGAAGTGTTGATGCCTTTATTATGGGTACATAAGTTGTATTCCACCTTACAAGGTTGTGTGCATGCTTGGTACATTCATTCGGAGATGCGTCATTAGATGGGTAATTGGCAAGAGTTGGCGGTTGATCTCATTCAAGCTTTCGAGTATAGGAGTACCAAACCATCAGTGGATAAGGCATTACAAACGATCAAGTGCCTTACGATGGGGATAGTGCTTATGGCAGAGGATAGGCTACTAGAATTTCTAGGTGAGCCTTCTCTGGAGATGTACCTTCAATGAAGAAGAATCAGAGGAGGTACAGCTTTGAGCACGCATGTGTATGGAAAAAGAAAAAGGAAAAATGGTCTATGTAATAGACGGAGAAGAGATGGAGACTTTAGATGTTAACCATTCGGAGGGTATGCACGAAGTCATAGACAATGCTGATGAATGAGTATGTGCCTACCATGATCCCTTAAAAACAAAGAAGGTTAACATTGGGATGGAGGCAGAACCTAAGGAAGCTATCATCAGTGACTATTGGTCAGAAAAAGAGGTTTCAAAGATCATTGATCTGTTGTGCAAGTTCCAAGATTTGTTCCCTCGCGAGTACCATGAACTCAAAGGCATTCACCATTCCTTGGGGGAGATGAAGATCAAGTTGAAGAAAGGTGCACACCCGATTTAGAAGAGGCCTTATCGAATGAATCCAAACTTGCGCGTATGGGTCAAGGAAGAAATAGAAAAAAAATGATAGCATCTGGTATCATTGACACAGTGGAAGAGTTGAAATGGATAAGCCCAATGGGTATCAGTATCAAGAAGGATGGAAGGATAATAATTTTGTTGAATATAAGGATTTGAATGCAGTGTGTGTCATCGATCCCTTTCCCAACCCCCTTTACTGAAGAAATTTTGGAGGGAGTAGCCAGGGCGCAAAGTCTACTCTTTCACAGATGGGTTCTCAGGGTACCACCAAAGTTAGGATTGCAAAAGAAGACCAGAGAAAGATAACTTTCACCACTAAATGGGGAAATTTTTCCTACACAGTTATGCCTTTTGGATTAAATAATGCGCCTGTTGTGTTCTCATGCATTGTGGTACAAGCATTTCAGGACTTCATCCATAAGTTTCTTCAAGTTTACCTAGATGACTGGACTGTGTATGGATTGGTGAAAGACCATTGTGAAAACTTAAGGCTGATGTTTGAGAGATGTCATAAATTGAGGATATCCCTCAACATTAAGAAATGTGTCTTTGCTACTCCATTTGGAACCCTATTAGGACACATTATATGCAACGAAGGTTTTCTAGTAGATCCTGCTAAAGTTGCAGTTATTGTAGAATTAGGGGAGCCTACTAGTCAAAGTGCAGTACGCAAATTCCTTGGGAATACAGGGTATTATAGGAAGTTCATCAAGGGATATGCCAAGATTTCTACTCCCTTAGAGGAATTTTTGAAACACAAGAGTACCTTTCATTGGGGAGAGGTGCAACAGAAGGCATTTGACACTTTGAAGGATAGGCTTATCACAGCGCCCATATTACATTTTCCTTCTTGGGATAAGCCTTTCCATGTGCATGTTGATGCCTCAAGGACAGCTATGGGAGCAGTACTAGCACAACCTAGTGAGGGAATTGTTGATCATCCCTTGTGCTTTGCAAGTAGAAAGTTGACACCAATAGAGAAGAATTACACAACTACTGAGCGCAAAGCATTATTTATGATCTACGTGTTGCATAAGTTTAGGTAGTATCTATTGGCAACACCATTTATATTCTACATAACCACATGGCATTGAAATACTTAGTCAACAAACCCGTTCTGCAAGGGTGCATATGTCATTGGGTCCTTCTATTTCAAGAATTTGAGTTCACATTGGTGGTGAAGCCAGGAAAGAGCAATTCAGGGCCTGACCACTTATCAAGGATTGACTCAGGAGAGGACATAAAAAGCATTGAGGATACCATGCCAGATGCACAATGTTAGGTTGTAGCGCACGCCCTCAAACTTGGAAGATATCACAGTGTTCTTAAAAATAGGTGTGGCGCCAGAAGGGATGAAGGCCTTAAAGAGAAAAAAGTTAGCAATATGCACCACACCTACATGTTGATTAGTGGAGACCTGTATAAGTTAGGTCATGATGAGGTTCTACGCCGATGCGTATTGGAACATGAGCACGTAGCCATTATGGAAGAAGTGCATGGTGGGATTGCAGGAGGACACTATGTAGGAAATGCTACCATGTGGAAGATTTTATTAGCAGGGCTTTGGTGGGAAACCATCTACAAATATTGTATTGAGTTTTGCAAGGCTTGTGACCATTTCCAGTGCCTTGGAAAACTTGGAAAGAGAGATGAAATTCCTTTATGACCAATAGCCAGTGCTGAACTGTTTGAAAAATGGGAAATCGACTTTGTAGGACCAATTGTGCTAGTCGTGTGAAGGACTGGTTCATGGTATATCATCACTTGCACTGATTACTTGACACGGTGGGAAGAGGTAGTGCCTACAAAGGATTACACCACAGTGACAGCTGCTAGATTTTTATGGGAGAACATAATCAACAGGTATGGTTGTCCCTTTAAGTTTAACAAGTGATAGGGGTACACACTTTCTCAATGAAATAGTCAGGATTCTGTTAGCAGAATTTATGGTGGCCCATCATAAGACTACCCCATATCACCCTCAAGAAAATGGAACTGTTGAGGCATTTAACAAGATACTAAGTCACACGTTAACTAAGATTTGTGACGTTGGAAGATAGGATTGGGATGATAAGGTATCATTCATTCTATGGGCATACATGACAACCTACAAAAGGTTGAACAAGGCCACACTGTTTCAATTGGTGTTTGGCACAGAGGCTATTTTACCAGTGGAATTCATGTTACCATCACTGTGTATAGCGTGCACGGGAGGGTTAGCTGATGAGCAAGCACTGGAAGAAAGAATTGATAAGTTGATGCAGTTAGATGAAAGGTGATCACTTGTTAGATGGAGTCAGAAGATAGAAAAATCAAGACAAAAGGCATGGCATGATCATCATATCAAGAACAAGAAGTTTGAGGTTGGGCAGTTGGTGTTGTTGTATGATTCCAAGTATCTGCGCCATCCTGGGAAGTTGAAAGTCCATTGGTTGGGACCTTACATCATCTCATACATTCTTGATTCAGGAGCTTGCCAGTTACAAGCGCTAGATGGGATGAGGTTACCAGGTCACTTCAATGGGAGTAGGCTGAAGCCCTACTATAAATAAGTCTTCTTGGTGTTTGTAATAAGGTATGTATTGCCTAATTAGTCTAGAATTTCCCTTTATTTTTTGTTCTTTTGTTTTGTTTCCCTTTCTCATTGCTTGTTCATTTCTTTTGTTTCGTTTTGTGCCTTGTGCACCAGTAACCACATTATTTTTCTAAAATTATGTATGCACAGAGGACCGTGCATATGTTTTAGTGTGGGGTGGAGTGATGCAAAGTATAGGCCTTTAATACAAGTTTGAATTGGTAGTGGAAGTTGCGGTGAATGGCCCGGTTGAAGGATGAAAAGTGCGTAAGGGTAAGAATCGTGTAGAAGAGAAGGTGGACAAGAATGGTTGGTGTCAAAAAGGCTTTGTGAAAACCACGTACAAAAAGGATGAAGAGCATAGGAACAACATGAGGTAGGTGAGGGAAAAAATCAGGTAAAGGAAAGAAGAAGTGCCTTCGGTACTGTGGACACACACATAAGAGTCTTCGGTCGGGTTGGCTTTTTACCACCAGAAGGTTGAAAAATGTTTTTCACGCAAGATGTGGCATGTGTTTGAAATCACGTAAAGGTGGATTACTAGAAAAATCCGCATTTAATGTTAAAGTACGTTGGTAGGTGGTATAACATTTAATGCTGGAAAGAAGGAAAAACTATAAATACAAGGTCGAGTAAGTCATTTGTTACCTTGCGTTTACGAAGAAAAAGAATCTCTTACGAACTAGGGCATCTAAAGAAAATTTTGTGTGAAGAAAGGAGAATCCAAGGAATTTGAAGTGTGCATCTAGGGTAGATCTATGAACCAGTGTGGGAGGAGTACACAGGCATGGGAAATTTTTTTGAGGAAGCACTGTCTTGTGGAAGGATTTTTCCAGTTAGGGTTTGGCGGCTAGGGCATAGAGTTAGAAGGATTTCTTTGCAAGGTTGAGCTATGGGATTGGACAGAGTGATAGAGCAGAGAAAGGGGAAGAGGATTTAAGTGTTAGCACTGACCAGAAGAATGGCACCAAGGAAACCAACCATTTCACCAAAGAAAACAAAGGGCAAGGGAAAGGGAAAGCAAATCTACTGTTGTCACAAGCACCAACGAAGAATGGTACGTGGAAATGTAGTACCTAGATGGGGTATTGCTAGGAAAATAATGGGAGTCACACTTACTAGAAGATGGTCATAAGTGATTATAATCATCACACAAGCACAACAGAGAAGGAAATGGCACTTGGAGTTGGTTCGACCAACCAACAATAGGACTCTAGACAGGCATGCCCATTTACAATGATGAAGTAAAGGTCAAATTGGAGAAGGCAGGGTTATTGCAGCTTTATGAGTTACCTTACTTTGGCAAAGCCTGAGCACCTTTATCAATGGCTGATGTCACACGTACATGAAGATCATTTTTATTTTGTAGGGCACAAGATATGCATCACACCACAACTGATATCCAAGTTCACATGCCTCAATTGTGAAGGAGATAACATTGATGATGATCTAAGTGACAAGGAGGCCATCAAGGAGACTGTAGCCATGTATGACTACAAAAACGGATCCCAATACTTTGACATCTCCGAGATACTAGACCCAATGATGAGGATGGCTACATTTGGTCACCAAGCTCAATGACCAGGAATGATGGACATAAGTAAACAAGGCATGGCTGAATGTATGCCGAAAAATATCAGAAGGGACCATCTACAACTTGTCTGCTTTCATTGTGGATGAAATTATAAGCAGTGCGTGGGAGGGAGAGAAGATACTATTTGGAAACTTCCTCCTCACCATTGTGTTCTCAGAGATTGGAGTGCCCGATGGGCCAGAAAAAAAATGTTTGGGAATATCCAGAAGAGGATCCCTCACCTGCAAATATATTTTCCAAATATACTTGTGAAACCATGACGGCTGCTCACAAGGCATGCACTTGAAGAAATGGTATAAGTGAATGCGTGACACTTTCAAGGCTGAGTGGAGGATCCCATAGTATTTTCCCATGCATCATGAATGGAGAGGTAGAATTTGTAGTATACCAACACTTATGCATTGGTAGATTTATGTTGACAGATGAGAACATGAGTCCATGGTGCAAGCTACCCTTCTCCTTCACCACGTTATACTTCCAAGCCGGAGTTAATCAGTTCAAGGAGGCCAAGAGACTAAGGTTGGACCTTAGTGAGGTAGATGTAGACAACTGCATGAGCTGCATCGGAAGCTAATCTACCAAAAGAAGTGCACGTATGTGGAGAGATGTGTCTCCCTTGATATACAAATGATGAATCCTGTAACACTTGCCAATCATTGGAAGGGCTTGCAGAAAGGATATACCTATCGCAAAAGGCCTGAAATTTAAAAAAGGAGCTTACATAGAGAATGATGTCTCCATCCATGAAGACCCTACAAGAAGAAAGAAGGCCGTACCTACAAAAAGAGAAAGAGAAGAGGTGCAGAAGGCACTAAATGTTCAAACTACACATACGGTAAATGCATTGGAGACAACTGTTAAGCCTAGTACTTACGCGTGGAGGAATAAGTATCTAGTCAAAGAAAGACCCTAGAAGAAGAGGTGGTAGAGAATGAAGAGACTCCTCACTTAGGAGGAATCACTGAGGAAGAAATTACCTATCAAATAAAAAGAAAAAGAAGAATCCCCTGTACTGGAATCCCCAGTAAGGAAGAAGCAAAAAGTAATGAATGAGGCTGATTTAGAGAAAACAGAAGACCTAGATTCCTACATTGGTGACAGAGATGATGATGAAGATGAAACAGGAAGCGAATACCATCCCAAGTATGAGATACATGATTCTGAAGAAGAAGGGGATGAGGAATATAATGAAGGAGATGAGGAGAAAGAGGATGAAGAAGAGGTTGAGACCCAAGGCAAGGGGGTAGGTGGGGAAGAAGTTATAAAAGAACAAATGACCCCAAGCTTCACGAAGGAATAGGTAGATGAGGCTGCGGAGAAAGAGGTGGTAAAAATCATCAAGAACCTAGTCGAACAAGAAGTGGAATGCAACGTGGATGTGGTGATGAAGGAAGCTGAGGAGGAGAGTATAGAAAAAGAATACGACAACATGAGAGGAGATCTCAGTTTGGTTGTAAGCTTTCCAAAGGCCACACACACTGGTAGGAAGAGCACAGAAGCATCACAAGTTCAAGGGATAGGCTACATTGATGATCTAAACAAAGTGTTGTGTGCACGTGCTTCTAGATCGTCATGTTCTAATGGAACAAATTTTAGCCTATGACTTCATTTGGTGAGGAATGTGCATACCCTCGGACAAGGAAAATGTTGTCATGGGAATTTGAGTCCCACATTGATGAGCTAAAATTTGAAGTAAGCCAAGGGGCATTAATACAAGTGCCATAAGACAAAAGGTAAAAATCACTTGGTGAATGCTCAGAGGCTTATCAAATGAGAAAATATGCAATGTTCTTAACAAATTCTCTAGTTGAGGTTGGAGTCAGGCTCTTCAGGAGAAATGAGAGGGTAAAGTTCCTAGAGGCAGAGCTGGAGAAAAAGGAAGAAGAGCTCATTAAAAAATACCAAGGACTTGAAGCGGGAAGAGCTAATCAACACTCAGTTAAGGTGTGAGTTAAAATATGAGAAGGCAAGGGTGCGTGAGGCATACAAGAAGATAGAGATGATCACGAATGTCATTTTCCTAAAGCATCCAGACTTAACACCACCTACGCAAAAGTATGGGTCATCCTTACAATGCTTGGAGGACTTGACCTGCATACTCACCACGGAGAGGTGATCACTTTCCCTAGAATCAGCGGAGGAGGCATTGGCACTGCCAGGAGAAAGAAAATAAGATAAAGGTGGTGGATATTTTTTCTCAGTACAACAAGATCATCGCCAATGTAAAGGTCTGTCACGCAAGTTGTCTGAGTCTTCCTATGAAAACTATGCGTAGACAAAGATAGAGTGAAAAGTATCCTAGTTGCCACCCATGAGGCAGAAACTCAAGGATTATCTAGGAGAAGAACAAGGGGAATAGGGAAGAGCGAGACAAGATCCTAGCCAAGGTAAAAAATAAATCAGTGGCCATTGAGACCACATGGGGCTCAATCAAAACACTAGACTAAAGGAATTGTACCCTCAAATCACTCGGAGGATGGATGTGCTCGAGGATTTGGGAAAGCAACTGGAGGAGATTATGGATACAATGAGTGCTAAGGGAGAGGATCTTAGTTTTGAAGAAGTGAGCACCCTAGTGGGTGACCTCTATCAGCAAGTGCAGAATGAGGTCGACACTTGGGGGAAATTAGAAGATGATTTAAGAAAGGATTTCCCTCTCCTCCTCCAGAAGTAAATAAAGTTCCCCATTGTTTCATTATTTTCCCCATTTCTTCATTCCTTCATTCTTCCATTCCAACCATTTGTAAGGATCCACCATTCTTTAATTCTTTATTGAATATGTTACCAAAATATTATGTAACATTATTAAATAAAATGTAATATTATTAATAATGAGTTTATAGAACTCATATTAATAATATAGTTGTAATAGTTTTATTATTGTGAGTTGTGAGAACAACTCACGTAGCTATTTTAGTGTGAGAGATATCCTAGAGATTAGCTAGAGATATCTTAGGGATAGATTTGAGAGATTCTAGGAAGGGGTTGAGAGATATGAGGGATGACTATTGACTCCTATAATCAAGGAGATCAAACTCTATATATTGTAATCTCATACATAGATTATATATCCCGAATGAATTCAAATTGAATTATTCTATTATTTTGTGTATAGTTTCCTTTTTAGTATTGTGGTTTTTAAGAAAGCTCAAACCAAAATAATATTTGGGATCAAAATAGGATCATCGTCTACCACTGGGAATTTGTCCAGTCATTTGTTCTATGAATTATTTATGTTGGGAAAAGCAATTAGATGGTGGAGCCACTCATGCACTGTTCTTGGAGATTTTTTGTGATCATTCCCAGCCGTGTTTTTAATCATTTTGTGATTATTGTGCAGTCAAAAATATCATAATAAATCTGATGCAAGATAAGTCTATATAGATTGTAGGAGCATAAAAATATAGATTAGCTTGAGATCTATAAAATTCCATGTTTTGTAGCTATAATCACATATCAGGAAAAATAAAGGGTTAGTGGCATCCATTAAAGTGAAGATCTTCTTGATCATTAAAATATTCCAAGTCTTATAATGCTTACATGTAAATCATCCTCATTTGAATCATGCTGCCATATATAAGATGCACTCAATACCAAGGCGTTAGCATAGAAGCACCAATTCTAGGTTAGAACAGAGAAGAAAGGTGCAAAATATTATTTTTCTTTGATATTCAAGTTTGAATTCCACGTGTGATATCTCAACATACACATAGTTGTGCTTCCAATGACCTGCATCCATGATCTTCGATGCAGATTTTGTAGGGTTATAAAGTCAATAAAGGTTTTTCTTTTACTATTTTTTTAAGCTAAGTCATAGCCGAGTCATAATAAATACTCTCTTTTAAAAGATTTTATTAAAAGTTGTATAAAATCATATATAAAAGATTTAGTCCAACGTTTTAAGTTTTAAAATTTAAGCTTCAGGTGTCAAACAAAACTTTGTTTTTTTATTTAGTCTTTTAGGTTTTGTTTTTTAGTTATAAAAGTGAGTTCGTGGGAGTCTAAATGTAAATTAAAGAATCTTTTTATCACTTTAATCATAGTATTTGATTTTTTTAAAATAAATTATTTTAAGTTTCGGGTGTATCAATTTATTTTTATTATTGTATTGTATTTTTCTTTAAAAGTAAGATTCTATTTTATTGTTTTAATTTTTTTTCAATTGCATTTTTGTGTCATCATTAGTGTCAAAAGTTGTTAAAATTTCTATAGTTTATTGTTTCACTATGTTCATTTTTAGTTATTTTGGTTTTGTCTAATCAAATAGAGTTAGTATTATATTTTGGCAATTCATATTGTCTCGTTATTGTTGAAGTGCATAAGTCTTAAAAAAATGTCTTATAGACGCATTTTCGATGATAATTGATGTCCATCAATGTAAACTGAGTCTCATGATAAAATCCAATTGAGTTAGCAAAAAAAACATGGAGGAAGGAGGCAATGGAGGACCTCTCGTCAGTCACCAACGATAGGGCTACACGAAGTTGTGGTGGTAGTTGTGTGTTTATTTTTTGTAATAAGAATAGATGTCACATTCATGTTCAATTGTAATATGTGAGAAATTCCTATATGTAACCTCCTCGAAGAAAACATTATAGGGTATGTCTCTAAGTTTATTGTAATAGTAATATATTTGAAAAGGGTTGTTGGTAGATCCAAAAAACCACAAATGTAAAAAGGTAGATAAACTTTTACTGATGTAGTGGTCCTCTGACTGCCTTCCGTCTTTATGAAGATGATCCACCAGTGGAATACCTGTATGCAATGGAAAGGTTTGCAAAGCTATGAGATGAGGTTAAAGAACCTCAAGCTTTGACTAAACTCAACCATGCACCATAATATTAGAGCTAAATAAGAAACTACATATGCATGTATAAATTTGAAACTAACATTCAAATCCTAGCATATATACTACTCTCTACTCCATGAAAGCTTAATAAAAATGAACCTAGTTAGATTCTAAGCAATCAAATTAGATGTGTTGTTTGCTTTAATGGAGGTGAAAAGGTCTCTCTAAAATGGCTACAAGACCAAGTTAGATACCCTCCTACTAACCTACTAAGAAGTTATGGATGTGAGATGGAAGAGCTTCAACAATGGAGGATATCCAACATCAAATGCCTATTAGCTTGGCTAATGCAAATGAGGTATAATGCCAATATCTCCAAATGTGATAGAAGGACTAGTGAGTAAAGTTGTAAGTTGGAATGGGTAGGCTTAGCCTTGTATTTATAGTCTTTGGTTTGGAAGAATTTTGAATTGGGTGCATGTGATACTAAAGACTAAAAATAACTTTAGGATTAGATTAGGATAAACATGATTTAGGCTTAGATAATCTTGGTTTAGGCTAGTTAATTAGGGTTTAGGCTAGTTAAACTTTGACTAGCAAGTGATTAGAGACTCATTGAGAGTTGGGAGGGGTTTAGATAACCAATTATGATTGATAGATAGCCTAAGAAGCCAATAAAAGTGGTCTAGAGAGAACTAGGGAGGTTATGAATGGTCGAAAGGAGAAATATTTAGCTAATAAAAAGAGATATTAGCTAAAAAAATTGATTATATGAGGAATACAACTAAGAAGGTGTCGTAAATGGGCATATGAGAGTGGAGTGAAGAAGGGTTGATTAATGAAGTGTCATCAATTGGTTGAATTGGAGGAAATTCCAAGTGTAAGCATATTTTAGGTGTCTACAATACCAAGTGCGTTATTTTCATGGAGTATGTGGGACGCGTTCCTTTGCTTAGTTGTGGTCATGTGCAGCAAGACAGTCAACCAGTTAGAATTTTGCATGCCTTTCTTTGATCCAAATTATGACGCAAGCTTGTGCAGCACATTGTAGAAAAATGAGTTATGTTGTACCATGTCAACATTAGGGGATTGTATATTGGGAATTAATAATGTTAACAATAGGGGAGTGAATGTTACCAAAATATTATGTAACATTATTATATAAAATGTAATATTATTAATAATGAGTTTATAGAACTCATATTAATAATACAGTTGTAATATTTTTATTATTGTGAGTTGTGAGAACAACTCACATAGCTATTTTAGTGTGAGAGATATCCTAGAGATTAGCTAGAGATATCTTAGGGATAGATTTGAGAGATTCTAGGAAGGGGTTGAGAGATATGAGGGATGACTATTGACTCCTAGAATCAAGGAGATCAAACTCTATATATTGTAATCTCATACATAGATAATATATCCCAAATGAATTCAAATTGAATTATTCTATTATTCGGTGTATAGTTTCCTTTATAGTATTCTAGTTTTTAAGAAATCTCAAACCAAAATAATAGAAGAATGTTTCTGAGGATAGAGAACAGGCGTAGTTTGGGGTGATGTTGGGCCCCAAAATTTCAGCTAAGTACAAGAAGGCATGTGGGTGCGTGGGACCTAGTTGAAGAAGGGAACGTGGGTTGAAGTCACGTAGGGAAAGGGTTCTAGCAGGGTTCTGTGGAACACACGGTGCATGTGCGCAACGTAAAATGGGCTTTGTACTTATCCATAATCGGCATCCCAGGTAGTGTATAAGAAAAGCATGACCCTTGTGGATAAGGTGCTATCTTGGTGACTGTGGATCAAAAAGGAAATATTCTAGGCATGTGATAGAAGGTTCCAGAAGACATCATTGCAAGGAATGGAGAGCTCGGATCTTGAAAGGCATTTTCCCATGGAGGACCACTTCGATGCTTGGAAACTGATATGTAAACTCTGGAAGGCATGGCAGTGGGTACTAAGGCTATATATATATATATATATATATATATATATATATATATATATATATATAAGCACTCGATAGAAGAAAGAAGAGAGAGATATATAGGGGAAGAAAGGTGAAGCCTTGTAGAAAACAGAATGGAGGATGTTATGGGTTAGGGGTCAGAAGAGCTCCGTCAGCGTTTAGCACATAGATGGGGATGGGTTCTCATTTTTCTTTGTAATATGATGAACATGGTATAGTCTTGATGCATGACTTGGCTCTACATTCTTATATGAGGGTCTGTTATGACCTCAAGGGATTGTAATGTGGTTATTAAATCTATTAATATAAATATGATGCTCTGTTATAAATCATTTATGTTTAATACTTATGCATTTTCTTTCTGTATGAATCATCTCCATGTGTTGCTTGTTGTTTCTCTCACCTGCATATAATGAGATGATAACTCCTAAGTTTAAAAGAATGTGGTTAGTTCTTTTTTGTCCTGCATTTGATTGTTTGTTCTAAGATGATGCATTCTCACAACACTCACATAAAGGAGATACTCAGCACCTACACGTGCCTCGGGTGAGCACCCAATGCCTGCTAGATGATAAGCCGATGTGCATGGTATTTTCTTGTTCTGTGAAGGGTACAAAAATTACTACAAAAATTATTTTTTAGTCATAATAAGAAAGATGGATGTGGGCCTAGAACCATGAAGAGGAATTTAGATTTCAATTCCAAGCATTAAATAGAGTCAAGATGTTTGAAATTTCAAAAGTTCATGTTTTCCCTACAAGGTGTAACCTCAATTCCAAAAGCATGTGAAGGAGTCATATGAGGTTTATAGAGTCTAGTAAGTGATATTTGGACAAGTTATTAAGGTTTTTAGAGAGATTCATAAGGGGTATGTGTGAGTCATAAAGGCACAAAATGTTACAAGATGTCATGTATGGGAATGATGAATCTTGTAAAAAAATAGTTAGGGTGATGTGAAAGAGATAAAAAAGTTTGGAAATTCAAATGAAATCAATTAGTTATCCCTCATGTAGAGGATAGATACATCCATAAAGTGAGGAAGATTTCAGTATTTTGTATGAAGCTTTGACAGTGAATGGATATTTGTCTATGTTTTTGCTGTGATGATCTTGTGTTTACATGTGAATGCTTATAATTTTTTATTGCAGGCATGTTAACTAATCTTCTCCATGTTCCTTAAGTGAAAGGGAGGTTGAAATTTGATATTTGTGTGTTGATGAATCTTACATGTGTATGTGTTACAGTTGAATAAGTAGATTTAAAGTATTATACTTTGTTTTGATGAGAAGGTTGTGTACAATCCCCCCCACTGTTGCATGAAGTAAGTACAAATATTCCTAATGATACATTGTTGCCTCCAAGGAACATTTCTTACCAAGGATTTTAGTGATGTCAATCTTCAATAAATCTAAACGTCGATTAATCGGTGGATTTTCTTTGAGTATGTTTGTGAACTTGCATACAGTTGCCTCAGGTTGTCAGGGTTTGATCTGTGTTAAATGAATTTGAAGTTTTTTATTTTGGTCCTAAGAATCATGTGAATTATTCCAATCCATAAAAAGACCCAATCTTGAGGAAGGGAAGAAATATTTCATTGTGACTCGGTATTGCCAGGATGCCCATTGTCACCTCTAGGTAAGAGACAAGAAAGAAAAACCAATTAAGGATGTCTTATCTTATTTTCCAAGCCTTACTTTTAGAATTTTCATGTGTATGGAGTCAATACAGGTCTAAGGAAAATATTTATGGGTTTAAATCATCCTTTGGAGAAAGTTAGAGCTAAAACAAGGCTCTCAGGCTCATACCCTGCATAGTTAGGGTTTCAAGGAAAAATGAATGATAAAAATTCCTAAACAAGGAACTTGCCCCCAAAATTTTAAATAAATGATGAGGAAGGCCTGTGATAACTATTAAAGCAAGAAATTTTTGATTTATGGGTCGAGGTTAAATTTATATGTAGGAGGTCCTTTCACACAGTTGAAAACCTAATTATGATGGTCAATATACAAAGAAACGAAGTTTTATACCTTGGCTCTAGCACTGAAAATCCTTGGGAAGGATAAATGGTCAATTGGGTCCTTGAAAAGGTTCTCATTTTTTACTGACAGTCCCTGTGAATAAAGATATACATTATAGTGGCTCTTAGCAGACCTAGTTGAGGGTTTAAGTGCAAGAAGTAAAGAAGTGGGGTGGAAGGAGTTGTATGTTGAATAAATACCTAAGATTTTTAGGAGCATCTTAGGATTGGTAAGGGTGAACTAAGGAAGTATTCAAATCCTTTAGGGTACCTTTAGAAGTATAGATGCATGGTGGTTGCAAGACCTTATCTTAAGGGGCATACAGGGATAGTTTTATGGAAGGAAGAGTAGTGTGGGGTTTTGAATGTTTGAATGCCTCTCTCAATGGGATCTAACAATTTTTTGAGGATAATTAATAGGGGAACATGAAATGGCAAGCCTTGGTAGATGAATGAAGCTACAACCACTTAATGTGGCAAGAAAAAAAACTAGTGAGTGAAGAGGTAGAGAAAGTGAAAGTAACTGAATGGAAAACTATTGGATGACTATAATAATAGTAAATGAAGAATTCTTAGGATGAAACAAGGAGTTACCTACAAATTATAGTGAAGGAGAAGCTTGGTGAAGACCATTTAGCTGATTATACAAGGTTTGAGCAATTTTAACAAGTTTTTAGCCATTATAGGCTTGATGGTTGATCCTCTTAGGTAGAGACTGTGATAAATTCTTATTTGCAATCTCTTATTATTTATATAAAAGCATGATATATTATTCCCTCTGCATCATTCATGTACTTTCATTTTTTTGAAAGCTTCACATATGCACGTGTAATTATTTAAACTGTAATCTATTAATACTCAAATATGCACCAAATAAAAAAAGAAAATGGTGTGTGGTGGATTTGGACTATCCTTGGTGACCAACCCCCTTTTTTATTATGAATAAGTGTTGCACTACATTTCCTAAATAAGGGGATCAAACTCTATATAGTTCTCATAATGTGCATGCAAGCGTGAATGTGAATTTAAAGTGCCTCCCCTATGTTTTACCTTGTTCATGAACACAAATAGCGAGCTACCTAGATATAAATTGTACCCTTCGTGAGAGTGGAATAGAGTTATATAATTGAGTACCAAAGTAAAGTTCTTGTAGATAGATAATGCTAGAGAAAAGATCACTTGGAGTGTGTTGGATAGTAAGCCAACATGGATATAGTTCATGATTTCGTAATCCTTTTGTATGTATATAATAATGTAAGAGAAAATATATAATATATATATATTCTTTGTGCATAGGTAGAGAATATGAAAATCCTCTAAAGAGATAAGAAGGAGATGAAAGGACTGGTAATTCAAATGTCATCACATTCTATATAAAGCTATGTAATCTGATTTGTAAGAAGGTTGATCTTTGATCCTAATATAAAGTACTTCAGTATTGTTTATTTTCTTATGTATGTTTTGATATTATTTTGTTAAATTCTATTTTTTATTACAAGATTCATGTAATATGGTTCTCTTTTTATAAATCTTGGTTTATACTCTATTGTGAAAAGGAAACTTTCTCGTATATTCTCTTCTTTGATCTAGACTACAACCTATTACAAGTTATTATGTCGTAATCCAAGAACCTTTGCTAACAATGGTTTCATTTTCATGACCAAAAAAATGCTAAGATGGTTACAATGTAGAAGAGATGTAGAAATATTTATAGATGGGAAGATGAAGAAATTTTTGGAAGATGAAGAGACAGTGATAGGAATATCAACTAAAAGAGTACGTTTAGAACACATATAAAAATATATTTATGAGAATTTTTGGTGCAAACTTCTATATTTTTTGACCACTCGGTTATCACATCTAGAATTCTATTATTGTTGACATGATCCCAAGGATGAATACAACTAGATGAAGGAAAAAGAGGAAATATTTTACAATCTGGATGTTTTTTTAACTCATGATGTTGATCATTGGATGAAAACTACTATTGACGGGTATGTAACTGAATTTATTTTTTTAAATCATTTGATTATGTTGAATCACACTTTCTATCTGGATTAAGAGGAATTTTTTTTAGGAAATTACCATTGTTGGTAAAAATATTGGCTATAAAAAAGGCTATGGTGTCGATTCCATGCAATATGGAGTAGTCGGGTAGGTGCCAAGGGGATGTAATCCTATAAGAGGAAGATGAAGGGAAAGGGGCCAAAGCTAAAGAGAAATATGGAAGGATTTGACAAATATCAGAAAGAACAAAAGAGAAGAATGGAAAATTTGTAGAGAGAAATAAGACTTCACAATAGACAGGGAAGTGGAAATAATTATGGGAAAAGGAAAAACCAATTGCACATAGTAATAAAGTAGGAGGAGTTTTTGAAGAAGGGGGAACAAAGCCACCTCTAGAGACTGAGGGAACTGAAGTGATAGAGATGGTGTGCAACGAAGCATAGACCCTGAAGAGGAATCATAGATGGAAACTGGAGGAGAAAATGAGGGAAAAGAAAAGGAAATAGAGGATAGCCAATTAGAAGTATTTAAGAGTATATTTAGCAAGTTGTGGATGTTGAACCCATAAAAACTATCATGGAAAACTTGGTATTGAAAGAATCAAGAAAGCATACAATATGAAAAAAATTATACAACAACACCCTCATAGGCATGTAGAGGATGATAGAACCCCTCTTCTAGGATATATATTCGTATATCTAGATAGAAAATTAATTACTTGGAATTGCCTAAAGAACATAAAACAATTCAAAATTATACAAGAACTGGGAAGAAGATTGGAACAAAATTCTGAAACATCATCAATACTAAAATCAAGAGTCGAATAAATTGGTATAGGAGTAGTCATAAGAGAAGTAGAGTTTCCATTACATAGCCCTTAGTTGCACAGAATTACATTAAGAGGGAATTGTGAAAGAAAGGTAGAAGATAGTAATAATAGTTCTATTAGCCCAAAATACAGGGTCAATTTTCAAGAGTCTGATGTTAGAGTAGGTATTTACCTTAGATCATGTTCACCTAGGTACTTTATTTACCTTTATTGTATTTATCCTCACCCACTTATGTGTGTGGATATTTTATTTATCTTATTTAGATATTAGGAGACATTATCTAGTTGTTAGGTATAGTTTTTTCCTTGATCTATGGTATTGACTAGATCCTTGATGTCTAGTTCTCTCCTAAATCTATGGTCTTGACTAGTTCTTTGATGACTAGTTATTTCCTTGATTTATGGCTTGATCTACGACCTTGACTGGTTCTTAGATTGTTATTCCTTGCCTATTTAAGCAAGGCCCTTTCTCAATGTATTGCATTGAGTTCCATAATAATATATGATATTGTTTCTCATTTATTTGCAAAGGTTTTATGTAAAGTTACTCTGAAGAACTGCTTTCATCTTATAGATCGTGGTGTTTGATTAGCATCTATGTTCTTGGCTTGGTACGATCTAGTTATCGTTCCTATCATGGTATCAAAGTAGGAGATTGTTGTTGGCATCCATCTGTAAGTTTTATTTTACAAATAAATTATTTGTGTATTCATATATTTGGGATTTGGTCATATTTTGTTGATGCATGCATTTTTATGAAAAACAAAGGCTTCCATTAGATCTAGAAGGTGTGAAAACCCTAAGATTGACTGTAAACTCAGCCAATTCTGGAGGCAGTCATTTTTTGTGGTTCTTTTATTTTTGCAGAGAAGCACACAGGTGTTCCTTGGGATTCAAGCCAAGGGGAAAAACATGATTTTATTTATTCAAGTTTGTTGGATTTCTCGAGATTTGTGCTGGGTTAATTTTATTTATGTGGTGAAGGCAACAACTTCAGCCCCCTTTATTTTTATTTATGTGATGAAGGCAAAATTTTTTTTATTTTATTTTAGTGGCAACTAAAATAAATAAGTAGAGCATAATCTTGTAAATCTTTTAACTTTTGATAGGTAACTCAGTTTTGAGTGTCGATTTTTGCAAAAGTGCTTGTTTTTTCATTATCTCTCTATTGAAGTTATTAATTTTGAGGCTTGAACTATAATTATAAAGTTCCAAATATGGAGGAGTGTTGTAATCAATTGTGGACGTAATTTTGGTTGAGCCTGATGTTCTAAACTTCTGGGAGTTATATTTTTTTATCTATCATGAATTCTGAGAATGATATATGCTTTTCTCTGAAGTGTGTGGACTTCAAGAGGATATTATAAAATTTGTGGAAGAAAATAGATCGCTGAAGAATTGAAATTCTCTTCTACAATCACTCATTCACGATAAGGATACGATAATCCATTCCCTGCAACAACTACTTGCTAGCCTACAACATCACCATGATATTATGGACAACCATATCCATGCTCCTAGTCCACCTGTAGCTATTGCTTCTGTACCCACTGACATTGATCTGTTAGTCTTTGAGCATGTTCCTGCTCCTAATGCTTCTAAACCTGTGAGGCTTATTATTGCATGCTCTTCAACATTTGTGCCTATTACAGTACCACATGTTGTGTATCTTACTTCTGCTCCGCTACATAGATTTTTTGAGAAGTATAACCATTGCATTTAGATCTTTCATGCTCCGTTCTATGGGTCTCGCTAGCAGGAGTCATTGGTAGACATAAACAGGGTATTTTTTCCTCTATTCCGCATGTTAAGTGAAATTCTTGTCATGACATTGGTTTTCATGTAGATACTTCATTAGGATCACACATTTACATAGCTGCTTTTTTTGTTCACTCGAATATTTTTGAGGATCATGAGAAACACATGAGTTCTGCACCTTCACTCAGGCTTGAGAAACCTTATATTTTAGCTGTCAGACATGATTAACCTGATACACATTCTAATATTCTTTTGCATTCACCCATTGTGCATTTTGCACCAAGTCATATGCAGGAATCTTCTTCATCCATCCATGTTGATTTGGGGTGGATATCTGATCACTCATGGCGGTGACATAGGAATTCATGGAGAGGACTCTACATGCGTGGATCCTCCACCATTCAACCTCTTGCTCCACTTTCTATACCTTCTGCATTGTGATGCTTCTTGTTTTGAGCATTTTTCTTTAGCAGGTGTAGTGTATCTCTCTTGTTTGTTGAGCGATTTTGTATCTATATTTTTGACGCTTTTGACATGCTGATAGTCTCTCTTGTGAGGGAGCTATTCTGGTGAATTCCCAGTGTTATTTTTTCAGTATTCGAGTAATTGATTTTTGACTAACTCATATAGATTTGTAGCATGCCACTCCACCCATTCAGTAGTATGGGAGGGTGTGGTGTTGATCCAGCTTCTTTGGGTTTCGTGCACTTTGTCTTATTACCTTAGATTTTCTTGGATCATGAAACTCTAGAGTTTGTGTCCTTTCCTTATTGCTTTGGTTTATTGTTCTTGGATTGTGCCACACCTATTTGTAATAATTGATTGAATTATGTTTGCACTTTTGACATCACTATGTTGGCAATCTCCTTGTATGGAGCTATTCTGGTGAAACCCGGTGTCATTAGTTTTTGAGTTTTGTGATTGAGCAGTGGATTCAGACCACATTGCACACCAAAATTCTTCAGTATTGTATGAGTTTTTGAGCTGAGCTTCTTTGGATGCCTTGGAGTGGGTCTTAACTCTCTTTACTTTATTGTTACTAGTTTTGGGTACCTTGCAGTGCCCTTTTTTTCCTAATTGTTGTACATGAGTATCTCATCAAGCCTAGTTGTCAGGACTCATACTATGGACATGCCACTTTTATTTTGGCCCCTAGCTTCACTTGAGGGGGATGTTAGAGTAGGTATTTACCTTATCTCATGTTCACCTAGGTACTTTATTTACCTTTATTATATTTATCCTCACCCACTTATGTGTGTGGATATTTCTTTTATCTTATTTAGATATTAGGAGATATTATCTAGCTGTTAGGTATAGTTCTTTCCTTAATCTATGGTATTGACTAGTTATTTCTTTTATCTATGGTATTGACTAGATCATTTATGTTTAGCTCTCTCATAAATCTATCATCTCAACTAGTTCTTTGATGACTAATTCTTTCCATGATTTATGGCTTGATCTACAATCTTGACTGGTTCTTAAATTGTTATTTCTTGCCTATGTATAAGCAAGGCTCATTCTCATTGTATTTCATTGAGTTCCATAATAATATATGATATTGTTTATCATTTATTTGCAAAGGTTTTATGTAAAGCTATTCTGGCAAATTGCTTTCATCTTATTGATCATGGTTTTTGATTAGCATCTGTGTTCTTGGCTTGGTGCAATCTGTTTATCATTCCTTTCATTTGGGAGTTAGATTTTTGATTGGATAAGGAATTGAGAAAAATCTTAGAGTTTTTGAGAGCTTGTGGAGGTAGGCTCGTTGATCTTATGTTATGTTATCTGGCACCTAAATTCAAGCCAAAATTTGAGATTTTAAGCTGCTCTAAGTCAAATAGGAAATCAATTGGGACTAAGAGGCATAATGGCTCATTTCTCCAATCCATTTACAAACCTACAACTGTATGGTGGAACTACTAATCCTAAACATTGTTATTTGACATGTGACATGTGATGGGGTGTAAAAGGAGTCACCAATGATAATACCAAGAAATGTGAACTAATAGGAGCATTGTAAGGAAGATCCTTAGAATGCATTTACTCAAGACAATTGATCTCAAAGAATTTACAGGATGTTTGCAATGCATTAACTCAAGAATTCAAAAGGAAAAATGTGTTGGGGAAATAATTCAAGATATAAAATAAATTAAATAGAGACCCAGAGAAACAATCACAAAAAATGATCTCAAATTCTCGGATGTCGTGAATAAATAAGTTTTCAATGTTGATGAGTCAAATAAAGTTGTTTGGTCTGTAGAAGGGTTGCGCAGTAAAATCTAGTTTGCGACAGTGTAGATTTTTTTAACCAAAACAGAATCCAGGACTATGGGGATAGTAGTAATTTTGGATTCAAAACAGAAGGAAAACTTGACACAATAATGTGAGGTTAGAGGAATTACATGAAGGAAAGAATCCTAGGTTCATTGTATGGTGCGCAAATTGTGAAGAAGGACATCATAAGAATGACTTCCATAATATGAAAATTGGAGGCTGAAATAAATTTTGTAATGCATGTAAAAATTTTAGACACTCATTTATCAACTTCCATTTTCTAAAACATTATGTAAGACACCCTCAAAATGTGGTATGTTCTTTTTGCAAGACCATAACTCGCGAGATAAAAGACTTTCAAGTTTTGATGGAAGTAAAAGAGGAAATTACTAAAAACATTTTTCTGGTACAAACTCAAATGGCACCAAAGGGCCCAAACATTGTAAAAGAAAGGGAAATTGATGCATCCTTAAAGCTAGCCACACCATGAGCTCCATCCTCACCACAAATAAATCCACAATGGATCCCACAATCTCCTAAGGCTAGTCCAAGTTGGACATCGCCATATTTTCAAAATAATATGGGATGGGAACCTCCTTCCTCACAACAATCACTTGGGTGGAACATGCCTTCACCAAAAGTGCAATACAGAGGATACCAAGGTCAGAATCAAAATTGAAACACACCATTGATACCATATGGATCACAGCAAGGAGGCTACTAGGGTGGGTACCAGCAAAGGAGGACAAGAGTTATACCCCAATGACAAGAATTTATATGTTACCTTTGTGGGGTTCTAAATCACATTGCACAAAATTGTCCTTCAAATCCTGAACAATACATTTACCATGCTTATTATAGAGTGCAAGCACAACACAATACATAATACTATCCCATATTGGAAAAAAAAAAGAAAATAAAAATAATTATGCAATGTCAAAATGATTAATGTGGTACTAAGATAAATGGATAGTCTTCAATTTGTTACATACGCACAAACAAAATACTGAGGCTTGAAGCATGAGGATATTCATATGGAGCCCCAAATATGTCGAGCGCATAAAGATACCTATTCTGACCTAAGAAAGGAAAAAAAATTATTAGAAGAAGCTAAAAATTTAGTCCAATCAATTCAAATCAAGGAGGGTTATATGTAGAATACATGTGTAGTAGAAGTCCAAATTTATGGACAAATGATTAGAATACTAAAAGAGGAAGGAGTAGTTGTAGCTTTACAAGATTTATTAAACATAGTGAATGTATTATGTAATGAAGATATCTCATAGAACATATCCAATCTTGTCATAAATCTTCTAGAAAGTGTATCAGATAAAGAGGTACAAGTGAAGAAACTAGTTTGGTATGTAAAAACTAAAAAACCATGGGATGTGGACACTCGGATAAATGTAACTTTAGGGGACTATGAAATAAGAGATGTAATTTTTTATTTTGGGAGCATCGTAAATATGATTCCAAGGTCAACTTGGGAAGCAATGGGAGCTCTTGCTCTGGCATATATCCACCAAAACCCATGGCTCTGCTCAGTCCGTTGCCCTGATAAAACAACTCTACATTTTTTTAATTATTCGGGGGATGTTCAAACACTTTTACAATCTGTATTTAATACATACATACATACATACATACATACATACATACATACATACATACATACATACATACATACATACATACATACATACATACATACATACATACATACATACATACATACATACATATATATATATATATATATATATATATATATATATATATTCCCAACTAGAGAATACATTTGGTTAAGAAAAATTTTCCCCATATGTGCATGATGTTGAGATTTGGTTTAAGGTGGAACACATGGAATTTTGGACTCCCATAGCTCCTTAACCTGCACATGACAAAAAAAATAAAGGAAAAGTTTCTAGAATGGCCAAGTCTGAAAGAAAAGGGAAAGAAAAGATAAGGATGGAATAGGAGTAACTAAAGGGAAAGTTATGAATATCTAGGGCCCCAACTAGATTAGAGATGATCCTAGGGTCCATAATTATGTGCAACACTGACCACAGACTACACAAAGTCAAATGTAGAAAGTCATATTCCATGGGAAATGGGAAATCCTCATAAAAGAAGTGGTGAGTGGGGGATAATTAACTCTAATAAAGGGGGGTGATTAAGAAAATCTGGAATGTGACCTTAGCTAAATGTGATAGTTAGGGTAACCATGGAAATAAATAAATAATTAAGTACAATATATACCCAAACAAATTAAGCAATTAAGTATTAAAACCATAGTTGTAAAGAAGGGATAAAATGAATTAGTTGATTTCCAACCAAATTTGGATTGTGCCAAAGTGCTGACCAGATGAACATAAAGGGAGAAGTGTCACATAGAGCCCCAGAAAAATATGTGAGCTGATGATCTACCTAGATTAGGGCACCTAGAAAGGGGCAGGGGCACCTGCAGGTGGTGTGGACCTGCTCTAGGATCCTTTGATTGCTAAAACCCTCAGAAAACATCCTTCGTAGGGTTGCAAGGTGTTCGATGTCCTTTTCCTTTGGTCGCTAGTATGTCACATAATGATCACTAATGTCACTGATAACCTACAATGAAATATTGACCTGTAAAACCCTCAAGAGTGCATCAAATCCAAAAAAAGAAAAGAATGCAAATGAGGGGTCATACTATCCTCAGCTATAAAACAAGTGAGCTTACGACTGAGTTTTGCACTACATTTCAAACCCAATGTAGTTGTAGGTGTGTGTGTGCAGAATTGTGCCCTAGGTGGCTCTTATGTGTGTCGTTCTTGATAGCAAGCAATAGCTAGATGTAAGAGATGTAAATAGATGTGTACATGGAATAGAATGAACTTCCCCTCCTATGAAGTGTATGTAAAATAATCCATTCCCTTGCCCTTGAATGGATGATTTAATGCTCTTGAATAGCTTTTGGATGTAACCTTAGGTGGTGATAGCTAATGCTTAGTGTTTGGTCCTTTATTATGATCACATAACTTTATATTTATATGATTCCCTTGCTTGAATTTAGTAATTAACCCCGAAAAGGATGACTACCAAAAAGATAAGATGCTCAAATGGTTAGAAAGTACTCAAAAGATGTGAACAAAGTACAAAGAGGTCAGGGGCACCTAGATGGGACGAAGGCACCTAGCATTGGTGTTTTGGTTGGGACTTGGTGTCGAGGTTGATATATGTTGATGTGTGAAAATACAAACTGAGCTAGAAAGAGTGTAAGACCAAAAGTGGCAACAGAAAGAAAGCAAATATGGCCAAAGACATGGGTTAATGAGTACTTTTCTTACTTAGGAATCATATGATTAGTAGTATGTGATCATGACTAGATAAATACCCAAAGTGTGTGACTTAGTGTCTATAGGATGAGAAGGTACCATGAGATAAGACCAATGAGGATGGTACAGGTTGAAGAAAAATGTATCCTGTAATACATTGGAACTTTAGACCTACATACCTACTTAGTAGAATTACAAAAATATGTCCCTTATAAAGAGCTAAGAATAAGTACATTGGATTATGCATTAAAAGGGATACTTACATCATGGTGGTATATGCATAAATCTAATATGTTAACCTAGGAAGAAATTACAGAAATGTTGTGGTTAAGATTTGTACTAGACAACATGACTACTAAGAAATGGCATAAATATTGCATAGAAGAATGCCCAGAAATACATATCCATGAATGCATTGAAACTTGGAAATTTTAGGAGATAGATCCAAAATGGTGGATCTATATATTCCCAGAAACATTGACATCAGTATCAAAAGCATGGTATGTTCACAAGAAAGAAGAAGAGAAACACGTAATTGAGGAAAATTGCAATATGATTTTATTCAAACTTTCACCTTTGAAGATAAAAATCCTATGGTTGATAATGGTCTTCATAGAATTCAAACATTCCTCTACTATGGAGCTATTGATTCAGAAGAAGGAGCATAATTCCTAGATCCCATAGAAAAGAATAGGAAAATTTATGCAGGGTATAAGAAGGAGATTGCAAAAGAAAACAATAAATAATGCAAATTGAAAAGCTACAACATGGTTGGGGATAATAATAATGAAGACAATGAAAAATAGAAAAATGAAGAGGATAATGAACTAAATGAAATATTTGAACCAGAACATCTTCACCCAATACCAACAGAAAAAGAAGTGATCAATCAAGAAGAAGCATAATTTTGCAATTTAATTATAGAAGAGAAAGAAGGATCTAAGATATTTACAGAGACCCACAACAAAGGGAAGGATAAAGTATATGATGAGTCAATGCACAAATGGGTAGAAGAAATCATACCAATAAGAATAGTAAAACTAGCTATCGTGAGAGACTACTGGATGAAAAAAAAGATGTCACAAATATTACAATTATTACAAAACTAGATGTGTTTCCTACTAAATTCAGTGAAATAAAAGAAGTGAACTTATCAATCATAGTAATGCACATTAAATTCAAAGGAGAAAACCCTACTATTGATATAATATAAATTGAATTAAATCTAATTTTAGAGTACTTTCTGTAACTAATGATATACAAATGATAATACAGTAAATGGACAAGCAACAAACATGCAATAATATGAAACCCTAAGCAATATATGAGAGAAGAATGACTTAGCTGATTTCCAAGTGATATGGGTAGGTGAATAGCTTAAATATATTAGAGGCAGTGTCATAAAGGCTCATTGGAGGTTATGAAACCCATAAATGTGTCGGACAGAAGGACCCACATGAGGATAGGAGCGCCCGGGCACTATTGACTGGATCTGGGTGATAGTTTTTATCTAGATGTGCAGGTTCTGATATTTTATGTGCAGGAGGAGCTCCATTATTGATCTTTATTTTTCACCCCATATTTGTACCAATGTCATTATTCACACATGTAACTTACAAAATAGATAACCTAGTTTCACATACCCATAAACCAAATCAAATGTAAAAATAAAGATACAAAATGTGGATTTGGAATGACCCGGCAGTAACCCAAAGAGTGAACTTAGTACCAAGCACTGCACTACATTTCAGACTCCATTTAGTTCTATGTGACAGTGTGTGTAATGATACCTTAGGATTCCCTTGTGCAAGTTTCACAATAATAGCAGGATAGATCTAGAATGTAGCAAATGTATAGTGTAGACACTAAATCAAGCACTTTGGGTACATTTCTAGGTCCTAATCACATACTACTATTCATATGATTCCTAAGTGATGCAGGAGCATCAAGAGCCAAACATCCTAAGTTCATATGAGACCTTATAGATATGTTTTTCCATATGTATGTGAGTGGTTTTACAATAGTAGGTGAATGTCAAATTGAATGTATTTGGGTTTCATAGGAAAGAGTGAAAAAGAGGTGCAATTAGTTGTTCTAATGCCTAATTAAGGCTTATCATAATGTGTATTGAGTTGTCTTAGGAGGTTGAATGAATGGAGGAGGTTTAGGGATGTATTTCTTCGTTTGCTAGGTATAGTTTTGGTTGTCGAGCTCATATAGGAGCTGATTTGTCAAATTTAGAGGCTAGACTAGAGGAGAAGAATTAAGGATGAACGCGAAAAGGAGAATGTAATGGAGAAAATCATGATGTAATGCAAATTTTATAGATTTAATAGGATCTGGAAATGAATAATAAAGCTATTGGAATGTTGTTACATGTATCTTGATTGTGATTTAACATAATATGCTTGTATTCCATCAATGGTGAATTGAAAACCCTATCCTGGGCAAGAACTAAAAGGTGACAATCATGATAGAATGAATGTTCTCAAAATTTTGATGATATGAGTTGGACGAAGGTAAGAGGAGTAATCATGAATTTTTTTAGGTCTTGAAACTGATCAATTTGTCATATAACCTTAAATGTTTGATCTCAGGGAAAATCTAGGGAAAAGGATAACTTTTATTATAACTATCAAAACCCTCTAAAATTTAATGGGCATCTTTGTATTAGTGGTTGTTAGTTGTATGCGAAATTTTAAATATTAACTCGCACGTGTGTGTGAACTATGCATTAAATATCAGAAAGATTGTACATGTACAACTACATAGGATAAATTTGAGTGCATGGAGGTCTAGATCATGGATTCAAGAGATTATACTTGATAGACACCATCTTAAAAGGTCCAAAGAGGTATTTTAACCATCTCCCAGTCAATAGCATCACTAAAGGTTTCCACTGTCATAACTAAGATCCATAAAGAGACCTAATTTTCCTAAGACTTTACAAAGGATGTACAAATTCTTACAAAGGAACATTTAGTAGAATTTGGGCATGAGGGAGACCTTGATAAAGGGTCCCAGAATCACCTTTGAGGTTGTGAGATTGTTTTTGAAAAATTTGAGATATAACAAGGTTTGCATGTAAGAAGGGTACTAGAATATCTAAGCCCAAGTGGAGAACTACTATGAATTACAAGTGTGGAGTAAAATAGAAGGTCTAAACACCTTGAGTAAGGCATGATGAAGAATTCTAGGAATTTTGGGATTGGATCATGCACCTACATGTTGGTTTGAGCATCTAGACCTAAGAGGCCTATCTAGACCTAGGCTAAGAGTGATAGGGTTAACGCATGTATATGTGGACATAAGGAATGAAATGATCCTAAGGGTGCATAAAGGTTGTTTTAAAGATGATAAATGCTTCTAAATAATGGAGTTATGAAAGATAACCACAGGTACATCTATTTCACTATTACCTTCATATGAATGAAAATCCCATGACAAATGTGTGTGTCAAGCAAAACAAGGTATATCTCATGGTGTTTAGAGCATCCAAAATAGTGCAATGGAACCTATTGAAGAGATCCTCAGTGCATGGGAAGTGCGAACTATGTCAAACAAGCTAGGGAATCTTGAGAGAAATGTGAGACATACCAAGAAGGTAAGATTTCATTGATTGAAGAATATGGTGAAAATTGATATAAGACCTACTCCATTTTGGTATTAGAGCCGGTTGCTCTATTATAATAAGATGTATTACAGATATTTATAGAATTTGAGATTTATTGATAGCTAGAAGTGATGGCAAAGGTTGAGAAATCATCATTACATGGAATAATGGACTTGATCCAAGAAGGAGTGATGGGTAGAATGGATGACATGATGAATGCACAAATGGATATGAAACATGAAATTAGGAACCTAGAGAAAAGGATGACAAGTATGGAACTAGTATGCTTAGGTATGGAGATTTTAGCCGATGGAGGTGGTGATCACAGGCATGTAGAGTCATTATTGGTAAGAATAATACTTCTATAACAACAACAAACCAAAGCTCAAGAGCCAGTTTGCAGGAGAAGCCTCTTCAAAACAAGATGTAAGACAAGAGGTAAGTGTTGCAATGTTATTATAGATAATGGTAGCACAGACAACATTATCTTAGAGGAAATGGTAAGTAAATTAGGCTTAAAGAGGTTAGTTCACCCTACACCTTACGGAGTTACATGGGTTCAGAAGAATCATTAGATTCTTGTAAATGAACAATGTAGAGTACCTTTCAAAATTGGAAGTTTGCATGATAAAGTCTTATGTGATGTGATGCCAATGGATGTGTGTCAACTACTCTTAGGTAGGTCATGGCAATATGACAGGAAAGTAGTTTGTAATGGAAGCTTGAATAAATGTTTTCTAACAAAAAATGGAATAGAGCATGTGTTACTACCTTTGATGGACCAGTATACAGGTATTGAAAGGAGAAGCATGGTATTTGGCTTCAAGGAGTTTGTTGAGAAGACCAAGAATTAGGTATTATCCTTCATGACAGATGAAGATGAGGTTGATGGAAGAATACAATAGTCAAATTCTAATGGAGTGGACAAAGAGATACAAGGCAAGGTTGATGAACAAGCCCAAGTGAGGCAGAGAAAGAGCATGGAGTTATTGAAGAAAGATGAAAACCAAGAAGGTCAATTAAGTCACAAAAGTGAAGGTGATAGCAGTAAGTTACAAAAGAGTGATGATGAGGAAATATGGAATGGGATCCTAGAAGACATCATGGAAGGTCAAGAGAGATAGGATCAAAATGAAAAGAAGCATGAATCAATACCACATGGCTAAGAAGGTGGTCTAAAGAGTGAAGAGGAAACTGATAAGGAGAACACAGGTTTTGAGGAAGATCAGAGGATGCTGTGGGAATCTAAGGAAGGAAAGAAAACTCTAGATTTTAAAACTAATTAATGTTTCAAGTGTGTAATTGTAGGTATGAAGAAAAAAAATTCTAGTGAGAACATTCACAAGGAAGATGTAAGTACAAAGGACAAAGAAAAAAGTAAAACAATGCCTATGAGTGCATTTAGGTGTCTTGAATCTAGTGAAGGAGATAAAGAATCACATGGTGTCTTGAAACCAGTCAAGGGGTAATGCAAGAAGCAGTCTAATGTTTACCAGAGAAATTAGAAACTAAGGAAAAAGAAGACAATACAATTCTATGTAGAGATGAGAACAAGAACAAATGAAGTCGGTGAAGGATGGAACTATAAAATGTTCCTAAATACCTTCAAAGGTGTGAAAATATATTCTCAAGAAACTAGAACATACAACATGTATCTCAATTGTAGTCAAGTCGTGATGGACCTAAGAATGAGAGAAGGTTTGAAACAAATAGTCTCATGGATCATAGCACAAATTCAAGAAACAAGGAGTGAATTTGAAAGAACAATGCAATTTACATGGTTAATGACAAACCACAACAAGTTGTTAAAAGCTATGGAGATAAACATAGAGCCATGGAGTGGAAGCCCAATTTTAGTACAAGTCAAGGGATAAATGAAAGGTCAAATTAGAGATCTCACGCATCTATAACAACAAGGAGGTAGAAGTAATGGTTCTCATGAGCATATTTTTAAGTTTCAAGAAGAAACCAAGGTAAACAAACAAAGAGTGAAGTCCAAGGAGCGGGTGTATAGTCTAAGCATATGTGAGAATGAGGTAAGAAAATAAAGTACAATCAAGAGAAACATTAAGATATCAGCTAAGGGGTCTAAACATTTGCATGAGGAACATATGAGGATGTATAAGGAATGAGACTAGTCTAAGATAACTCCACATCAGTCCAAGAAGATATATATGGAGGCAAGAAGACTGAAGTGTAATAAAGGCATACATGCATATGATTTAAACATGATTACAGGTGGAAATAGGTTTGATTGCATTCAAATACTATTTTGGGATGAATCCTTACATAAAGAAGGTGTGAATAACATCTATTTTGGGTATATATTAAAATTTCAAGAAATAATACTAAGTGAAGAGAAAATACAACTCAGAAATTCTGTTGTTGAAGTAAATTTCTTGATGAAACAAGTGACTCAAAGTGCTGCTACAGTAACAGAGGACATAGTAAAAGCTAAGGTTAAGAGCAAAAGAAAAGTTTCTAAGAAGATTAAGATGTAATTTTCCAAAGCACAAAATGTGGAGAAGAAGAAACCTAAACCCATACAAAAATATGAATAATATGGAACAACCTAGACCAAGAAATCTCAGATGGATAGTCATGAGAGTTTAATAAAGTTCATGCAAGAACAAGACATGCAGAGTATAGTCCAAGAAAGAAGAGATGAAATGAAAAAAGAAACCAAAGAAGATAAGAAAAAAATAATGCTAGTAAGCTACAAGGCAAAAAGGAGGTTATGAAATAAAATATGTTCCATGTAACAATGAAGAGAATAATGATCGATCACAATGGTATGGAAGGGCAATAGAGGAAACATGTAGGCTCTTAGAAAGGATGCAGGAATGGAGATTTCCTTTAGTATTGAATACTTCTATACTTCATCAACAAGGTAAGAACAAGCTTATGCAGAAGCCATAAAAGCAAACATGAGTAGAGAAATAGTGATAAGACCAGATTGAAGAGGACACTTGAGCATCTGGTATTTGATGCCCAACAGCTACCTATGTGTTATGGCCCTACTTTAGGTGAACATGTAGAATGCAAGGCAGAGTTAAACTCCGTGATGAAGAAACTAGTAAAAGGACAAGAAGAAAATATGAAGCTAAATAATGTGAAGAAGAATAAGGAGAATACAAGATTCAGAGTGGTGGTATGGAGGCTAGGAATACTAGTACATCAACAAGAAGGAAGGTAAAACCAAGCATGGAGCATAATAAGGAACTAGAAGATAAGGAAGAGGAAGACATCTACAATGCATTTGAGCAGGAGATAAAAATTTTCTCACAAGGGTACTCTGATGCAAGAGCATCAAGAGCCAAATGTCCTAAGGTCATATGAGACCTAAATATGTTTTTCCAGATGTATGTGAGTGGTTTTATAATAGTAGGTGAATGTCAAATTGAATATATTTGGGTGTGCATAGAAAGAGTCAAAAGGAGGTGCAATTAGTTGTTCTAATTCCTGATTAAGGCTTATTAAGTTATGTATTGACTTTTCTTAGGAGGTTAAATGAATGAAGGAGTTTAGGGATGTATTTCCTTGTTTGCTAAGTATGGTTTTGGTTGTTGAACTCATATAGGAGTTGATTTGTCAAATTTAGAGGCTAGACTAGAGGAGAAGAAATAAGGATGGATGAGAAAAAGGATAATGTAATGGAGAAAATCATGATGTAATGAAGCTTTTCAAGATGTAATAGGAGCTGGAAATGAATAATGAAGCTACTAGAATGTTGCTACATGTATCTTGATTGTGATTTAGCAGAATATGATTGTATTCCATCAATGGTGCATTGAAAACCTTGTCTTGGCTGAGAAAAAATAGGTGAAAGTCATGCTAGAATACATCTTACTAAAACTATTATGATATGAGGAGTTGGAGGAAGGTAAGAGCATTATCCATGAATTTTTGTACGTCTTGAACCTGATCAATTTGTCCTGTAACCTTAAATGTTTGCTCTCAGTACATATCTAGGGAAAAGGATAAATTTTATTCTAATACTCAAATCCCTCTAAAATTTAAGGGGAATTTCTATATTAGTGGTGATTAGTTATATTCCAAATTTTAGATATTAACTCACACGTGTGTGTGAACTATGCATTAGATCTCAAGCAGACTATACAAGTACAGCTACAGAGGAGAAATTTGAGTGCATGGAGGTCTAGATAATGGATTCAAGAGCTTAGATTTGATATGGACCATCTTGAAAGGTCCAAAGAGGTATTTCAACCATTTCCTAGACATTATCATCACTAAAGGTGTTCGCTATCATAACTAGGAGCCATAAAGAGACACAATTTTCCCAGGACTTTACAAAGGAAGTACAAATTCTTACAAAGGAACATATAGTAGATTTTGGGCATGAGGGAGAGCTTGATAAAGGGTCCTAGAATAAACTTTGAGGTTGTGAGATTGTTTTTGAAAAACTTGAGATATAACAAGGTTTGCATGTAGGAAGGCTACTAGGATATATGGGCCTAAGTGGAGAACTACTCTGAATTGCAAGTGTGGATTCAAATAGAAGGTCTAAATACTTTGAGTCAAGTATGATGAATAATTCTAGGAATGTTGGGAGTGGATCATGCAACTACATGTTGGTTTGAGCATCTAGACCTAAGATGCCTATCTAGACCTAGGCTAAGAGTGATAGGGGTAACACATTTATATGTGGACTTAAGGAATGAAATGATCCTAGGGTTGCATGAAGGATGTTGTAAACATGATAAAGGATTCTAAAAAATGGAGTTATGATAGATAGCCACAGGTACATCTATTCCACTATTTCCTTCATATGAATGAAAATCCCATGACAAATGTGTGTGTGTGTGAAGCAAAACAAGGTATATCTCATGGTGTTTAGAGCATCTAAAATAGTGCAATGGAACCTATTGAAGAGATCCTCAGTACAGGGGAAGTGCAAGCTATGTCAAGAAAGCTAGGGACTCTTGAGAGAAAGGTGAGACATACCAAGATGGTAAGATTTCATTGATTGAAGAATATAGTGAAAACTTATATAAGACTAGCACCATTTTAGTATAAGAGTTGGTTGCTCTGTTATAATAAGATATATTGAAGATATTTATAGAATTTGAGATGTATTGATAGCTACAAGTGATGGAAAAGGTTGATAAATCATTATTGCATGGGACAATGGACTTTATCCAAGAAGGAGTGATGGGTAGAATTGATGACATGATGGATGCACAAATGGATATGAAGCATGGAATTAGGAACCTAGAGACAAGGATGACAAGTATGGAAGCAATATGCTTAGGTATGAAGAGGTTAGCCAATGGAGGTGGTGATCACAAGCATGCAGAGTCATTATTGGCAAGAAGAATACTTCTACAATAACAACAAGACAAAGCTCAAGAGCCAGTTTACAAGAGAAGCCTCTTTGGAACAAGATGCAAGACAATAGGTAAGTGTTGTAATGTTATTATAGATAATGGTAGCACAGACAACATTGTCTCAGATGAAATGGTAAGTAAATTAGGCTTAAAGAGGTTAGTTTACCCTATACCTTATAGAGTTGCATGGGTTCAGAAGGATCATCATATTCTTGTAAATGAACAATGTAGAGTACCTTTCAAAATTGGAAGTTTACATGATGAAGTCATGTGTGATGTGATGTCAATGGATGTGTGTCACCTACTCTAAAGGGTAGGCCATGAAAATATGATAGGAAAGCAATTTATATTGGAAGGTTGAATAAATTTTTTCTAATAAAAAATGGAATAGAGCATGTGTTGGTGCCTTTGATGGACCAGCATGCAGGTATTGAAAGGAGAAGCATGTTATTTGGCTTCAAGGAGTTTGTTGAGAAGACCAAGAATCAGTTGCTATCCTTCATAAAATATGAAGATGAGGTTGATGGAAGAATGCAGCAGTCAGAGTCCAATGGAGTGGACAAAGAGACACAAGGCAAGGATGATGAACAATCTCAAGTGAGGCAGAGAAAGAGCATGGATTTCTTGAAGAAAGAGGAAGACCAAGAAGGTCAATTAAGTCACAAAAGTGAAGGTGACAACAGCAAATTACAAAAGAGTGATGATGAGGAAATATGGAATGTGATCCTAAAAGACCTCATGGAAGGTCAAGAGAGATAGGATCAAAACGAAAAGAAGCATGAATCAATACCACATGGCCAAGAAGGTGGTCTAAAGAGTGAAGAAGCAGCTGATAATGAGATCACAAGTTTTGAGGAAGATCAAAGGATGCTATGGGAATCTAAGGAAGGTAAGAAAACTCTGGATTTTAAAACTAATCAATGTTTCAAGTGCGTAATTATATGTATGAAGAACAAAGTTTCAAGTGAGAACATGCACAAGGAAGATGTAAGTATAAAGGATAAAGAAAAAAGTAAAACAATGCATATGAGTACATTTAGGTGTCTTGAAACGAGGAGCTAAAGACTCACATGGTGTCTTGAGACCATTCAAGGTATGATGAAGAATTCTAGGAATGTTGAGAATGGATCATGCAACTACATGTTGGTTTGAGCATCAAGATGTAAGAGGCCTATCTAGACCTAGGCTAAGAGTGATAAGGTTAACACATGTATATGTGGACTTAAGGAATGAAATGATAATAAGGGTACGTGAAGGTTATTGTAAAGCTTATAAGGGCTTCTAAACAATGGAGTTATGATAGATAACCACATGTACATCTATTCCACTATTACCTTCATATGAATTAAAATCCCATGACAAATGTGTGTGTGTGTGTGTGTGTCAAGCAAAACAAGGAATATCTCATGGTGTTTTGAACATCTAAAATAGTGCAATGGAACCCATTGAAGAGATCCTCAGTGCAGGGGAAGTGTGAGCTATGTCAAGCAAGCTAGGGACTATTGAGAGAAATGTGAGCCATACCAAGAAGGTAAGATTTCATTGATTGAAGAATATAGTGAAAATTGATATAAGACATACACCACTAAGCGAGAAAAGTACTAATTGACCATTATTTTTTGCCTCTTTTCTTTCTTTATTGTTTCCTTCTTTGTCTTACACACCCCATTGCCCAGTATGACCTTCGTTACTTCAAATTTTCTGATTTTGGACACCAGCACCTAGCTAGGATACCAACGTTCAGGTGCTCTCATCCCCTCTAGGTGCCCCTGACATCTTCATATCTTGCTTATATATTTTGTCTTTTCTAGCTATTGTACATCTTATTTTTCTTGGTTGTTGGAATTTTAGTGGTTAATTATGAAATTCAAATAAGGGAATCATATACATAGGGCCATTCTCTAAGCATCTATTACTATCACCTAAGGTTGCATCCAAAGGCATTTCAAGAGCATCAAAGCATCCATCTAGTTATCATTTGAGGGACAAGGCATTACATTCTTATGCAGACACTTCAAAGGAGGGGAAGTTCATTTCTCTATGCACACATATATTTACTTCTTCTACATCTAGTTATTTCTCTCTATTCAAGTGCATCTTGCACAAAATCCACCTAGGGCATGATTTTTCACACAACGTGCAGAACTACATGGAGTCTGAAATGTAGTGTAGTGCCTGAATCATAAGTTCACCCAGTTGGGTGACCACTGGGGTTACTCTGACTCCCCATTTTCATTTTTTTATTTTTAGGATTTGATGTGTTTTAAGGTTTTACATGTGCTCTTTCTCTTTGCAATTTTCAGGTGAACTCAACGATCAACCACTAACATACATGCAACTAAAAGTGAGTTCTAGCGACACTTGTGTGACACTAAAGAAATCACTGTCTGATAGTTTCCACAGTCACATGCACCTATAGAAGTTGTCTCGTGCATAAGCACCCCTGACCCAGTCCAAGTGCCCTAGTCCTAACATTTTCAACAGTTTTGCATCTTTCTAAGCTTGGTTGCGACAGTCTGCCCTCCTGTTTATTAGTTTTCTAGATTGTCACAGTCTAGGATTAATTACAAAATCATATAAGTACTTTATCCCTTCTCCTACACTTAGGGTTTTATATTTACTTTCTTATGTGTTTGTGTCATATTACATTTGAAAGATGTATATCATAGTTTACACTCAATTACTTTGTAATTAGGGTTTCACAAAAAGTCTTTTTGTTAAATCATTTGGTAAACCCATCTCATTCGAACACTACTGAGTCTTCATTTAATCACTTCTTTCATTTTTTCTTAGGATCTTATTATCATGGATGTCTCCATCCATACCTTTTTGTAGGATCATCCTAATTCTATCAATAAACTCAGGTCCTATCTAGCTAACACTTCTATTCATCCTAATACCTCCCCTGAGTATGTGTATCATAAATTTACTTCCGCTCCATCTCTCAATAAAGATCACATTAATTTCACATCAGATAATTTTCCTTCACATGATATGTTAGAGCATGACCCCCCTATATATTTAGGTTTGTATTAATAATGTCAGGGTTAAGCATGCCTTGGTTGATAATGGCTCGGGACTCAATATTTGTAATATTGATTTCCTCCACTAATTAGGTCTTTCTAAGACCTATTTTTCTTCGTTCTCTATATCTATTCATGGATTTGACAATATCCCTAAGCATGTCTTAGGTACCATCATCCTCCCTGTTACTGTCGGGCCATGTACGCTACCAATTCTATGCCTTGTAATTCCCAACAATATTAATTATAATATTCTTCTTGGGTGGCCTTGGATCCATGCCATGCATGTAGTTTCTTCCACTCTTCATACATGGCTTAAGTTACTTTATCAGGGAGTGGTCTATGATGTTCTATAAATTCCATCACCTTTCGTATATTGCAATTCTATTAAGAATTACACTAACACTCCTAGCTTTTCTGATTCTAGTTAGGATTTTTCCAAATATAGTCTTGGATACAAATATTTGCTTTGTTATGGTTTCTCTGGTAATGGCTAATGCACGCATGGGCAAGGAGTCACAAAACCATGGGCTCTTCCCACTCAATCTAACAAACTTGGCTTGGGATACCATCTTCCGTCTATACCTCCTTCAGAGACTTATACAACTTTGCATACTTCTTCGCTTCCTTTGGTATATCCATACCTCATCAGTGATCCTACTTCTACTATTTGGGATAATTTAGACACCTTTGCTACTGATGAATCTCTTCTGGAATACATGGGAGTTTACAATCACCTCCCTTTTTTTCATCATAAGAAGTGTTATCCATCACGTCTTAATGCTACCACTTACTTTGGAGAGTCCAATACACTTACTGAAAGTGTTGATCCTCCTAATACTATTCCTATTGACCCATACATCGAGGATCGGTCAACTCTTCTCAATAAGGATACCATTCCATATAACCTCGGCACTTTTTCCAACTCGCAAATGGTTTTGTTAGTTTCTTCTCTCACACATGATGAGAAAAAAGACATCAAAAAAGATCTTCATGAATTTTCAGATATCTTCGCATAGGACTATAATGATATGTCTGGTATTGAGCTATTTATAGCCATGCATAACATCGTTCTTAACCCTAGTACAAAATCAGTTCTACAAAAAATACATAAAACACACCCAAAGGTCACACTCCTAGTCAAAGAAGAAATATGACTATTAGATGCTAGTTTTATTCAGGTCGTTGATTATCCAAAGTGGGTGTTTAACAATGTGCTAGTTATGAAATAGGATGGCAGGGTCCACTATTGCATAGAATTTCATGATCTAAATAAGGCCTATCCCAAGGATAGTTTCCCTTTACCCCACATAGGCATCATTATTGATTCTATAGCCAGATATGATATTCTCTCCTTCATAGATGGTTTCGTTGGTTATAACCAAATCAAAATCAATCCAAAAGATCAAGGAAAAAAATATTTTACCATGCCATGGGGAACATTTTGTTACACCGACATGCCCTTTGGCCTTAAAAACTTTGGGGCTACTTATCAGCACGCAATGACATACATCTTACATGATTATATTCACAATATTCTTGAAGATTATGTTGATGATATACTCCCTAAATCATGACACTGTTCTACACATGCCCAAGATCTCCACACACTCTTTGAACGTTTACAACAATATAATGTATGATTAAATACAAAGAAGTGTGTCTTTGGAGTTATAATCGGTATGCTCCTTGGGTACAATAACTTGCAACATGGTATTGAAATAGATCCCAATAAAATCAGGGACATTATTGACATGCCTCTTCCTCAAAATTTAGATCAGTTATGTTTATTACAAGGGAAAATCCAATCCATTCGACTGGTTTATTGTGCACAGCTAGCTGATAAAACCCAACCATTCACATGCTTGATGAAGATGGATACTAAATTTTTCTAGGATGATCATTACGTACAATCATTTGACACTATTAAAGTCATATATTCTTAAATCCACCTGTCCTAGTCCCTCCCACAGTTGAGAGAGCCTTTCTTGTTATATATTTCTACCACATTTCATGATTTAGGATCCCTTCTTAGCATGCAACACGATGATTCTCAACACGAGAGGGATCTATCTATTATGTCAGTCAGACTTTACTCTCTTATGAATGCAACTATAGTTATATCAAGAAATTATGCCTTTGCCTTGTCTTTGTAGAAGACAACTTATGCCACTACCTCTCTTAACAATGAAGTTCATATAATTACCAAGGTAGACTCTCTCTGTTATCTAATGTCCCACACACATCTCTCAGGATGTTTTTCATCAATGGGTCATGTGCTACTTACAGAATTTCACTCCATGTTCATCCCACAAAAAACAATAAAAGGTCAATTTATTACTGATCAACTAGCTAAGGCACCTCTACTAGATGCATTCCCTGTTCGTAATTCTTTTTTAGATGATTTCACATCTTACACCATTCATACCAACAATTGGACCATGTATTTTGATGGATCTTGTTGTCATTCTGGCATTGGGGTCGGGATAGTCTTTATCACTCCACATGGCAATCATCTCCCCTTTGCATATCGCTTAAGGTTTGTCATGCATCAATAACATTGTTGAGTATGAAGTCTGTCAATATCAGCCAAATTACCACCCAAAAGCTCCTTATTTGCAACATCTGCATACGTGGTGATTCATAACTTGTTATTAATCAAGTTCAATGATAAGTATCGCACCAAAGAGGAATATCTCGTGCCATATAACAACCTTGTTAAGAGAGCTTCTTATCTACATTCGAGACTTACTCTCTTACTGTTATTCCTCGTAAAGATAATTGTCATGTGGATCCTATAACCAATGCAACATCAGCTTATTCCTCAAGATATCACTGACAAGAAAGCCACGTTCATAATCAGGAACTTACTACAACCCTCTATTCACACTTCACTTCTTGAAGCTTGTGTCATCACATGCAGTACTAACCATCGTGAATGGTTCACTCTAATATATAACTTTCTTTATCAACAAACCATTACCGATGGCCTTCAACCTTGCGAAAGCTCATCAGCCTATGGTGTGAGACCACACATTATGTCATCATTGGTGCATGGAACTATTTAAATTCTCATTTGACGACCATTTACTACAATGTCTAGGACTCATAGATATTCCCACCACTATATCTCAGGTCCATGATAGCCTATGTAGTTGCCACTTCTCCAGGGAAAGCCTATGTCACACAAAACTCTTATTTCAAGGGCTACTATTGTCCTATTATAGAGAAATATTTCCTAGAATACACTAAATGTTGTGAAAAATGTCAAAAACATGGCAACCTCCACCGTGCACCCATGTATGACCTTTAGTTGATTACCCCTTCATGGCCCTTCTCTTTATGGGGTTTTGACCGTATTTTCATGATCAATATTGAATCGAATGATGGCCACAAGTATATTATTATTACCACAAATTATTGTACTAATTGGGTCAAAGAAACGCCACTACAAACTATCATTGGTCCTTGATATATGTTGTCATTTCATCACTACTCACATCATTACGTGCATTTTGACATCCCCTCTTCCTATTATCACTAACAATGGATATTATTTCAAGAATAAGGATGTAAAAACTATTTGTGTAAAATTCAATAATCAAACAATAATTCTCTACTCCTTATTACCCATAGGTTAATGGCCAAGAAAGAAGCTGCTAATAAGACCATTGGATCAAAATCTTACACAAAAATGTGGACACTAGCAATGACGACTGGAACAATCAACTCTTGTACACTCTTTGGTCCTACCGCACTAGTGTGCGTATGCCTACTAATGCTACATTGTTGTCACTAGTATACAATACTAAGATCGTCATTCCACTGGAACTCGAAATCTCATTACTACGGGTCTCACTTAAATACATACTAAAAGATAATGAATATCACAAAAATGCTTACATGAGCTTTAAATTCTTGACTCTCGTTAGGTCCAAGCCTTTAAAAATATTTTAGTATATCACTCTTGCATCACTCAAGCATACAACCATAAAATTCGTCATTGTGAGTTCAATGTGGGTGACCTTGTGTTAAAAGAGAATCAGAAAAACATGAATATCAAAGAACATTTCAAAGGAAATTTTAAACCTAACTAGCTAGGTCCTTATGTTGTCACTAACAAGCTTGAGGGTGGCATATTTTACCTTACCAATCTCCTCGGTAAGCCACTTAAAAATCCAATTAACATCATGTGTCTAAAATGATACTATGTATAAAGCTCACATCACTACCATATGACACACTCTATTTCTACGGTTCATACTTGATTGTTGAGGGTATAAATTTGAAATGAACCTCACTACATTCACTCACTCTCTACGCTATATGCTTTATCGATCATATCTTTTAAATGTGCATTCCAACCATTTCTGATGATGTAATCTTATTTTATGGTTCATTATTGACTGCTAAGGGGGAATTTATAAATTAAACTCATCTCATGCATACTCATTCACATTTGCTCAGGGGGGCACGCAACTCGTATCACACTCACTTTGCATTCCATTCCATCTCCATTCACACTCACAACATACTGTATATCTTGGTTGCACATTGTTCGTGCTTACTTATACTTGTATGTACACTTTGTTTGCTTTTTTAGATGAATATTTTGTATGTCATTATATTTTCTATATACACATGCACATTCATTTTCCTTCTAGTTGATGAATGCATCCTTTACACAGATTGTTAGACATAACACATGGATGCTTGGTAATGTACCTATTACTAGTACCACAACTAGTGGATTCTTGGGGCATCTATTTTCATGCACATCATAAGAGCTATTGTTTCATTTTACACTACTTCCTATTCATCATTATCACACAACTATATTGGATCATACATGCTTTAACATACTTTCTATCTTTCTAACAAGCTAACGGGTGCTTCATGTGCAGCATTTTCTTTGCAAGAAATATTTATCACCATGGTTGTCTGCTTACATCTACTTGTCACTATTATCTGTCATTGTTTCACCTTTATAGGTCTATTATTTTTGGGCTTTGGCCTTTGTCTTATGTGCACACTGAATGATTTTAGGCAGCTTTAGTCTTGAATTGTCTTGTGACATTATGAGCGATGTCCCATATTTCCAACCAACTTTTCAATGCGGGTCTACATTGTCTGTCTTGCTTGCTAGCTTACATATTGTCTTCTATATGTGTATTTATCATGTTTTATAGTAGCACTTATTTTCCTAGCCACTTTGTTTGCATGTGTTTTGGTTTCTACCAAGCACATTCCCTCCCCCTATAGGGAATTCAGTTTTAGATCAGCTGTATAATCCTCTCCTTTAGGCCACATACTCCTTTCAACACCACATGCATCCCAAACAACAGGGGTATCATTAGGTGAAATAGTCACCCCATTCAGTAGTTAACAGTCATCGCACAACATAGTTCAATACTAATGATCAACACAATATTTAGTCATTAGAAATTTCCCAGAGTATGGCTTGGGTCTTCAACATAACATAGAGTCCAATGCCCACCACTAGACAGTAGCGCCTAGGCACCCCTAACCCTTCCTGGGTGCCTATTACCAGGGGGCAGTTACACATTTTCTCTCAGAGAAATATAGTTTTCAGCAGTCTACACAACATTGTTCTTAGCACAAGCACAATCCTTTAACATCAATCATGCATGCATGTCTATCTCTCCTTTTTTTATATTCACATCGGATCGAAATGGATTTGATTTAAATAAATCAGGATCACACTATTTACAATGTTGTTTACAGCATTGGGAATCACTTATTGGCTGAATAATAACACTATACCTTTCTTCCTATACTTCTTCTTCCATGGCGTGAGATTCGACCCAAAAAACTTGCACTTGGCATGAAATCACCCAAAAAACTCATTCTTGGCACGAGATCGCCCAAAAAAATCATTCTTCTACAGCATTTTCAGTATCATCTCTACTCTTTTCACTTGTCATCACGGATCAGGTGCACATGTTTCTTTTTTGCATTTTTTACATGCTTTTTACACACTTTTTACACATTTGGATCATAATATTTTCATATATGCATATTTGACTACTCGTTTTTCTCTTCTCTTTCACAGGTTCGTCCTTATGGGAATCAACATGGTTACATCATCAAGCATCAAGTGACATTAAAAACATGTAAACATAAGTACATATCACACACACACTTTTCAACCGCTAGGGTTACTTCCTTTTCTCTAGATTTCTTGCTTCATATTATTAACTTTACATGTTTTTTCTTGTCTCATTGACATGCTTTTCTCCAATCGATATATATAGTTATGAGGTACATGCATCTCTTATTTACTTTATGTTATCGAAAATTCACTCAACATAAAGTGGGGCATTCACTCAACAACATAAAGTGGGGGGAAATATACACACTAAATCACACACTTTTGGTACATTTCTAGGTCATAATCACATACTATTATTCCTAAGCGAGAAAAGTACTAATTGACCATTGTCTTTGCCCTCTTTGCTTTCTTTTTGGTTTCCTTCTTGGTCTTACACACCCTATTGCCTAGTCTGAATTTTGACACTTCAATTTTTCTGAGTCTGGACACCAGTGCCCAGCCAGGACGCTAGTGCCCAGGCGCCCCCATCCCCTCTGGGTGCCCCAAACCTCTTTGGGCGCCCCTGACCTATCTTGCTCACATCTTTTGGGTCTTTTCTAGCTATTGGGCATGATGTTTTCTTTATGGTAATCCTTTTACTGGTTAATTACAAAATTCAAACAAGGGAATAATATAAATACAAATCTATGTGACCATAATAAAGGACCAAGCACTAAGCATCTATTACTATAACCTAAGGTTGCATCCAAAGGCATTTCAAGAGCATCAAAGCATCCATCTAGCTATCATTCAAGGGATAAGGGATTACATTCTTCTACATACACTTCATAGGAGGGGAAGTTCATTTTTTACATGTACACATATATTTACATCTTTTACATCTAACTATTGCTTTCTATTCAAGTGCATCTGACACAAGAGCCACCTAGGGAATGATTCTACACACACACACACACATAGAACTACATGGAGTCTGAAATGTAGTGCAACACTTAGATCGTAAGTTAACTCAGTCGCGTGACCACCGAGATTAATCTGACTCCCCATTTTTATATTTTTCTTTTTAGGATTTGATGTGTTTTGGGGTTTTACAGGTGTTCTTTCTCTTTGCAAGTTTTAGGTGAAATCAATGATCAACTAAGTGCGACATACAGGTGAATAAAAGTGACAGGTCTAATGACATCTTGTGACACATTGAAGAAATCACTTTCTGAAATTTTCACAGTCACATGTGCACCCAACAGAAGGTCTACAACGTAGTGTCCCTTAACCTAGTCCAGGTGCCCTAGTCCCAACATTTCTGATTGTTTTGCATCTTTTTGGGCTCGGTTGTGACAATTTTCCCTCTTATTTATCAGTTTTCTAGTTTGTCACATTCCAGGATTAATTATGAAATCATCTAAGTACTTTATCCCTTCTCTTGCACTGTAGAGTTTTAAATTTATTATGCTTACTGTACTTGTGTCAAATCTATTACATTTGGCAATTGTCATATCTATTGTGTTGTACACATCAATTAGGGTTTGTCACATTGGGATTTTCCAAAAAAATATTTACTTGATTAGGAAAAGGGAAAGAGAAAAAATCAGGAAAGTGAGAAAACAAAGGGGAGAGTCCTAATTACAATTACACCACCAACTCCTACATGGGTTATGTGATTCCAGTACAGTCGCATGCAAATGGCCTCTGTCACATTATGAGTATCACTGTCCTTTGATGCCATGTTTTGTAGATGTCCACTATTCGTACCTTGGAATGACAAGCTTAGGCGATATCTACACAATGCTAGTGTTTAAGAGACGGCTTGTTTGAGAGTGAGTGGAGGAATATGTATATATAATTCCCTTGTTTTAAGTATTCCATCACTGATTAACGGGAAGGTCTGGCCTATTAGTCTACCAAATTACACACATTGAAGTAAAAAAGACCCAAAAGAGTGAGAAAGGGCTAGAGAGATTCAGGAGTGCCCAGAAGGGACAGAAGTGCCTGGGCGCAAGTGTCCTACATGGGTGTTATTTTCCAAGGCCATAAAAGATAATTCATTCAACTACCGATAGGGTTATAGTGTGTGTAAGGTCAATAAAAGTATAAGAGACAAAACAAAGACCTAAAAGACATTGTCAATTACTATTTTTCTTTCTTAGGAATCATGTATATATTAGTATACTAAAGAACCTATAAATTTACCTAAGTGCATAGATTTTGTGTCTACATTTTTCCCCCACTTTATGTTATTGAGGGGATAATCAATAACATAAAGTAGATAGAAGATGTGTATCTTGTAATCTTGTAAAGAAGAGTGTAGCCGATGGCATGCCGAGTGGACAAGTGAAGTGTGAAGTGATCACAAAGTGAAGCATGGAGACTAGGAAATGGAAGTAGACCCTAGGGGTAAAGTGTATACATAGTAGCATGTTGTGTCTACTGATGTGAGTTTCTTCTTGTTGCGTATTAAGGACATACCTGCAAAATAAGAATGAAAAAGTAATCAAAGTTCCATATATGAAAAATTAGAGTAATGCATGTATAAGTAAGAGTGTAAAAGTGTGTAAAAGGAAAGTGTGCACTGCTATGTAAGAGAGTATGAGATAGAGAATTTCCCTGTTTGCTTGGAGTTGCTAGATTTGGATGCCAATGGTGAGGTTTTTGGGTGATCTCATGCCAAGAGCAAGTTTTTTGGGTGATCTCACGCCAAGAGCAAGTTTTTTGGGAAATCTCATCCCAAGAGCAATTTTTTTGTGTGATCTCATACCAAGAAAAGAGTGTCAAGGAGAGAGGTATAGCTTTTCTCTCCTTCCATGACACTTCCCGAATAAGAACCATTATAGATGGTACATCCTTGATTTGTTCTAAGAGCTTCGATAGTTCTGATTTGTTCCAATTGTAATTGATAAATTGAATTTTGTAACTAGAGGCAAGTGCCTACTAGAACTAATTTGAAAACTTATATAAACTATGTTGGAGTGAGAAAATGATAGTATTTTCCCCCATGACACAAGCGTTCAAGGGGGACACAAACGCTCACCACTATTGTCCAGGTCTGGGTGCTAGTGTCTACTCTATGTTTTAGACCCAAGTCTAACTCTGGACCAGTTTGTAACTATGTTCCTGTGTTGATTTTGTACTTTGTTGATCTGTATTGAATTTCTAAGTTGTTGTAGGGGTGATTTGTTCACCTAATAGATTCCTGCCTCATTTAGGATGCATGTGATGACTATAGGAGGATGTGGTCTAAATGAGAGGACCTGATACTAACCTGAAGTGGATACCTCCATGGTGTAAGATATGCGCATGGTAGAAACCATGACACATGGAAACAAAGTAGGCCAGTAACAAGAGTTAGTAAAAATGAGTTAGCGTGCAATAGAAGACAATGTAACAAGTAATTAGGAAGACAAGATCGATCGCAAAAATTGGGTTTCCTACATGAGACATCACTCAAAATGTCACAAGATAATCATGGCCGAAGAATATAAAAGTAAACATTGATCAAGAAAGACATAGGGAATAGCCCACAAACAATAGCAAACAAGAGAAAGTAGAGACTGGCTGATAACCATGATTGTATTGATTATGCAAGACAAATGCTACACATGAAGCACCATTTAGCATGTTAGAAAGATAAATATTATATCTAAGCATGTATAAGTTAGCAACAAGTATAGTGCTAGTGACTTGAAATAGTAGGTACTAAAATGATATAACCTGTGATGTGAAAAATATGATAGTATCAAAAGTATATGCCCCTAGGAGCCTCAGTGGGACTGGTAAAGAGCGGTGTCGAGCATCTTGCATCATGTACAAATATTTTATAGGTCTTACATTCACCTCAAGGTACCAAGTGAACATGCATGTGTATATAGAAAAATATAAAGACATAATAAGAATCTGGCTAGCATAGTAAGAAAAATACATGTAAGTAGTATAGGCTAACAAGAGTAAATGTAACCAAGATATGCCAATGTGGTGCAAGTGAAATGGTTTTCTATGACGTGTAAGAGGTGAAGATGAAGAAGGGCTGTGTTTTCCCCAAAAAATGTGTATGAGATGAGGTTCATTTAGAAATGCCCCCTCAACAATAAAAAATGAACCATAGAACAAGAGTGTGTCATTTGGAAATGAGTGTATTGCATGAGAGTAGATGCTAGAAAAGATGTATCATGAAGCACAAAGCATAAAGTGTAGATGATGTAAGGTTCATTAATGAAGTATTCCCTCAACAGTTAAGTGTGAACTGTATCACGAGAGTGCATCATCGGGTAATGACAGTACAATGTGTGTACCAATGAGTGTAGGGATGCTTAGAGAGATTAGATATGAAGCACGTAACGCAAAGTGTGATAGTAGACACTATAGACAACTGATAGTGATGGAAGGGGGACGAGGAAGTGTGATGATATTGAAGTGTGCATATGATGGAGATCTATCTGTTGACATGATAGAGACCATGCCATTGTGGGAGAGTTTGAGATGTGTCTGTACGTACCCAAAATTGTAGGGTGTTGCACCACCGGAACAACGTTACACGTGCCCCAATGATGGTACATGTCTCCTCATCAGGTGTTCGGAATATGGAAAATCTCTCCAAGCATGCGTTAACATCTTGCATTCCCCACTTAGCCCCTACGTGCGTTGTTTTCTCTTCTCCCCTCCTTTTCTTTGTGTTTTGGTCTTCACTGACGAAACCGCCACCCTGCCTGGGCGGTGGTCCTTCACGCATTTTCCAAAATGCTCTTTTTAACGTGACTCGTGTAAAATTTCAACGTTTACCAACTTTTTTCACTACCTTTGCTTGTATTTATGATTCTAGTTCCCTGGAATAGTGTTTTTGCATTGTTTATGGTTTAAGAGATCAAATTGGTTTTCACCTTTGGGTAAATGGGATTCTATAAATAGCTGGCTTGTGCTCAAGCAAATGGCCCCTCAAATTTTCCTCTCAACTTCTCATTTCAATAGCTTAGGCTTTCAATTTTTCTTAGGATTCATAGTTTCATTTGTTGTATGCATGGTTAGTGTTGTTTAGCTGTTAGGAAGCCACATAATCTTCTTGTGCTAGTGTAGTTGTTATTTCATGCAATTCATTGGAATAGGATAGTTTGATTTTCAGTAGGAAGCCATTAAAGTTGTAGGTCTTGTTCGTCAAGCAGGATAGTTTCAGGTTTTGGACATTTTATGTTGTATGACTCGCAATAAATCCCGCTAGGAATTACATAAGCCAAACTCTGTTCTCTTGCGCTATCCCTCTCCTACTCGCATTGTATTCAATTTACATCCTAAGATGTCGTTATTTCGATACCAACTTCTGTTGATGCTAACATCACACGCTTTTCTGGATTCACGTGAGCACGAAGGAACGAGGAGATCATACTGAGGGAACAAAGCCACACACCATCGGCTTCGCCACTCTTCTGCAAAATCCAAGTTCAAGCTTTCAAAGTTCTAATTAAAACATATCAACTAGAGTAGTCAATCATTTCATTTCAATTAATCTCACTTTCAATATTGTCAAGGAAGCTATGGGAATTGATAGTTTATGAGAAACTATGATTCACTCCTCACTTTTGAGGTAGGATTGAGAGTCTTTCAAATAGATTAGATCAGTTATCTGGTTATTTAGAATAGATTTACAACTGCACAGGAAAGTAGCTATACTTGGGTGCTTTGTTTGTTTTAATTTCGTTATTAGTTTAGTTGTTAATTTCTAGATATATTAGATAAATTACTCTTTTAAAATTTTGTTCAGTAGTTTATCAAAAAATATCAGATTTAGGAATATACATAGATATATCTTACGTAGTTAATTTATTCTGTCATTAGTTAGACTTATATCTTTTCCTTTTTGTATGACAATCACGGGACCTAGAGAGCCCAGAGAATATGTATTCTAGCCAATCATGCCTCAACCCAATCTTGTTATAGCAATAGATGATATAGATCAGAATCTTAGAATCCAAGTATTCCGAACAACAACAGACTTACAACAAACCAGCTCATAGTTAAGAGGGTTAAACATAGAAGACGACCAAGCACACACATTCTGGTCAAACTAGCCAAACTACAGATTACCCTAGATAAAAATCCACATGACTGTAGAAGGGCTTGAAAGAGAGCAAACGTTCGATTGTGACCCTTTGGTCCCATAGCCAGATGCAGGAGACATTCTCACTTATATAGACACTAGCTTAAGAGTTCAAGTTGCCAGAACGCGTGTAAAGTACTCTAAGAAGATTACACAACTTGTAGTTTTAAACATAGAGGCCGAAAAGGCATACGACTATTAGATATTAGGGATTAGGGACTGATTTCACACATGACCATAGCAAGTCCACAACAACCACGAATCTATGGTTGTGATCCACAAATCCCACAACCCAACGAGTCCACAGGTCAATCCAATGTTGACGTTGGCTTACGCACATTAGTATTCAGATCCACTCCACTTCCACCTATCATCATCACATAGTTATCCTTGTTGGATATAACAACTAACGAAGCTAAGGATTTCTGGACTAGACCAGAGAATCACCCGTAGAGTCCACTATATCCATCTTCCATCCTATGACGCTATCTGGAGATATACACGAAACAATCCCATGTCATTTTCCCCGTATCCCACAACCTATAGACTGGATTACGCCAGAGCTCGATATTGATTGGAGCCTTCGAGTAGTCATCCTCGCCAATCGATCTATCATGCCATTTCAGGTTAGGAGGGCATTCTTTGCCTTAGATTTGTAGATTCCACTAATGCGCATCGAAGACATAAGATTTCCTAACTAGCTTGTCTGCATCCCACACATAGTCCATCCCCACCGGATGTCTCAGCATGACCTCGGGAGGTCGGGTGCAAGGAAGAGTTACTTGTAGATTCCCATGCTCGCTTTTCACTTTTCCATCATACAAAATTGGTGAACCCGACGTGAACTTCCTACTTTCTAGTTCAAAGTCACATTTCTACTTGTTCTTCCAAATTGGTACTTTTCGTCTTTCCACCTCATTAGCCTTCACATCAACTTCACCAACCAAAATTGGTGAACCCAACGTGAAAGGAACAGTTTTTTCACTCTCGCCTTTCCCCTTTTAGTGTTTCATTTTCTTCCATCCACCTTCGCTCTTTCCCATTATTCTGCGGGTATTAATATACCCCCCGAATATGTTGGGATTCGACGCATATGGCAAACCTCTCCTAGGTCTTGAAGCATATTACGATCAACTGAATAGACATCCATCACCCTCACTCTCAGCATGGGGTGACAATTATTTAACTAATCAATTGTCAACACAAAATCCACTCCCAAGGACTAGATATAGTTCTTCTTTCCAAATAGAGGATTTGGATCAGCTCGCTCAAGCGTAGCACCCAAAGCCTTTAGGCTCGAATGCCATGATGTTTACAGGAGAATCTGGTTCATCTCCTCAAGTATTGCTTAGACTACAAATTAGTAGACAATCAGATCCGTATCCATTTTTAGATAATGAACATTCAGTGCATTATGCCAGGAATGAACAATGCTCTCAGAGTATGTACTTGCCTATAGGAAGTTTACAAACACAACTCGGGGTCTCATTTCAAGAAAACACCTCCATGCCGCTACCTATAGGAAATACCCTCGAGGAAACATGGCAAGGAAAAGATCAATTCATAGCGGGGTACCACATGTGTATACAACCTCAAGATATACGACAAACGCCACTAAGGAAAAATACTATAACTTCACCAGATGAAGTCATCTCAACTTTAGCAGAAAAGGTTAGAGGGTTAGAGCTTGCTCAAGCAAGTCAAAATTCTCAATTCATGCAAGAAAGAAATTCCAATCCTCCACGTCATCCTAGCCAAGTAGACCTCCTCACAGGAATAGGCACGTTGGGCATGCCTCCTCAGTATTCACAACAAATGCCAACTAGAATTGCCATTACTAACATTGTTTCAATGGCGAATATGTTACCTCCTGGTCTAGTACAAAATAATCCATTCCTAGGCAATACTCCTTCATACATAAACATGTATTCCAAATCAACACAAGGAGATGTGTTCTCCTCTCCTGGCGTGTTTTCTCAACCACAGGGATTTCCTTATACCCCTGTAAATGCATACGCTACACCATATCAACAACCCATTCCACCTCCACCCCCTCAACAGGCACCATCAATGATCGGAACCTATGCGATAGGGACTTATTCAGAATATTTGAAAGAACCCTTAGACTTCACTATACAAAGCGTCATGCTTCCAAGACCTCTTCCTGATTTTCCCAAATACAAAGGGGAAGGAGACCCAAATGCACATATCAAGGCCTACGCCACAGCTATTTGAGAACTTGTCCCTTGGGATGGGGTTGTTGCTAAAATATTTCCCAAAACGTTAGAGGGCATTGCCCTGTTATCCAAAATTCACCCCCCCAGGGTAAATTTGATAACATGCATCAGGATGTCCAAATTCCAAGAAAAATGATTGATTCAGAGCAAAATCAGGTTTCTAGGGTCCCTTCAGGAATCTTTCTAAACTCCCCAGGCCGAAGAAGAAAGGAGCAAGCTTTGAGAAAGTTCGGAGAAGGTTGCAGAAAGCAAGTAGTTTGGGCCAGAAAAAATTGTGAAAATCGGCTAAGTCCTAGTCCAGCACAAGGTGGGACAAATGGGACAAAGGTACGCGAACCGCCCGAACCGCCCGAAATGAGTCCAAGCGGCCCACTAAGCATTTAGGACAAGTGGGATGAAAGTACGCGGCGGGCGCGAAATGCCGGTTCGACCGAGAGTGAAAATCGACTAACTGCTGAGAGGGGCAGTTCGGGACGCGCGGGACAAAAGGACCCGAACCGGCCGAACCGGCCGAAAAGAGTCAAGTCAGTCTGAATCAAAGTGGGACAAGCGGGCCAGAAATACCCGAACCGGCCGAAATTGTCCCAAAAGGTCTAAAATCAAAATGGGACGTCCGGGACGAATGGACGCGAAGTACGCGGAAGACCCGGTAGGCCCGGGAACCATTGAGAAATTGCCACGTGTCATCAAGGAGAAGCCAAAAGGTCAAAAGGCAAGGTTTGAAGCGCTGGCCCGAGCCAATAGAAATTGGACACGTGTCCAATGGAGCATAGAAGTGCGAAGCTCGGGGAGGAGTTGGAAAGTTTGGCCAAATCTAAGCCAAAAGGGGTAAAAGGGAAGGAAGACCCGACAGGTTCCTGAACCAACCAATGCATGCCACGTATCCCTAGTGGCGGGGCGTGGGGAAAAATGTGGAAAATATTCCAAGAGTACCAAAAGTCAAAATTCAAGAGACAGCGCGCCGAAAAGTAGAGGAGAGAGAATTATTTAGCGAATCAGAGCATGCCACGTGGCGTCCAAGTGGCAGTGCACGGGAAAATATTTCAAAATCTGTTTTCGCCTGTTCCGTGTCCTAAATCTTCAGATCAACATATCTTTCGATCCAGAGCTCGGATTTGCACGTTCTTGATATCAACGGAAAGCTGCTGAAATTCTCTACACGTTTCTAGGGTGAATCTTGCATTTTGGTGTAGTCTAGAGGGAGAAAATTGAGAAACGCCTCTGGCACGAAATAACAAGCAGAGGTAATGCTTCAACAACCACTTTAATGCAGCAGACAACCCGCCGCCTCTGTTAGGAAAACCGCCGCTTTGCCAGAACCCGCCGCTTCTGCCATGATGGACAAATTAAATGCAACCTAGAGGTGGTTGGGGCAGATTTCGAATTCCTCTCTCTTTTCTCTCCCATTCTTCCTATAAATTGTAAGGAGGGGTTTCTTTCTGTGTTGGACATTTTCTGCTTTGCACCCTCCCTTCTCTCCTGTTCATAAGAAGATTTGTGGAGTTTTCAAACCTCCCATATAGACTGTAACACCATTTTTTGCCTTTTGGCCATTGCAATGTATTAAATCGATCCTTGAGCAATATATATGTGTCTGTGGTTGCTTCTAAACCCTCTTACATATTTATTACTATCATTCTTGATCTTTCATTGCATTTTTTGCTATCTGTGCATGGTGTTGTGTTATATCTACATGGTCTGTGTTTAATTTGGCAAAGCATATGTTCTTCATTCCTTGGTGCATCACCTCTATTAGCTTAGATTTATTTTATGCATCTTCTTACCTTGTCTCCTTGGAAGATTAGATTAGATTTTGAGAAAACCCTCTGCATATTTCGTGTGCACCTGAACAGAGGAATAGGAACCAGCCTTTTTCTGGAGATTCCTTTCTCACTCTTCAAGTCCCACACTTGGAGAAAGGATTCAATGTTATGCAATCACACTGGATATTAGTTTGATCAACCTAGAAATCTGATCAACATCCAGGGGTGCTGTGATTTCGCACTAACAGTTTTGGCACGCTCGGTGGGAGAGGAGGTCTCATTTTTTTTTATTGCAGCAGGTTGATGTGCATCTGCTGCAATTTTCTTGCTGAAAAGAGCTATTATTTGCATATCTGGCGACTCCAAGGGGAAGAATCAACTAGTTTCAGCAGTCAGGCCTAAAAGCTTATGAGAAGAATCACAAGGTCAAGAGCTGGAGAAGAGGAAGTGTTTGTTTGAATACCTGCAACTATCTCCAAGAAGAAGGCAAAGAGGAAGAAGGATTCAAAGGTCTCCATCTCCACCAAGCAGAACTCTCTCAACTCCTCCACCTGACAGGCCTTTCTTTCAATATACAAGGGTTTTAAGACCACTCAGAATGGCGCAACCAGTAAACCCCTATGTCAACTTCACAGGCAGCAGCCCACTTGCTCTCAATGCACAAAATCCAATCCAGTTGCAGCATTGAAGAACATTCCATATTTTACTGGAGAAAAATCAGACCACTCCTGGTGATCATGTCAAGGACATTGTTAATATTTGTGCAATCCATGAGATTAATGAGATGCAAGTAGCTGTCAAATTGCTGGCATCTTCATTCAAGGGGAAAGCATTACAATGGTTTAGGAGCCTTGGAGCTGGCTCTATCACAAACTAGAATCAGCTATGTATTGCACTTCATGATCAATTTGGAGAAAAGGGAGACAACTTGTCTCTTTTGGAGCAGCTGACAACCATCAAGAGAGCTCCCAATGAGCAGCTAACCGACTTCAACTTCAGATTTCAAAGATCTTGGGATAGAATTCCGGTGGCAGTCAGGCCAACAGCAAAAGGTGCTTTTCTATACTACCTTAAGTTTAAATTTTGATATTTCTATGTTGGTTCAATCTATGGGAGGCACAACTATCCCTGCTGCTTATAGTATTGCCATTAGAGCTGAAAATTGTCTGATTCAAGCTGGCAAGCTAGCTCCTAGGCCTCCAATGCCATTATATCCAAGTTTAGAGAGCCCAAGTACTGGTCAAGCACCTGTCTTAACTCCTATTCCCACTCCTAGAAATCAAAGTTCAAACGGAGCTTCACTTCATCTCCAAGTGCCCCAATGAGCTTCAGGAGGTCCATGAAGCAATTGCAAAATCTAGGCAATGAGCTGGTTACTCTAAAGACAGCAAGCTCAAGGTTTTAGACCTTCGTATCAGCCTCAAGCTCAACCTAATAGGCAGCCATATCAGCCTCAAAGGCCACCTAATCCAGCTGCAAATATGAATCAAACAAGGCCTCCTGCCAATAGACCATTCCAGCCCTATAATCCAAATGCCATATCTGCCCTCTAAGGCATTAGTACCCAGCACAAAACAACATTGCCCAGGAGTATGAATGGTGTTTTCCATGTAATGAACCCCATAATCAATCCATGTGCTATAATGGTGCTTTAACCCAAGCTTTAAATGGTAACAAGTGCTGGTGTGGAGGGTGAGAGTAGTCAAGAAAACAGCCAACAACAAGAAATATTCCAACAGCAAAACCTGCCCCAAATGACACCCACATTGGTAAATTGGCAAGGCAGAGGATTTCTGTGGCATGAATCAGGCAGTTTCTCAAGGTGGTTGCTGCCAACACAAGGTCAAAAAGGAGAAATTTGGGTGAAGAACAGCCGTTAGCCCAGCCAATCCACAACCTTCCACAGCTCCACAAATGATTGGCAAGCAAAAACCCCGTTTCAAATGCACAAGGGCAGCCAAGAACAGCCCTAGGCCAACTCAAATGCCAGTTGTTGCTGCCCACATTCAAGGAGCAAATGTGCAAATCAAGGGACAGCAGAGAGATCCTTCATCACCATTTAGTATCATTGATCAGATGAAGAAGACAAATATCAATATATCTATATGGGAATCCCTATCCATCCCAGGCCAAAGAAATCTGCTGCAAGCTGCCATAAAGGATTGGCCAACTTCGAATCAACAGGTTCAGAGGCAAGACAAAGTGCTTACAAATGCTGCCCAGCCTGAAGGAAATCATGGAGCACAACAAGGTAGAATGCTGAAACCTCCCCCTTTCTATGTTTCGTTAATCATTGGAAATCAGCTAGTACATAATTGCATGATAGATTCCAGGGCAAGTAGCTCAGTAATGCCTAAACAGATAGCTGATCAGTTAGTGCTCCAGTATGAAATAACATCTAAGGGAGTAGTGTAGCCTTGGATGGGACAACTCAACTTTAAGCAGAAAATGTTAGAGGGTTAGAGTTGCTCAAGCAGTCAATTCTCAATTCATCACGAAAGAGAATTCCATCCTCCACGTCATCCTAGCAAGGTGACCTCCTCACAGGAATAGCACGTTGGGCATGCCTCCAGATTCCAACAATTCACTAAATTCCATTACTAACATTGTTTCAATGATGTCGAATATGTTACCTTACCAGTCTGGTCCTAGTCCAAAAAGCCCTTCTAGCATCTCCTTCATACAATAAACATGTATTCCAAATCAACACAAGGCATGGTGTTCTCCTCCTGGCGTGTTTTTCTCAACCACCAGGATTTCCTTATACCCCCTGTAAATGCTACGCTACCCATATCAACAACCATTCTCACCTCCCCCCCTCATCGGCACCATCGATGATTGAACCTATGCGATGGGACTTATTCAGACTATTTGCAAGAACCCTAGACTTCACTATACAAAGCGGCATGCTCAAACCTCTTCCTGATTTTCCCAATCAAATGGAGGAGACCCAAATGCACATATCCAAGAGGCCTACGCCACAGCTATTTGGAGAACTTTCCCTTGGGATGTCGTTGTTGCTAAAATTTTCCCAAACTTTAGAGGGCATTGCCTGTTATCCCAATTCACCCCCCCAGGGGGGGGTAAATTTGATAACATGCTCAGGATGTCCAAATTCCAAGAAAAATGATGATTCAGAGCAACATCGTTTCTAGGTCCCTCAGAATCTTTCTAACTCCCCAGGAGCCGAAGAGAAGGATCAAGCTTTGGAGAAAGTTGGAGAAGTGTTGCAAAGCAAGTATATTTTGGGCCAAACAAATTTTGAAAATCGGCTAAGTCCTAGTCCAGTCACACAGGTGGGAGCCAAATGGGGACACAGGTACGCAACCCCCGAACCGCCCGAAATGAGTCCAAGCTGACCACTAGCATTTAGGACAAGTGTGCATGAAAGTCCGTCGGACGGCCGAGAAATGCCGGTTCGACCGAGAGTGAAATCGACTACTGCTGAGAGGGCGTTCGGGACGCGCAGGACCAAAGGACCCCGAACCGGCCCGAACCGCCGACAATTAGTCCAGGCAGTCTGAATCAAAGTTGGGACAGCGGGCCAGAAATACCCGACCGGCCGAAATTGTCCCAAAAAGGTCTAAAATCAAAATGGGGGACGTCCTGACGAATTGACGCGCAGTACGCTGAAGATCCCGGTAGCCCGGGAACGCATTGAGAAATTTGCCAGTGTCATCAAGGAGAAGCCAAAGGCAAAAGCAAGGTTTGAAGCGGCTGGCCCGAGCCAATAGAATTGGACACTGTCCCAATGGAGCATATAATGCGAAGCTCGGGGAGGAGTTGGAAAGTTTGCCCAATCGAATCACAAGGGGTAAAATGGGAAGGAAGACCCGACAGGTTCTGACCCACCAATGCATGCCACGTATCCCTAGTGGCGGGGCGTGGGGAAAAATGTGAAATATTCCGAGTACCAAACGTCAAATCCGAGACAGCGCGCCGAAAGTAAGAGGATATGAATTATTTTAGCGATCAGACATGCCACGTGGCGTCCAATGGCAGTGCACGAATATTGCAAAATCGTTTTCGCCTGTTCCGTGTCCTAATCTTCAGATCAACATATCTTCGATCCAGAGCTCGGATTTGCAACGTCTGATATCAACTGAAATCTGCTGAAATTCCTCTACACTTTTCTAGGGTGAATCTTGCATTTTGGTGTAGTCTATAGGGAGAAAATTGGAACCGCTTCTGGCACTACACGAATACAAGACAGAGGGTCTGCTTCACAACCACTTTAATGCAGCAACACCCGCCGCCTCTGTTAAGTACCACCGCCGCGCCGCTTTGCAGAAACCGCCCCTTCTGCCAGTGAGGGCATTAAATGCAACTAGAGTGGTTGGGCAAGATTTCGAATTCTCTCTCTTTTCGCTCCATTCGTTCCATTCTTTCCTATAAATTGAAGAGGGGTTTCTTTCTGTGTTGGACATTTTCTGCTTTGCACCTCCCTTCTCTCCTGTTCATAAGAAGATTTGTTGGGGAGTTTTTCATTTTTCAAAACCTCCCATATAGACTGTACAACCATTTTTGCCTTTTTTGGGCCATTTCAAGATTGGGGGGTATTAAATCGTCCTTGATCCATATATATGTGATCTGTGGTTGCTTCTAACCATCTTCATAGTTATTACATCATTCTTGATCTTTCTTGCAATTTTTTCTATCTGTGCATGGTGTTGTGTAAATATCTACATGGTCTGTTTTAATTGCAAAGCATATTTCTTCATCATCCTGGTGCAATCCCTCATTGCTTAGATTATTTTATCATCTTCTTACCTTGTCTCCTTGGAAGATTAGATTAGATTTTGGAAACCCTCTGATATTTCGTGTGGTCACCTGAACGAACAGAGGATAGAACCTAGCCTTTTCTGGAGATTTTCCTTTCTCAACTCTTTCAATTCCACACTTGGAGAAATGATTCAATGTTATGCAATCATAAATCACCCGGGATAGTAGTTTGATCAAACTAAAATCTGATCAACATCAGGGGTGCTGTGATTCGCACTAAGACGTTTTGGCACGCTCGGTTGGATGAGGAGGTCCTCATTTTTTTTTTATTGCAGCAGTTGATGTGCATCTGCTGCAATTTTCTTTTTCTTGCTGAAAAAGCTATTATTTTTGCATATCTGGCGACCTCCAAAGGGAAGAATCCCTAGTTTTCAGTCAGTCATGCCCCTAAAAGCTTATTAAAATCACAAAGGTCAAGAGCTGGAGCAGAGGAAGTGTTGTTTGAATCCTGCAAACTATCTCCAAGAAGAAAGCAAAGAGGAAGGATTCAAAGGTCTCCATCTCCACCAAGCAAACTCTCTCAACTCCTCCCCCTGCCAGGTCTGACAGGGGCCTTTCTTCAATATACAAGGATTTAAGACACTCAAATGGCGCACACCAGTAAACCCCATTCAACTTCACAGGCACCCCGTCTCCCACTTGCTCTCAATTCACAAATCCATCCGTTGGCAGCATTGAGAACATTCCATATTTTTACTGGAGAAAAGTCAGACCAATCCTGGTGATCAATGTCAGGACATTGTTTAATATTTTTGCATCCTGAGATTAAGGAGATGCAAGTATCTGTCACTTGCTGGCATCTTTCAGGCAAGGGAAAGCATTACAATGGTTTTAGGAGCCTGAGCTTGCCTCTAAACACAAACTAAATCAGCCTATGTATTGCACGTCTATCAAGTTGGAGAAAAGATGGAGACACTTGTCTCTTTTTGGAGCAGCTGACCCATCAAGAGCTCCCATGAGCACTAACCGACTTCAACTTCAATTTTCAAAGATCTGGGATAGAATTCCGGTGGATCAGGCAACACAAAGGTGCTTTTCTATACTACCTTGAAAGCTTTAATTTTGATATTTCTATGTTGTTCAATCTATGGGAGGCCACTATCCTGCTGCTATAGTATTGCCATTTAGAGCTTGAATATTGTCTGATTCAAGCTGGCAAGCTAGCTCCTAGGCTCCATGCCATTATAGCAGTTTAGAGAGGCCCCAAGTACTGGTCAAGCACTGTCTTAACTTCCTAGTCCCACTCCTAGAAATCAAGTTCAAACGGAGCTTCCACTTCCATCCCAGTGCCCCAAATGACTGTTCAGGAGTCATGAAATCTTGCAAAATCTAGGTGCCAATGAGCTGGTTACTCTAAATACAGCAAGCTCAAGGTTTTAGACCTTCGTGGCTTGATCAAGAAGACCTTTGATAGGAAGGCCAAAGATAGATCTTTTCAAGTAGGAGATCTAGTATTGAAATGGGATGTGGACAGAGCAAAACTAGGAAGGCATTCAAAATTTGATGCCATTTGGAGTGGCCCATACATGGTCACAAAGTGCAAGAACAACAATGCTTTCCAATTGGCCTCATTGGATGGTGAAGAACTGCAGATTCCAGTAAATGGAATCTATCTCAAGCGTTGCTTCTAGAGGGAGGTTTACTACATCTATAAATACTAGATTAGATTTTCTTTCCTCCAAGTGCTTGTGCACATTGTTTTGTTGTAGATTAGTTTTGTTTTCCCTAAGTGCCTTGGCACAGCTTGCTGTCCATGGAGATGATGCATGTCTTTGCTAAATCAAGTCTCTTTCCATCTTCCTCCTCACACATTCTGAGTCAGTTTCGATTCTAACAGAATATTTGATGACTCCATGCCCAATGGATGGCTTCAGGCAACTGGCCTTTTCATCTAGCAGGCAGACGATCCCGCTGAGTCGCCAAATTGTTATCCAAAATTCACCCCCCCAGGGTAAATTTGATAACATGCATCAGGATGTCCAAATTCCAAGAAAAATGACTGATTCAAAGCAAAATCAGGTTTCTAGGGTCCCTTTAGGAATCTTTCTAAACTCCCCAGGCCGAAGAAGAAAGGAGCAAGCTTTGAGAAAGTTCGGAGGAGGTTGCAGAAAGCAAGTAGTTTGGGCCAGAAAAAATTGTGAAAATCGGCTAAGTCCTAGTCCAACACAAGGTGGGACAAATGGGACAAAGGTACGCGAACCGCCCGAACCGCCCGAAATGAGTCCAAGCGGCCCACTAAGCATTTGGGACAAGTGGGACGAAAGTACGCGGCGGGCGTGAAATGCCGGTTCGACCGAGAGTGAAAATCGACTAACTGCTGAGAGGGGCAGTTCGGGACGCGCGGGACAAAAGGACCCGAACCGGCCGAAAAGAGTCAAGTCAGTCCGAATCAAAAGGGGGACAAGTGGGCCAAAAAAATACCCGAACCGGCCGAAATTGTCCCAAAGGTCTAAAATCAAAATGGGACGTCCGGGACGAATGGACGCGAAGTACGCAGAAGACCCGGCAGGCCCGGGAACCATTGAGAAATTGCCACGTGTCATCAAGGAGAAGCCAAAAGTCAAAAGGCAAGGTTTGAAGCGCTGGCCCGAGCCAATAGAAATTGGACACGTGTCCAATGGAGCATAGAAGTGTGGAGCTCAGGGAGGAGTTGGAAAGT